>JAPQRQ010000027.1:19386489-19408698 GCA_037367365.1 Apogon talboti
TCCTCATTCACAAATCCATCAAAGTCCTCATCTTCTGTATCCAAAATGAACAGCTGGGCTAGTTCTCCATCGAACACGGGCACTATATACCTACTGGGGGGGCATGCCTTTAGCGTCATCTAACACGCCCACACTTCCCCCTTTAACGTTCTCATGCTGTCCTCTCTTACGTCCGCCTTTTCTCTATATAAGCAGCGTGTCAGTAGGAAATGCTCTCAGTCAGTCAAGCGGCAGCGCTCATTAAAGTCACATATCAACGTTTACAGATTTTGAAACTCGGTGCACACATAACGCGCTCCGTCCATTTTGGAGAAAATGTAAAACTTTTAAGTACGCCTTATGGTTGTGAAAATACGGTATAATGACCAGCGTAGCCTCCACAGTCTACAACCAGGAAATAAGCAAGATTAATGCAACAGAAAACAAAAAAATGACAAATCTTATCGAATCACAGGGATGTGGATTCACACAGGACTAACACCACAGGACATCTGTGTTTGCTGCAAAGGTCAAGTGTTTGCTATAGCAAAGGCATGCCAGATCTGCACAGAATTAAGTTAACAGATGATCTGCAAGTCCACAAGTAATTCGAGTCTAAGACAAATAGAGCGGTAGACATTAATGACCCTACAAATCCCTAGGTAAGATGGACTACTCCCTCAACTCTACCACACTCTACCAAAAGGAACACAGCTGAATATCTCCCAAGGAGGCTCAGGTTCTTAAATGTCTGCATATGCTGCAAATATTTTATCAGTCAGTGATAGCAAGTGTCTGTTTTTTATGCTCCATCTGACGGGGAGGCAGCATGATAAACAAGGACGTAAAGACAAGCTGGTAGAAAAGGCTTTAGGGAGGTTGGATCCACTGGTGGCCATACTGTTTATAACATAGCAACTGATAGAAACAGATGCAGAGACCGGCTCATGTCACTGCACTGCAGGACTCATCGATACAGGAGATCATTTGCCCTCATTGCCCATTAACCAATGTCCCCATCTAACACCTTATCCAATGGCAGTAAAAAAAAAAAAAAAAACATCCTGGTGCAATAATGCTTTATGGACTACTTTACTACTATCACTACTTACTACCAGTAACAGCCACTCTATAGGGTCACTAGGATGCTGTCTCTGATTAAAATCTGATAGAAAAGGAGAACTATTTAAGCATAATATAATACATTAATTATAGTAAAAATACCTCTGACATAAAAACTAAGTGTAAATCTTTAAAATATAATACTCATCCTGTGCCCCATACTTAAATTCATGTTGTTTTTAACTGCATTTACTTAACGTCTGTGTGAATATGTTCACTTCCTGTTTGTGGGGCACCAGACAATGAGTGAATGAAAACAATCAATGAATGTGCATGTAACTCCAAAAGGCTTTAGAGAACAGCGGACGGGGTAAAGGGTATGTCCCTATGTCCACAAATTAAACTAAGGAAGCAGAGATTGACATGTCCTTTCCTGTCCTCCTTCCATCTCCCCTTCTCATCTCCATATCCCTCTACAGCCCTCACATTCAGTCAATGTCCATTACAGTGAGGAGATATGCTAGCAGTGAGCTACGGATGCCTGCTGGCACAGCGCTGCCTAACGAGTACTAACTCATGTAAATGAACACTAATGGTGATGAATGCCACTCTGAAGGAGAGAGGGAGAGAAACAGAGGGGCAAATTATTCTCTTCTCTCCCGCCCCCAAATTCACTTCACTTTGCTTTGAGACATTTAGGCAAGAAAAGCATTACTGTCATAGGAGCTGTCTGTCATCGAAGGCAGAAAGGCTTAACATTTAAGCTAGAAAGCTCAGTCTCAACAGTTCATCTCATGTCCGACTGTCTGAAATATCTGCTTTCACCAGACAGTTTAATTGTGTTTTAAGTAAGTAGAACTAAATGTGTTTCTTCAAATCTGTGCCCCTCAATTTACTTTTCCTTTTTTTATTATTTTAGCTCCGATGTTTTATATAGTCTGTTTGGATCATCTCTGAGTAATTGCTTTCTTTTTTACATGCACAGAGTGAAAGTGTTTGTTAATATAAGCAAGTTTAGAAGAAATATTTGTGCCATTTAGAAATGTGATGAATGTGTTCTTGTCAAAAGTAATGCTTGAGGGAGACAATAAGAGTCCATTTAGACCTCTGCTCAAAGTCATTTGTCTAGGTTACCCTGGTTAAAAGCAGCCTGGTTCCTGCGTTGCCCTCATTTAGAGCTGGGATCATTTACTGTTGATGGGAATCAGAAAGGCTGTCAAATGAGGAAAGGTTCGGTGCTTTCAGTCTATCAGTCGACGTGCATCTCCTGTAGTGCAGCATTTATGAAGGTCAGCAGACTGGGCTGGTGATTAGACAGATCTCACCTCCACTTACGGATCACAAGTCAAGCCACTATGTATATGAGAGTCAGTCCGTACTAGAAAAATAACAATACTGGCCAATTATTCAAAGTCCCTTTTCTGACGTATTGAATGATGACTTGACAATTCCAAACAAAAGCAGTAATTTGATGCTACTGTAAATCTCCTATGAAGATAATGGAGTGTATATGTCTGTTCTCACAATTGTATACTGATCATTATAAAAACTGGTGCAGGTGGTGCATGGGTTAAAAGCAGTTTGTTTTATATTCTCTACCTTCCAGAACTGTGGCTTTCCCTGACCTACACCCAATAGTTTTTGTGTTAAAGGGTGAGTGTTTATGATGTAGGGGCAGCTAGCAGTGACTTTCATCTCACCCTCCCCTACAGGGGGCGCCAAAAACCTGAAAGGCCATTCCTTAGTTTTCCCATTCTGCGGGCTTTGATTAAGAAGATATTTAAAGCCCAGTTGAGATCAAATTCAGTGTTTAAGTGTTTATTTATATGTCTTTCTCGACACAACACTCCATCACATCATTTCTAGTTAGAGCTCGATGTTACAGACAATTTACAATTTTAACATATTGTTTTTACATGTTCTGAAGACAAAAATATATTCACAAACATTCTTTTCCAAAACTTATGCTGTAACTGACTGGAAAAACACATCCACGCTTCATATATTACAAATATTAAACCAGTTTCATTTTGTTAAGGCAGAAATATCACCAGAAGAATAATCTCAGTTTTGCAATTTAGTACTTTTTCATCATTTTCCAAAACAAAAGCAAGGATTAATCTAATTAATCCAAGATATTTCCCATCCCTAACTCCAGCATCGAATTCATGGCGATGGCCGAGTGAATCCCTACATTGATCTTTTACCTAAATCCCTAAAATGACTCGCAGATCTGTGTCCATTCGCTTGGATCAGTCGATTCCTACAACTTTCAAATCACCCACAAACCTCTTGCAACTTTTACAACCTAATAACTACACATACGCCTATAGAAGCTGTCAAAAGTCCCATAAATTACAGTACGGTTCAGTGAAGCCCTACTCGGATCTCTTACCCCAGATCCACTCACAGAAGAAACTTTCACTTTGCAGAGATTTAAATTCGTTTGCACAGATGATCCGCTACACTGCATGTCCTCTGATCAGATTCATCCTTTTGCGTTTGACTGGGCAGCTGTGCTTCAAATGGTTCAAGTGATCCTATCAGTGAGTGACTCAGAATGCTCCGAGTTTCCCATCACTACTAATTCAACCATAATGAAAAGGTCATTTGGCAGATACTGTATTCTTAGTAGCATTCGTATTGGAGTTTTGACACTTGAAATTGATTTTAAAAAGTTGGACGACTCGTCCTATACTTGGGGTTGTACTAATTTGGGTTCAAGTGAAACTTTCAAATGTTGATGTCTCAGGAGACCTCTCAGCTTTCAACCAGTTACGGCTCCTCTACTTTTTTCCGTTATGGATCATTGCTCGACAAGCGGACTGAACTTTTCAGGAGGCGATCTCCATAGATCCTGGTTTTACAGGAAAAATATAAATGTGCTAAAGCAAAAAGCACTCCACAGTCTGTTACATACATGGGGACTTCAATTCTGGTCCACACTCAGACACAGTAGATGACAGGAATGCAGTGGGTGGTGGTGGATCCAGAACAATCAAAACAATGTCTTCAACCTGTATTTTCTTGCTTTCCTCTTGTTTTGCTCTTGTCACATTGCCTGGGGATTTTTTGGGAATGGACCTATGGGCAGTATATGTGTACCTCTAATCAAAAACGCCTCCATGCAAGAAAGAGAAATGTATTAACTCTGGTTTTTTCACTGTTTCCTCTCTCTGCTCTACTAATTATACAATAATTCAAGCATGTTGTTTCTCAGACAGATACACCTGCAGTAAACTGAGCTACACAGACCTCCCAGCCACAGTGTTTGCATTCATTACGAGACTTACTTTATAATGAGCAAAGGTGTAGGCATACTTATTTTTGCATTAGAGTAAAACTGCTGTGAAACACTCACTCACTTTCTACATTTTTTCCTTTCTTCTTGCACTTTCTAGCACTGTTCTCTAGTGCTGTTGTCTCTTTGTTGACTTTTTTTTTTTTTTTTTTTTACAAGCGACAAACAAGGAATCATCCTACCTTGAGCCATAGCAGAGTTACATATTTGGTGCTGCATTGTTGCTCAATCAGAACTTTTGATTGCATACAAAAATAAAAATCCCCTCAGCCTTCTCTTAGCATTACAATTGATCAACACTCGAGCGCTGATCCAAGATTACCTCTCTGTTTTTATATTCACCATCAATAGCTCCAAGCTAGATAATAATTCATTCTCTATAAATACATTACCATTTTTTCCTATTCAAGAGTCTGGCTTTGATATTGTTAAATGATGCATGAATGTGTAGCATCCTCACCCTCACCACTGTTTCTGTGTGTTTTTGCATGTGTTGATGCCAAAATGCTTGATCGGGCTTCGATGTTTGTGTTGTAGAAACCCAATACAAGCAGTAGGAGGGATGAAACCTTCATCTGTGTGCCTTCATTCATCAGCCTTCAGACTGTCCCCAGGGCATGGACTGACTTCAAATGAAATGGCCGCCTGCCTACCACATAGCTGTTAGCTAAATGTCATGGCACCACCACACCAGATGGTGATGAGAGAAACTGTCAGTAAATAATACAGATATGAAATTAAACACCATTCATTTCTAATCAGTGATCGTCTCAAGAGGTATTTCATAAATTTTTCTGCACCATCAATTTCTAGGTTTGTTAGGGCATGACCTTTCATTACCTTATCATTCACATATCACCTGTAAAATCACTCTCTTGTATCGGACATCATTAGTGTGTCAGCTCTATTGTTTCAGTAGATTGCTACCTGTCTTTGACTGCTGTCATATACAATATAGTATGTGGAGTGGAGATAAAGAGAAGTGATGGACGACAAATAATCCAACTGAGGACGGCCCTTTCTGTGTTCCATTTACTTCTCTGTCAGTTATGAGCTAATAAAGATAGGTCGCTTATGTGAAAACAAACACATTCACAGCAGGTCAGATCAAGATGAATGGAGATGTGCTATACCTTGCTTTTCTATTGTTATGGAAAAATTCCATTTGCTATATGTGAGGTGTACACAAACTGAAATGCCTCAATGGGTGAATTTATATCAGACTCACTGAACTACCTCTATGAAGACAGTTCTTTAAGCTAGCATTTCCTCCTTCATCCATACCATTCTATCACTTTTTACCATTTTTATAGCTGTTTGATCAGAAGCAGCCCCTCTTTGTTGTGGAGAGATCTCCATCTCCTCTCTCCCATCACTTCTCTTTGTTACATAAGACATCATTTCTGCCTGCTCGCCAGAAAAGTGGCTTTTATGTTTCTCAGTTAGTTGCAACTCTGCACAGCGAAGCACCTGTGAGGGGGCTGACAAAGGTCAGGGCCGTTCAGACACACTCAGAGTGAAAATGGGATTTGTTGGATGCCTTTTGCGCTCTCATCTCGCTGCATCAAAACGCTACAGGGACTATTAATAGATAATCAAAAATGGCTTTATCATCAGTTCAACATCCAAAATCACAGGATGCGAATATTACTTTCAGAGAACAGATTTATTTTGTTTGATCTGATGTGACAAAAGTTTTGATGGATGCCGTTTGTTGCTTGTACTAAATCCATGTGGAGAATTGTCTGCCTCAGGAAAAACATTTACTGTGTAAAACAAAGCTGTAAACCTCCTTTGATAGTTTTATACTCCCTCAGGTTTCTCTTATATTCTAAATTCATCCCATGTTATCATTTTTCTAGAGAGCAGCTGTAATATGATGTACCAGATATGAAAGGCAGACGATCTTTACTGTGTGTCTCAATAAGCCATTGTTTCACCTTCTATGCTGCTTGATTTTGTATCAGATATTCTAGTAGCCACAAAAATGTATGTGATCCTTTAAATCCACTGTAGTAAAGCATGCAGACATTTCTTCTCCATTTTTCCATTTATCCACTCATATGTTGTTTGACACTCAGTCTCTTTTGTCTTTTGTAGTGTTTTTGTAGTGTTTTGTGTCTTTTTGGCATGAACAAGTGCAGGGGCGTCATTATTTTGTTGTGGTTTTATCACATTCCCGCTATCCTTTTGTCCTCTAAACAGAAGGACCTCACAGTTACTGTTTCAACAACAAATAGTGTGAACATTTATCTCAGTTAAATGCTCAAACAAAGTAAGACGTGGCTTCTAAATGACCTTATATCAACCCATGATGACTTGAAATGTGAAAGAGCAGTTACCCCCCCTAACTAGAATACTTTTCTTTCAGACATTTTAAGACAAAACTATTAAAGGTTCAACGTGTCACATTTGTGCATAATTGTGTCGCCTTGTGTGCAGTTTGTGTGGGATGTTAGCTGTCTCTCTTTCCACAGTAATCGTATTGACTGTTGCAGGAACATAAAGGAGCAAAAGACAAGCGTAAATGTCACCCTTTTCATTTAAGGGTTGACAAAATACACAGCTTAGATTTAATTAAGCAAATAGTTCAGATCCTTCCATTAGACAATTACTGCAGTGATTAATATGTTTCAGCCGCAACAAGCTATTTAACCTTAACTGACGTAGTGAGTAGCTTCTCATTTCTTAACTATGTCAGAAGAAAACGGTTGTAGAAAATATGTGACTGTTTCAGAAGGGTCAGATTATTTTCCTGCAGCAAAGAAAGAAAACAACCAAGGAGATGCTGAAACTACTACAACTGGGTTAAAAATTGCCATTATTCAAACCTGGAAGGATAGCAGTGAAGGAAAAAATATGGTCAGAAAAACATATTTAATTATCATGATTGAAGATCACGTGAATGTTGGGTGAAATCAATGTTAGACTCAGGGCTATGTATAGTAGTGGAAGAAAAACCATCCCTACATGCATGATGCAAATACAGCTGTGCAGCCTTAACCCATAAAGACCCAAACAGACATCACCGACCAAAACCATCTACTGATCTAAACTGTTTAATACCTGTTGATCGACTAATCCTATCAATACATGTAAATAATTGATGTAAAATACAGTTTGTCGTCTTTTCATGGTCATCAGATATGACCCATTTGGACATTCAGAGGCTCCGTAGTTACCGTGGAAACACCATCTTCTACAGCATTGATTCACCAGTAAAACCCATGGAGTTGGATCAATGACAGCGGATGGAAGTGCTTGGATAATGTTCAGTTAATGATAGATTTTACTGAAAAAGTCACCTTTTCTGAAGTTTTCTCTGTTTCTGATATAATAACCCTCAACTTTAATCTGAGCATTTACAAACATCTACATGATCAGCGAATTAAATATAGGAAAATACATGATTTATACTGAAAAATATAAAATAGAGTGGATAATATTAGAAATAAATAGTGATAAATCACTTAAGAAAGGTTAAGTATAGAGAAAATTTCATTTTGGAATTGCTCTTTATGTGTTAAGAAAACTACTTATCAATGAGGTTCATTGAAAAAAGGCTGTATTTTTAGAAAACATTAAGACTGGACTGTGTTTCAATGGGGAAAAAAAGTCATATGGTCTGGTCTGATGAGTCCAGATTGACCCTGTGCCAGAGTGAACGACGCATCAGGGTGAAAAGAGGTGGATGAAGTGATTACCCATCATGCCTAGTGCCTACAGTACAAGCCTGTGGGGGCAGTGTTATGATCTGGGGTTGGTTCAGTCGGTCAGGTCTCGATTCAGTAACATTATGTGTCCATAAAATGAATCAGCTGAACCTGAATATTCTGAAGCACCAGGTCTGAACATCAGTGGGTTTTTTCTTCAATTATGACACAGATAGATTCCAAGATGGCAATAACAGGATTCATCAGGGTGAAGAGTGGTTCATGGAGAATGAGACATTATTTTCACACATGGTTTGGCCTCCACAGAGTCCAGACCTGAACCCCATTGGGAATATTTGGGATGTGCTGCAGAAGTCTTTACACAGCAGTACGACATTCCATCATTAATACAAGTTTTGATGAAAAATTACTGCAATTCTAGATGGAAATAAGCTAATAATTATATTTAGTGAAAAGTCATGGCAAATATGTGCTGTAATCAGAGCTACAGGGAAACACAGCTCAATGAAATATTAGAGTGTGGAATCTACTACAGTTATTTTATTTAACTTATTCTTAATTCATCCTTGTTCAGTTTTTTGGATGAATCTAGTATTAACTACAATGTATTAATTCATTTGGAGTGTATGGCAGTTGTTGGTCTGTACTGTCTTTATTGTTATAACTACATATGTCTTTGCTGCCGTCTTGGCCAAGTCATTTTAAGGTTAAATACAAGATGTTTAATATAATAATTTAATCATCTATTCACACATTTCAAATAACAGGTAAAATAAATGCATTTCGGTTCCTTCATATAAATTTTACCTTTTTCAAAGAGCATAGTCTGTGAGTTATTTGCTGTAACTATAATACTGCCTCAAGGATAGGAAAGATTTTTCACTAATGCTGCACATGAAGGATTTAAGCATCAATAGAAACTCAACCCTTCATCGTCAGGGGCCGAAGTCTCAAGCTGATATTGAGAAAGCAGAAAAATGTGTTTTTAAATGATTTTGGCCAACTTATATGTGATTGTAACTATACCTTTTATAAATACCTCTGTGCAGATGAGGTTTTTAACTATGTTAAAATCTCAGATACTGCAGAATGTGGAGGTACAATATCTACATCTGACTACCCAGAGTTAATGTTGTCTTTGACAGAAACAGAAGCTTAATTTCTTTTATGCAGCACAAAACAACTTCCAGACTCTTATTTGGCATCTTTAGTGATGATACGCCCGCAGCATGTCATGACCTTAACACTGGATCTAAGACGCTGAGTCCACAACAACAGAAGGAGAAACACAGGATGAAAGTAGACGAATCTCAGCAGAGGTCACCCTTCTCCCACACACAGTCACTCTGTATCAGTCTGTAAAGTCTATATTTGGCCTCAGGAGTGTTTTTTTTCCCTGAACTTTTCTGCATTTGTTTCCTCGTTCTGTTTCATTTCTAAGATCACATTTACAGAAATTGGATTTAAAATCTTGACATGATGAGCACATTTAACATGATTTTCCTGCCTGTTCCTCAAGAGTACAATCTTCTTTGTAAGAGAGAAATTGTGTTTACAGGGATTGACACCAGGTCTGACAGGACATCAGTTTGACGGACAGGCAGCCTGTCACTCTTGTGCACCCCACTGACACAGAACATATGTCTGGAAACACCAGCACAGATGTCATGGAGGATATCATGATAATGAGGACTGGTTATGTCCACACAACCTCAGAATGAAATACACACCTAACAACCTGCAGCTACATTTCTACCATACAGGTTAGACGATGCATGGAGCAATTTATTATAACAAAAATGTCCCACCGTGACACATCTGCGGGTTAATGACTAGAGTTCTTTTTTTTTTTGACCCTCTCACATTTGTTGGCGCCTGACATTTTGCTACCTCCATAATATATTTAAAACTTTAAATTAAAGAATTCTCCTTTTTATATTCATACATTCAGAATTCTGAGAAAGTTAAATCCATTAATAAGAAGTCCTTCCAGCATTGTTGAATTCATTTACTTTTCTTGCCTTAACCATTTAACACTAATATGGCATGTAATTGGTCTGTTTTTTCACCACTGCAGTGAACGCTATAGATCATATAACTCCTCTGTGTTTCTTGAGTTTAGCCTTTCAGTTGTATATGTAAAATATTACCAGATGACATGAATTATAGTTTCCATAATTAATATCCTGGAATATAACTGCATTAATGAAAAGGCTGACTCTACCCTTTAATATGTTATATACAGTCCTAAGCAAAAGTCTTAGGCAGCCTTTAACTTTGTTGTTGTTGCAGGGTTGTCGTGTGTGTTTTTATTTCTAACAAAATAAAAAAAAGCAGGAAATATGTGCACACTATTGAAACACACACACACACACACACACACACACACAAAGCTTAAGTCAGTATTCATGTGACCTCCATTTGATTCAGTAAATCATCAAACCTCTTGGGTGGACTGTCAGGATGTTTTCTTAAATAATCTTGTGCTCTATTATATTAAACACCTCCAGAGTGTCCAAAAGGCTTTCGTGGTCTTTTATCCTTTTCTCTGTCCAGATGATCCCATACTGTTGCTGCTTCTGTGGTTGTTATTATTGTTTATTGCACACTTTGAGATTTGGTGTCAAATGTAAAGTGTGCTACAAATAAAATTTTATATTATTATTATTAGTATATAGCTTCTACAATATTCATATTTTTTTCTCAAGTGCATGACCACATATATGCATTTTTCAGTCTTTGTAGTAATATATGTACAACTGGAATATACAGTAGATATGTAAACAGCAATACAAACAAAAATGCATTTCAGAAAAAAATATGAATATTATAGACTTGCATAGTAATGTACATTAAAAGCACTATTTTCTGTGTAGCAGAAAGACAAAAAAAGGCTGAAATACCTGTAGAGATTAGTTGAATTAAACTATTAGATGCAATGTTTCATTAATTTTGCGTAATTTTTTTCTCCAAAGAAAAGACTTTCATCTGTGTCTTAACCTTACTGCGTCTTCAGCTTTTCAGTTATTTTTTCCTGCCTCTTCAAGTACATGTTGATGCACTTTTTATCTTTGTAAAGATTGCTTCGAGGGTCAAACTGAATGAGATCTCTTAAGGAAAAGTTTAAGTACATGCTGAACAGGGGCTTTTTTCCTTGAGGCACGGAACATCTCTGTCCTCAAAACATTCCTTTCAGTCTTGCAGCAGGATGAACAGACACGAAGCATTTTATCAGGTTTACAAAACAGTGTAAAGTTTTCGGGGTCGGAGATTACGTTCGGCCTCAGCGGCACAAAAACAAACTGAAAGGGAACATCAAGAGGGGGGCGGCTTCAAGTGAGGGTCGTCACTTTCACCCCTGGACACGTTTCGCTCTGTGACTGCAGCCTTTCAAAGCACATCAGTCACCCAGACACTTCTCACGCCCATCATGTTTACTGTCGGATAGATGCTTCAGCGGTTCTTTTGTGAAGCCTTTCTCCACAGACATTAGCACGCAAGAATCTGTTTTTTATGATGGACTTGTTTACGTTTGAGGCTTTTATTGGCGATATTGTATGTGTCAAAGCAAAACATGCAGGTTCCATAACACTCACTGCACTGTAAAATAGAAAGGGTGTGCTAAAGTACACTGCCAAAAAAAAAAAAGTCGCACATGCAATATTTCACTGCACCACCAAAGAGACATTGACTGGATTTAACTAAGCAAATAGTTCAGATCCTTCCATGGGTAAGTACTGCAGTGGTTAATAATGTTTCAGCTGTAACAGGTTATTTAACTCTAACTGACGCAGTAAGTGTCCTCTCATGTCTCTAATAGATTGGACAATGCCAGGATTGATCAGGGTCATCAGGCTTGTGTTAGAATGGTTCAGGGAGAATGAGACATCATTTCCACACATGGATTAGCCTCCATAAAGTCCAGACTCTAATCTGGGATGGGATGAAGACTTGATGCAGCGGTCCGATTCTCCATCATCAATGATCAAAAATTAATGCAACTATGGATGGAAAAAACATTATAAATCTAAGCATCATGTGGCAAAAAAAGATGTCAGAGTGAATGTCTTCTATAATCAAAACCAAAGGTCGTGCAGTGAAATATTACATGTGCGACTTTTGCCCGGGCAGTGTATTATTCTGTACTAGAACAACTGATTACTTCACTTGCTGTGATAACACAAAAATATAAGTAAAAAAGTGTGTTAACTTGAAAATCCTTGCCTAAATAACTTAGCAAATTCTGTCCACTTAATTAATTTGAAAATCTTTGTCTAACTAACTTAATAAATTCTGTTGACTAAACTTCCGTGACAGTTCAGGAGAGTGGGCGGAGTTAAGCCCTGCGTCATCGTGGTTTGGTAACGTAACATCCAAATGCACCACGGACAACTGACAGGTGTCTTTTCCAGTCGTGAACTTATCGTCGCTCTTTTGCACCTTGTTTCAAATCTGGGAATAGATTTTATAACACGCATTAATTTTTAAGGAAGTGCCTCAACTGTATGCACTTCCATTGTTTAAAATTATGGCTGCTACAGCTGAACTGTACTAATAATAATAAAAAAACTCTTATAATTATTGTCGGTATTATTACATTTTTAATTATGTCTTGGTTTGGCTTTTAAATGATTAGGTGACAGAGATTTGTAAAGAAATAAAAAAAAAATTACAGCTAGAAATAAAGGTAAGAAGATTATGTTTTGCAGTCAGTTGGGATGTAGTGGTGAGTACAGTTGCTTCATAATCAGAATATCCCTGGTTCAAGTCCAGGGTCAACCAAACCCTGGACTTGAACATTAAAATTTTTAATTTAGCTGAATTCAATTTTTAAGTTCAACTACCCCGAGTTCAACTAACTAACAAATCTGTGTCCAAAAAAACAAAGACAAAGATACACACAAGGGATATTTCATTGAGACAACATAATGTACAGTATGTTAGAACGAGCTGTGTTCGTTCATTTGACATTAAAAAAATAAATAAATAAATAATTTCGGCAGCCCTTTCACTCCTATTTTGAAGTTGAAGCATTTTACAGTGTGGCTAAAACAAGCGCTCCTTATTGATTTTTCTATAGAAGCTTAGTCGTGTACCTGTATGATGGTGTGAACAGATACCACAATAGTGTCGTCTTGTGTGTCGTTCACCGTGTCACTCTGTGTAGCTCCGCTGCCTCACAGAGCTTAAACCTCCTCTCAGGGGAGAAGTCCTACTTTCTCCCAGCGCTCTTTTGGATTGGCTCTGTCAGACTCTGCCTGTTGTTGACTTGAGACTTCTCCGCTCTGTCAGTTAGTGTAATGCCCTGATCAAAGTTTGGCAAGAATAGCATTGTCACCCATAGCAAATCTGCTTAGACAAAAGTGCGGCAGAGGGGAAGTGGGGTCATGTAAAAAGACACCGAGAGGCTCCTGGAGGAATTTGAGTCATGTTTACAGCATGGTATTATATCCACATCTATGTTAAGTTTGAAGAAGATGAAAGTTTGTGTTCAGTAAGAATTATTTGTAGAGGGGAGTTCAAGGAGAAACCATTAAAAATTTTTACGTTGTTACCTTATTTTAAACCGTTAATGATTAGTTCTTCAGCCATATGGGATAAACAAGCAAAAGCTCATAATCACCTTATAAAGTTCACATGGTAAATGAGTTAACCAGCAGGGGCTTATTTGCATATAAAACAGACACGCGGCAACATTAGCATTAATTCAGTTGGTTCTCTTGGTCTCTTTTGGTTTTTCCGTAACATCTGAGAAAAGTATGTGTTTTTTTTAGCAGCTCAGTGCTTCAGTGTGCCAGACTGTGACTAAAGACAGACAGTGAGACAGAGCTAAACCGTCGCAGTCCAGAAAAACAAAAACAAACTGCAGAGTCAGATGATAACTATGTGTCTACGCATTTAATCCAAGGTTAATAGAAAATATTGAACACTTCAGCTTATATAATGAATAAATCATATGATAAGGTAGATTTTTTCAACTATATTTTATTACCGCTGCCAAGAAGGTAATGTTTTCATTTTAATTTGTTTTGTGAGTCAGAAAAAGTACTGAAATGATTTTCATGGAATGTAGTAGAAGGGAAGGGTGCGTGGAGCAAAAACGAATCTGACAGATCCAGCAAAACGGACAAGTCCTGGATTTTTTCTTCACCGTCTTTAAGATTACAAAATCATACTTCTGATTGAATTACAGCAATCTGGGGCCTGTGGATGTTCACACTGCAAGTTCACTTTGTACTTGATGTGTTTCCCTAGTTTTAACATTTGCTCAGAGACATTTTGACATATTTAACCCATCCATTTCTCTTCTGAACCACTTGGTCCTCGAGAAGTTAGTGGCAGTGCTGGATTGTGCAGCTACCTATGGGTGAAGGCGGGGTTAACCGGACATCACACCCACTGGACACTGACATATAGAGACTAGGAACCACCTAACAACCTATGGGCAATTTAGGTTTAGGTTAACCAATTGACCCACATCTCGCAAATTGAGATGCTGTCCCGCATTATTAACTGCCCTGCGTTATTAACAGTCAGACTACCTATTAGTGCATGTAACTATCTGGATGGTAAGGAAGGCGGAGTACCCAGAGAAAGCCCACACACAAACGGGAATCGAACCCAGGACCTTCATGCCATGAGGCGACAGTGCTAACCACTACACCACTGTATTTAACCCAGTACCCCAGTTATTGGAACCAAATCATAGCTGCGATACCATGCTTAGTCACAAGAAAACTCCCTTTGAGGTGTGTTTCACAGTTGTAATACTCAATCACTATTTCTTTGGGGAAGAAAAAAGATCCAACATTGGCATAGCTCGCAGGGCACCATCCTGCCATCTCATCTGGGTGACAACAAAAGAAAAAAAAACACAAAGTAACATCAGAAGTACCCTCACATACCTCTACGGGTGACAACTTGTCTCGCCAATGTCAGGATGCAGCCACCAGCTGCTGTCTGCCTGTCTTTTATCTCCGCATCTCTCCGATACGGGTTCTTTGGTCTTTGCCTTGTCTTTCAGTGTCTTGCTGCCGTTTGGCATCGTCTCTGTCTCTGTCACATCTCTGGCTCTGTCTTTCCTTCTGTCACATCAGTCGCTCCCCATCTATTTATGAGCAGATGTGCATATGACATGTTGACTTTGTGTAACGTAATGTTTGACAGAATAGAGCTACTTGTTATTCTCATATTGATTAAATATTCTACAGAACAGGAATTACAGGTAATGTTTACCATGGCAAACATCTAACTCGGTTTAATATAATTGGGGGGGAGGGGGGGGTTGTTTTGGTTTTTTTTTTCTTGGAAAAAATCCAGTTGCATCTAATTTGCTACACTGTGTGGGGGATTTAATGCAATGGCAAAGAGCAGAGACATGTATTACCTCCTCTGACACGATGTCACTTTGTCATTGACATTTGGCTCCCTGAGCATTTGGCCAGAGATCCTGGTATTAGTATTGAATAAAAGATGAACCCAACCCAGTTCCTCCAGATTCATTCTGAGTCTGGTATTAATCTGCTGTGCCACATAGACAGATCCACTTAAATGAAGCAGTTATAAGGTCCAGGATGGTTTGCCCTATTCTGCACGAGAAAGTCAGTGTTCTTTCTACTTTTTCATTTAAAAAAAAGTTGTTGCAATCATTGAACAAAACATGGAGTTATTCGGTTTTGTATATAAATAAATATAAATTTCACATTTTATTGTCAGTCATTGCACATATCTTTATTCCCTGATGATGAAAAGATATTGGGAGACTAAGGTTGTGTTTAGATGACTTCCAATCTCCTTTTCATCTGTGGAAAATGCCATGAGGTCAATGAAAGATGGCATTGAGATTTGGTAAACAATGAAGACGGTTTTATTAGTGTGGAACATAGAACACTTTACAATCCAAAGAGTACAAATAAATTATACTTATGGACATAACCTGGAACGAACCGGCTCTTTTACCGTGTACTTTTACCGAGGACAGGTAGAAGCAAAAAACAGATATGACATCGATTGCAGCGTGCTGTGTAAATTCTTTCTGATCGGCTGACGAAAAGTTATCAGGAACGCCCGTGCCGCAGTCGCACCCTGCTCAGGCACCAGCCACACTGTCAATCCGAAGCAAGCTACCAATAGAAATCCACCCCTTCTGCTCGTGTAGATCCCGCCCACCACATTCAGTTTAACTTGCAATCAAAACTTTTTCCTTCACAAAAGATTTTGATGTGCAAAATTTTTTTAACTCGCAAACGATTTTGACCCAGAACTTTTTGATTTGCACAAGATTTACAGGTGCAAAACCTTTGGACTTAAAACAAAAGTTTTAAATTGACAAAACATTTTGGCTTGCACGCAGAAGTTTCAGATTTGAAATGAAATAAAATACGCACACAATCGTTTTTTTTAAGCTTTAACATTTTGAAACCTTCATTTTTGTTTTCAAATCTTGTTTTTGTTTGCCTTTTTTTCTTTGCTTGAATATGAAAGACGCAAACTTGTCTTCATAGTATTGTCTCCTCTCACTTTTTACATAATGGTAAAGTGTATCCAGAACGAAAAGAGATACTAAAGGAAGCAGTGAAGCTCGTATGATGACTGATGCTCAGATTATTTCAGTGTCATTTCTCTGTTTCCCAAGCACAAAAGACCATTCTTACACAACCTAATTCTGTGGATGGCGATAATAGCATCATTTTGTGAAATGACCAATAAGATGATGTGCTGAGAGTCGTCCATTGATCAAATTGGTGACTAACAGACGTGTGAATGATTGGGAACCTTGAAAATATGTTGAATTATGCATGAAACAGTGTTCACATCATTACCTCCTGTTCATCCAGACACACATATCTCTGTTTATTCAGTGCTCAGTCTAGCTGTACGGCCACATATGAGATTTATGACAAAAATATATTAGAAAATGAGGAACCCATGTTTAATTAAAATGGCTGAGGTAAAAACTCAGGGTTATGGCTTGAAATAAAGGTCAGAATGAATCCAAACTGTAATATTATTAAAACTGTTTTCTATTTCACCATTTATTTACCTGTGCTTTTACTGCTTTGCTTCTATCCTTAAGACAACACGAAATATATGAATAAAGGACTTCATGAAGACAACAAGTGGTGCAAAAGAGAGGCTTAATGGGGATAAGACAGTTGATAAGATTAGTTATTTCCGAGAGCAGCAGCCTTTCATCTTTTGTGTGAAAGTGTTTGGCCTATTGCGTGACTCCGGTTCATGCACCTGCATGTATTACCCTGGTCATGCAATGCTACTCATGTAAGCCTGCAGAGAGCCATGCTTCACCCTCTTGGATGTGGAGCTGAATGAGAAATGACTCCAGAGATTGGATGTGGGCTTGGATGATTGGATGACTTTTATTACAGCTTAAGGCATTTTCATCTTGATAGGTGCTAAGGTGAATATATTTATACATCGTATAATGGTCTCTTTACATTCAGTTATTTATTTGATAAGTAATAATGAATACATTTGTATGATTCCAAATGACATTTTATAGACACATTCCTTCTGTAGAGCTTATTGTAAACCACATGCTTACACTTTGACATGCACACTGAGCATCTGTATAACCTTTAAAGACTCGAAGATTGAAAATTGAGGCAATTCCCAAATTTAAACATTTCCTAAGCAATTTACCGCCATGTATTGTACATTAACCTCGGCATTTTTCAATGAAAAGCAGAAGAGAGAACATTAAAGCAAAACAAAATATATAATTACCTGAATGTACCAGCATCTATGTGGCAAATTACAGAAGTTTTATAGATGAATCATAGCTGCAAAATGTTGCACTATGGAGCCTCAGTCCCTTGTAGCAGCCTTGGACTGGTGCAAAACTTTATTCCATTATCAAGCACCGTGAAACTAAAACACAAACATTTGTACATATTCAGTTGTTTTGCAAATTTTAGTTAATTTACATTTTATTTAAAAGCACAAACCTTGTTATTACAATCAAACATAAAACATATTACTCATAATTAAAATTGTAACTTAATACACACAAATATTTCAAACAAACAAAAGAACAAAACATGCCACTATAATTAACTTCCACATACCTTGCTCCGCCTACCAAGGCTGCAAACTCTTCATTCATCTAGTGAATGGCAACAGATACATGAACCAAGCTGCACTTTAACAACAAAAAAAAACCATCTCACATGAATCTCAAGCTTGATATAATTGTCCACAATGGTTTGGCAAAAAAACTTCCATGTGCTTCTCTGCTCTCTTTACTTCTCTGCTCAGCATGACCTGCTGTGTGCTATGTAGTAACCCCAGTGAATGTGGCAAACACAGGTGTGAGGCAATCAGCCTCATTTAACTCAAAGGGGTGTGGCAATAACAGAAAAAAAGTAAGGAAAACCCCAGCAGAAAACCAAAGAAAAAAAGCAAATCCAAAATAATAATAACCTTCTCTGCTGGGCACTAACACTCAGCATCTGTTTAACCTTTAAAGACTAGAAGATTGAAGATGGAGGCAATGCCCAAATTTAAGCATTTCCTAAGCAATTTATCACCATGTATTATACATTAACCTCACCATTTTTCAATGAAAAGCAGAAAAGAGCACATTAAAGCAAAAGTGACTTTTAATACATCAAAATATATCGTTTACTAAATCTACCAGGATCTGTTTGGCAAACTACAGAAATTTTATTGATGAATCATAGTTGCAAAATGTTGCACTGTGGAGCCTCTGTACATCCAAATCAGACATATGTGATGCTGCCTTAAAGCTGAGAAACTGCATTTTACCTGAATTATTTCAATGTATTGATAGTACCAGTGGTCAAAAAGTCATTAAACATTTCAGATCAGTGGATGTGTTTGGTCACCGGAGGCTGTTTCGGTCTTTGAGGGTTAATCTGACCTTTGGTTGGAGATGACCCCGGTGAACTCCCTTTGAAAACGGAAGGTCATCACCAGAATTAATTACAACTAAGCTGCGAAACAGCCCTGGGGAAGGACTACTAGAAGGCAGATTGATCACCAGACAGTCAGAAATCCAAAGTGGAGTAATTCACTGTGGGTACAATTAAGCCTTGTGCTGAGATGAGTATTATTTCAGCAGAACCGTTTTGCAGATGTTTCCGTGCTGATTAAAGGCTCATTATCAGTGAATGAATGGTTCAGGTGCTCTCAAAGCTCATATAAGCAGAAGTAGCTTTTGTTCCCCAGTGAAGCTTTTCTCTCTCTCTCTCTCATGTGTATATGCTGCACCTAAGGAAGGATGGGGCAGATTGTATTGATAAGCCCAGTGATGATGAGTGTTAGTATTAGTCTTATTGATTCTTTTTTTTTTTTTTTTTTTGCCCTTGCCTCTATTTTTTTTTTCTCCGGTTACCCATATTCATCTTCTAAATGCCATGGCTGCTCTCGTATAATTAGATTAATGTTAAGACCTGTCCTTGTCAAACCTCAGACGTGGTTATCCTCCGCCGACCCCTTCATTCAAGTCTCTCATATCAGAATGTTCCATTTTGGATGTGTTCTCGCTTATGACTGCCTCCTGATGTGTCTCCCTTTTGTCTCTCTGTCCTGTATTCAACCCAGGCATGGCTGACTGAAATCCATGAATATGCCCAACAGGATGTGGTGCTCATGCTGCTTGGAAACAAGGCAAGGCATTATGGGAAATATCTGTGACACGTAGATAGAGACACAACTGAGGCAAAAAAACACACGATAGGAACTGAACTGTATACATTTTTATAAGCAATTTATTCATGTTAAACTCTCATTCAGACTGCTTTGTATAAAAACATGTAATGCATTTTATTGTTTTGATATTGGCAGTTTAATTAGGGTATTATAACTCTATATGTCAACCAGCTAATGTACAAATAAACAACATGGATTGCTTGTAACTACCATTCACATCCCATCGGAGCTGTTTACATCCAGCCCCTCATCCTCCACATTAGACTTTAATTAGCATCAGAAGAAGCAAATTAACTGAATATGGAGACAGATTGGTTAACTTGAGCAGATCTCATCAGGTTTATGCTGACATTTTGATATTGTTCTCTCTGTCTGGCCAGGCTGATGCCACACATGAGCGAGTGGTGAAAAGAGAAGATGGTGAAAGGCTTGCTAAGGTAAAAAAAAATTGATTAATACCTCAGATGGATGAAGGCAGCGTTTTTCATTTCTTGTAATTTTTTCAAGGATTTGTATGAAAGATTGGTACAGAAAGGTGGATTTATTCAGAGATCAGCCCTCATTTTCATTCTCATTCTTTATGTCTGACAGTATTTTTTCTCATCTCTATCATTAAAAGACATTTTAACTGCAAACCAAAAGCACAGAAAACCCAATCTGGTAACAGATGTACTGCTCCCCTTAAGATGATGTATATTTGATAATAAATATTTACCGTATAGATATCTGACCTTGTGTGTCATAAACTGTAAAAGTTTTATGAGATTTTGGCTGGTGTAATAGATACTGGTGCATCTGAAAATAAAACCACTAAGAACTGAAACAGGAGCAGACATTTCTTTTTTATCAAGATCCTTGGCTGTTACTTCCCGGCACTGAGCACAAAACAAATACCACACAGTCGAGTTATTCTCTGCAGAAGAGGGAGCAGTAAAGTGCCTCTAAGTAACTTAAGGCTCGGCCTGGGAGGGAAAAAAGCACATCAGTTATCATCAGTGGGACAAATTGCCCTGCAGCGGAAAGACTGAAAGACAAATTTATCGCATCTAAGCTGGATTTATCCAAAGAAAAAGACCATTGTGCTGCAAAGCCATGCTATGAAATTCTGCATAATTTTGCGCCAACAGCAACATTCGACATTTTATTTCATGTAGCGCAAGAGAAGCAGACAAATGTAAAAAGGTGGTGCACAAAGAGGGGAAAATAACAATGGGTTCTTTGGCTCTGCAGGAGTTTGGAGTTCCCTTCATGGAAACCAGTGCCAGGTCTGGTCTCAATGTAGAGCTGGCTTTTACTGCCGTGGCCAAGTGAGTACATTTACCTTCATGCAATGGTGTTTTATAGAAATGAATCATATTTGACCGGTTTGTTCTTTGAAATAGGACTGCACTTTATAATACGTTTTTAGAAATAGATATAGATACAGATCTATAGATATAGATAGATTTTATATCATACTTAACCTCCTAAGACCCAGGAGCCCCACATGTTTTTGAGTTTTGGCTTTTTTTAATTAAATAATTGCTTATATTGGAAACATCATGATGCAACAGTTTTTTCAGATGCATTCTTAAAAATTTTTATGGAATGTCATTTGCGGTGGACAGTTGTTTCCTTTTTTTTTGTATAAAGCTGTGAATTTCTTGTCCTCATACATGGACAGTGGGTCCTAGGAGGATAAATGAGAAAAAGAAATTCCAGATTTAAAAGGACACTACAATATATGGAAATAAATCAACCAAAAAAAAAGAAAAGAAATGCCACGCGAATGTATAACAATTTCAATAAGGCTCTTTAACAATACTTTATGTCCAAAAAGGAGTAGGAGGAAGCTGAGCTTATATCGTCCTACCCCAATTTTACATGACTTGGCTAATCAGCTAATGTATACAGTCCATAACAATGAGTAGGTCAGTTATTAAATTACAAAAAAAGATAACAAAATTATTGCACATCATCAATAACTATTACGTTCATTATTACTATATCTCTGGTAAATAAGGTTTTTATACTTAAAGCTGCAGTGTGTGATCATTTTTAGCATCACCAGGCAAAAAAACCCATGGTTGACTTTCAGAGTATTGAACACTGTTTCCCATAAAGTCGGAATCATTTTGTTTTCAGACACATTCATCTTTTTATTCCTCCTTATACACATCAGTAATAAACTTTGAGCTGGTGCAGTGATTACATACTGAGTCCCAGTTACGCTTTATCTATCACGAACACAGAAACAGGGGTTAAATGCATGATTGACAGCTGTAATTAGGAATAGCTGATCAGATTCTGTCAAACATAATATGGACATGACTCTATGCTGCCCTACTCAGAAGCTTGGAAAAGTGGCTTCATTTTCCCATAACATCAGAAAATGTCAGCTTCATCTATCTCTATATTAACCCATTTTGACCCACTGTCCTCATTCGAGGACAGCATAAAAAACGATGAAAATAATGACAAGGATTGGTTATAGAACAACATTATGAAGTGCGGGTAATAAGA
>JAPQRQ010000027.1:19408798-19421357 GCA_037367365.1 Apogon talboti
GGAGTTTTGGAAGTTCCAACGTGTTTGTATTCCCATTTTATGCAAATGTTCTGAAAATCGTTACAAAAATCTAAAAAGTGTTAACTTGGGTTAAAATGGAGAAACCTATAGAAGGAAGCTGTACATGTCTTCCCCTGCTTTCGGCTCCTGCAGCTTTAATTACAGAAATCTAATCTTAGTATGTACAGAAAAAGTGAATATCTCTTTTTTTTCCAACATATGGCAGAATATTGTTTCTCTAATCCAGTGTTCCTCCTCCTCCTTTATCGCAGAGAGCTCAAGCACAGGTCCATGAAGGATCCCAGCGAGAAGTTTAAGCTCCAGGAGTATGTAAACAAGGAGATGAAGGGGACTGGCTGCTGCAGGAACTAAAACCTGCTCCATTCACCAGTGTGTATGGGTGTGCATTTGTGTGCATGGACACCGAGGGCGACTGTATCACTCATCTTCATACATTAAGTGTCCTGAAGATACTCCGTCTGAATCTGGCCTGTGCTACAGAGATAAGGAGTCAGCTCCAGCGAGGTATAAACCCTTTTGTCCTTCTGTTTCTCCGCCTCTGTAAACACAGCCTCCAACTGTTGTCCTGTTCTCATGTCACTGTTTGTCCTGTTTCTCCTCACCGTCGTCCTTCTGCGGCGGTCAGTGCACTTAGAGGTATAGTCAAGAGTCAAACCTTCAGTAGAACTGCGTGATAACCAATTAAGCTAAAGATAAGTCAAACCACGTAGATGCAGTGACAAGAATCCATGTCATGTTCAGCCACTTATTTCTTATATAAGCTTAAAATGCAAATGTCAGACGCCGTTTAGTTGAATCAGTCTCATCTTGGTCAAATTGTGGGTGAAAATTCATATGTTACATGTAAAGTGATGTGTTTCTGTCTATGACTCATGTCAGTAATTTAACAGGCTCTGCACAAGCCGGTTTTGCTCACCAGCACAAACTCAATCTAAGCATTTCCATGATACATCTGTAGATAGCTGGGAATGTGCATTTCTTTTTCATTGTAAGTAAATGGATGTTGCTATTTTCTATACAAAGATATGACAAACAGAACAGCATCATTAGACACAAATGACTTTGTCTGTGAATTCGACCTAAATGCACGTGTTCTGCTTTTTAAAGGACCAGTGAGTAGGATTTAGTGGCATCTAGGGGTGAGTTTTTAGATTGCATCTAACTCAATACCCCTCCATCTCTAAGTGTTTAAGGGAGCTGTTGCATCAATGTAAATAATCGGTGTTAGTGAGTCTGTTCTGGGCTACTGTCAAAACATGGCAACCTGCTCCATATTTAGAATTAATGGGCTCATTCTAAGCCAAAGAAAACACAACAATTTGAAGTAACAGGCGTCTATACACTAATGAAAACATAAATAAGAATATTGTATTCCAAACAAAATCTAACACACTAAGCCTTTAAACAAATCTCTTAAAAACATGGCAGTGCATGGGTCACAGAACTGAACATTTTTTAATCATTATTTGTGTTTTTGATTCAGAGGATCCAAGCTGAATCTCTAATGCAAACTCATCATAGAATCTTTTGTTCCTCTTGTTATTTAAGAACTGATGGTCTAATATAATGTTATCTATATACATTTGGATTTGACAAACGTGGTGTACATATTCAACTTTTTTTTCTGCATGTAAAAAAAGGTTTCATTAGAGATTAATAGCACTTTAGATCATACATTATTGTGGGAGGGTGTGAGGGAGAGGAATTATGACCTGCTGTATGTTAACAATGTTACCTAAAGTATTGTAAATCATACATTGTTATGTATAATGTTCTGTTTCTATTTTAAATGTTTTATTTTGTAGCCAGTGCAAAACTAGTATGCTACTTTCTTTTTTTCCACCCAAGAATATTAATATATAGATTACAGTATCATGTCCTTAAAAAAAACATTTTTCGAAATGTCTCTTAGAATCTTTTAACCATATTTAACTTGTTCCTCATGAAAGAAGCATTTGCTTCTATTTATACGACTGTTGCTTGGTAGATTTTATCATAGTCATAGAAACTGAATCTCTCTCTGTACAGTGTTCATTGTATATTCTTTTGGTTTTCCAGTTGACGTTCCAAGCAATGTACTATTTTCTGATTTGACTATTTCAGTGTGCAGCTTCTTTCTTGTAACTAAACATAAACTTCAATAAATAGTGTAATATTATGTTTCATGGTATCTATAAGAGCCATCCGAACACAATCCTCTTTTACACACTGTGTTTGAAGGATCAACTACAGAAAAAAATATGTGGTGGATGTTCAGTATTTTCCTCTGTTAGTTTATTGTTTAGTCTTTTTGAAGCTGGAAGACAAATCACATACCATCCAAATATTCAGTACCATCTCTGTATTTTTAACACATATAATAATCTACGGTGCACATCTTACATCATTGGATTGATAATGTTAATAAAAATCTTAGGATCAGTTTAATTTATCTCCCTTTGCCAAATGTTCACCAGGATCACATTATACAATTTTACAGGAAAAAAAATAGAACCAACTGACAAAGAGATGTGAATCATTCCTTGAATGTGACATTAAACATCACACAGGATAGTTAATATTTAGTTCGTACAACAGAAGCATTTAGCTTAATGTAGCTACAGTGCTTGGCACTCAAATATTAAAAACTTCATATGGTAAATTAAAGGGTTAACAAATAAATACAGCAAAAATGTAAAATAATTGTACTCATGCATGGAAAGAAAACTGAGTTGACCATTTTTTACTGACATTATAGTCCAATACTAGATAATATTTGTTTAGATATAGTTGTATACTTGGTTAAAATCTGAGTTCAGTGGCATTAAACACCTTAGTGATGACAGTATTTTGACATATTATGGAATGCGCAGAAGAACACGTCAAAATTATTTAATATCTGAGCAGCAATGATTCTGATTTCTACACACAAAGGCGTACATACGTTACCTCTGCGCATTCCGGTCAGGGCTGACCTCCTTCAAGTATCCAAGTCACATCACATGACAGATGAGTGAGTTAACATTCACGAGCTCAGGAGTGAGTCTGACTCCAAGAAAAATGGGTCTGAGGTTGGGGGGAGGACGGTGGGTCAGAATAAAAGTGTCATTGTGGGATAGTATCTGCAGTCGAGGCTGTCTAACCTTTTGATCCACGATTTTTTCAATCTGACGCTTTCAAAAGAAATCCACTAAAAAGGTGACTGAAAGATACCTCTCAGGACCTTTCCCTCTTCCTCCACCTTCACTTCCTACTCTTCATCCTGCGCTGATAGTTTTCCAAGCACTAAGACAGTCATGGCTTGTGCTTAAAATAGGCTTCCACTACAGAGAGAAAAAGAAAAAAAACATCAGACTCTGATGAGCAGAAAAGTAAAAAGTATCTTACTAATTTTTTTCAGTTTACCTGCATATTCTTGAGGCAGCATCGGTCGGTTGATAACAGTCTGAAATGCAGCGATCCAGTCTTTTTGATCCTCTTCAGTCTCACATGCAAAAAGAAACTTCCTGTCTGGTGTCACTATGGTTATTCCAAACTGCCAGTGGTTGCCCTGAATGGATGTGGGGAGGCCACAAAGCACAGTGTAACTGTTCTCTTTGCTTCCAATGAACACCTCTCCTCTGGCATAGGCATCCTGCAGTCACAGAGCACATAGAAAAAAAAATGAGTGGATCACAGTAAAATGTAAAGAGCAGCATCTAGTGGTCATTATGTGTATCTACCAGTGGATCTTTGAAGTACATGAGCCTCCTGTCGTCCATTGTGAACCATCTCTTCTTAAAGCCCTCTGTGTGCTGTGAGACACAAACCATGGAGGTTTAGATCAAACTGTCAGTTTGGTGACTCGTGTTTTTTTTTTATTATTATTATTTAAAAGATGGCATATTTATGTTACAATGTTTATCAAATTACTAAGCTTTTAATCCTTGCGCCTCACTTCACAGATGTTTTTCTGATATAGGAGGTAAAAATATCTCGTATTAAAGCTGTATTGATGGTTTTTATGCAGGTTTTCAGACAGCTAGGGGGAAAATACAGGATTACAGTTTTAATATAATTTTCCACTTTCAC
This sequence comes from Apogon talboti, assembly GCA_037367365.1. Classification (NCBI taxonomy): domain Eukaryota; kingdom Metazoa; phylum Chordata; class Actinopteri; order Kurtiformes; family Apogonidae; genus Apogon; species Apogon talboti. The sequence goes on from JAPQRQ010000027.1 coordinate 19,412,870, forward strand.
AAAATCTTCATTCATTTCCAAAATTCAAACCTAAAAAAATCAGTTTTAGAAATGTTTATATTTCCAAATTAAAGTCAAGATGAAGAAAGAGGAAAACTCAGCACATAACTCCACATATTTCTTCATACACACATCCATATTACACATACAGGCAGGTCCATAAGTATTTAGATAGTGACAAACATGTTGTAATTTTACCTCACAGTGAATTTGTATATTAAAACAAAACAAAAATATTGGATTAACCATTTAGGAATTACAACCACTTTAAACATAGTAGGTCCATTTTCAGAGGCTCAAAAGTAAATGTACAACTGACTGACACGCAGCATCATGTCCAGATGTTTCCTTGTCTGTTTCCTTGTTATTCTATGATAAATGAAGCACATGAAAGGTCTGTAGTTGATTTCAAATGTTGAATCTGCATTTGGTAGTTCATTGCTTCATTTCACATCCACAGTGGTGGTGTATAGGGGTAAAACTACTAAATTTGTCACCGTCCAAATACTTATGGACCTGACTGTGTGTACCCGCACATCATTTTGGTTGAATATATTCGTCTGCAGCTCTCAGTAAACAGAGTAACAGTTCTCAGGAAAATCTATGCATACACTTACCCCATAGGGGAAAACAGAAAATTGGCTCCATTTAATGGAAAATAGTAAAAACAACAATTTTGAAGCCAGTGCTAAAGTACATGAGCCTGAAATATACTGAAATAGCTCTAGGATCAACCACTGCTGTTTTAATGTTTTCAATTTATTTTGGCTATAGTGTTTATTTCAAACATATTACAGAATACTGAGGCACAAGGGTTAACACATATGTGACAAAACAATAAAACACTGCATTACCTTTGGACCTGTCTTCTCCATGTAACCCTCCTTTATGTAGTTCCTGGTTAGTTTTGGCAACAACTGGACAAACAAAAACCACTCTTAGTCACTGATAAACTGTGTAATTATGTATGTGTGCAGGACCAAAGCCAGGATCTGTGAAACACAGTACTCAGATCAAACTGCACCCACCGGAAAATTATGACCGCACAACAAGAGGAAGGTTTATAGATATTTCCAAGTGTTTTTAATGACTGAAGCCATTTTTCTGGGGCTTAATTCACCACCATGTAAAATAGTAATAATAATGAACTTTACTTGTATGATACTTTTATTAAACAATGTTACAAAAGAAATGGGAATATACTGTATTTACATAAAATTAAAGCAAACGCTAGGAAAATAACACATTTACAGAGGGAGAATTAAAGAAACAGTCATAATAGTATTAACCTTCTTCTACAATAAGGATTTAAAAGACTTAGACCGTCTTAATTCAACAGGAAAATTATTCCAAATGCCTTGAAAGCTTTGGCTGCTGAGTTTTGGTCACCCTTTGTCTTCAAACGAGACAAACAAGTTTTACAGTAGGTTTATCCCGACTCAGGTTTCAAGGCGATATAAGAGAACTGTATGACATACCGTATCAAAAGCAGCACTGAGATCTACAGTAACAGCACTAGGACTGAACAGCCACCATATGAGGTTTTAAACAACATTAAAAAGAGCTGGTCTCAGGTCTGCGCCACACTAAAACCTGACTGAAAGCAGTTAAAATGTTATTATTCATAAACCAATATTAACTGTGTTGAGATTTCTATCTAAAGGACCTTGAAGTACCTTGAAGCAGCACAGAGGCTGCAGGATATGAGGAAACCCTGTGATGTGTGATAACATTGTTCAGTGTTGTGATAAGAATATCACCTCATACTAACCACACAGTCGACACGGAATTGATGCCAATCAATCTGAGGATTAATTTGATCAGGTAAATGTTCTGATCCTGAGTGAAAATGCATGATGCATGTAAATGAAAGGATTTTTCTCATTCACCGCAGATCAGGTAGTCTTTTACAGTCGCAATAAAATGAAATGAAAATTTATCATTCAATGTTAATCTAGGCCTCCAATGTGGTATCAATCTTCTCCACAGTAAATGTCACAAAAATACTGGAGATATTAACCCTTAAAGGCCTATAACTGTTTTTGCGGCAACTTCCAAATTAATTTTCTCTACATTTATCACCATTTATTAGTGTATTATCCTCTATGTTTTGCATTTGTCAGTGAAAATCATGTATTTTCATATATTTAATTTGCTGGTAATACAGATGTTCACAGAAGCTCAGAGTAAATTCAAAGCTCATTATATCGACAACGTAAACAGCTGAAGAAAAAGTGACTTTTTCAGCAAAATGTGTCATCAACTTAATGGAAAAACAAATGTCTACAACTACTGTCATTTATCAACCTACATAGGTTTTACTGTTGAATTAATGTTGCTGAATATGACAGTGTTTCCACATTCACTAACTATTCTAGATGTGCAGATGGGATATATCGAAATCTACTGAAAAGCTAAGAAACTGCATCTTACCTGAGTTTTTAAAATGCACTGATAAAATTAAGTTCGAAAACATTTTAGATCAATAGATGCTTTTGGTTGCCAGCAGCTGTTTAGGTCTTTTAGGGTTAAATACTAAGAGAACTTGAATACACCTGAAATAACCTCCAGCATGAAATGTCTTTTACTTAATAAATACAACCTTCCAGGCTTGCTCAATTTTAGCAATTTCCAAAAAAAGTAATAGGATATGTGAGCTCAGTGACAGAATTTGAAGACTTAAAGTAAACTTTGCTTGCATGTGTGTGTGTATGTGTGTACTTACGTCAGTGTTTGGAGCGCCAGGAAAGGCCACCTGCAGGTAATGAAACCTGGCTGCTCTGATGGCATTGAACCAGTCCACCATTTCCTACAGGAGAATACAAGAAATACAGTGACTGGCACATCGTGACTGCATTATCATCTCCTCACACACATCTTTGCTACTAATTGTCCCAAATATCCCCCAGCTCTTCTTTGAGTTACTGGATAAAATGGCTTTTAATAAATTCTGTTTGTACACAGTTGGCATTTTTTACATTTTTTTTTAATACAACCATGGGAAACATGTCTCAAACTCTTAATATATTTTAGCTTCATGTTTATTTAAGACTGTAACATTCTAACTGTTGTTTATGATTTATTGAGGAGTAGTCTGCCTCATTTCCACATGCTCTTTTGTAATTATAAACCATCTCCACTAGAGGGCCACGTCTGACTTTCTCTGCATCCTCATAAACAGTAATTCCACTCCAGCAAACTCCTGAACTATACCTTGCCATCTTCATGGTACACAAAGATGTTCCTGGTGCTGTTGTCCTTCAGATAAGTTATCTGAAGGCCATGAGCAGTTCCAATTTTTGTTGGCTGAAAAGATGCATTCACGGTGTTGATCTTCATTATTGCTTTGGGTTCTCTGGCCTAAAGAAAAACAAGTGTTCACAAAGAGAGAAACATCAGCAGTTTTTGGTTCTCTTTTCCTAATGCAAATAAGTTTATGTCTAGGAAGTAGATAATTTTTAACCACAGATCAGTAATGAGTTGAATTATTCAGCTATTTTTCTCAATCCGTTTTAGAGACAAAATCTTCAGAATGCAAACTGAATATCTGTGACTATACTGTTTTCAATGCAGACCAAAGAAAACAGAGAAAGTACTCACATCATGTTTGTTAAAGTACTTCAGGACACCCTCCCGTTCGGACAGAATAAATTTTCGGCTGAGGTACTGCCCGTTGTCTCTGCCTCGTTTCCATAGAAACCCCTCTCTGTAGCCTGCCAGAAGGGGAGCCACAAAGGTCCCGTAACCGACACAGAGAAGGAACACCGAGAGAAGAGGGAAGACATAACAGGATTTAACCAAATACTTAACACAAAATCAAACCAAATGCAAACTCTGATACCTCCGTTTGAAGAAAACATTGAGTGACAACTTTATATTTAACACCAGAATCTCCAAAATTGACTACATACCTAAAACAGCCAAAGGGGTCAAAGTTACCCATACACCTGCTGTCATCTGTCATTGTATGACATCACTCTCCATGTGATTAATGTCTCATGACAAGAGTTTGTTTAATCATCTGCCTATGTGTAATTGGTTATAATAATTAAACTACCTTTAATAACATTAATCACTTCACATCAGTGCAAATTAGTCTACAATGGCAGTAAAAATGGGTATTAGAATCAGAATTTTTGTTTTGGTAAACTGTCCTTAATGAGTTCAAACCTTTAAAATTACACACAAACAAATGCTGTTACCTATGTTAGCTATAAATAGTGCAAAAAAAAATATTTCTATAGTGTTCTAAAGTTAGAGTTAGTAGAGTCAGTAGAGCTCTAAAGGGGTTAATTTGACCAAGTGGCTGTTATAAGTAAATATAGTATAAGTATAGTAGTTAATCTGCTTTTTTCCTGACTTTAGGTTCAGCCCATGTACAATCACCACTGACCATCTACAGTTTCCTTCATACTTTCAGAAAATAATGTTATTAGTTAGAGTAAACATTACACAAAATTTCATTTCCACATCACTAATTTTTTGGAAAAATGGGGTGCGATGCTGATGTTTGTGTAAAACCAATGATACAGAAAAAGATACTGAGTTCAATAAGTCACTACTTTTGAATTTATTCACAGTAGATTTAGATTATAGAATAGACTAATTCCCAATAGATGCATGAAATTTTCAGGACCTGTTTTCAAGGAATGGTGGCTGACCATAAAAATCACATTAAAACTTCCAACTGATGTTGAAAAGCACATTAATTGAATTTACTTGCTGTTATCATCGACTGGTTAATCGATACCTTAATGCATATTTTGTGCACATATTAATGCAAACATGTTTTTCAGTGATTTGATAGTTTTATGGTAGATCTTGTCATAGGTGAGAAATATGCATTTGAAAATAAGCGTGATTTTTTTTGAATGCCTTATAATCAGAAAATGTATTGGTACTATATTGGGAATAAAAAAAACAAACGTGGAAAGATTTGAAGTCCTTCAGTGTGGCGATATGAGCCAAAATTGCTCGAAAGTACATATGAAATGTTTTTACAGTCCTTAACAAGCTACATGTTTTCAAATACGCAACTGCAGATGCTCTTTTACCAAACTTAAAGACATTGTGGATCTCTGTGGAACAGCTTCTAAAATCTTCATGCAGTTATCATAAATACTTCAGCAATGACTGATTGAACTCAGTAACTTTTTTCTGTACAGAAAAATCAGCATCACACTCCATTTTCAGAGCTTCATAATCTACAAAACTAATGATGAAGGCGGAAATTTTGCATGGTATTTAAAAGGACTAATAAAATTATTTTCTTAAAGTGTCATGGAAATGTGAGGTGGCTGGTCTGGAATATTTCCTGAAATCTAGTGATTTGATGTGGATTTAACCCTATATTTAATTAATAGGGACTTTAACAGGGAATGTAAGACAACACAGGAAAGGTCGGGAATCTGATCCAATTGGCAGTTGTAGTGGTAAACATATATGATATTATTCCAATTACTTTTAACCCCTAAACAGGTGTGAAAAAATGCCAGTTGTTCAGTTATTTGTTTCAACTTTACAACGCCTGAGTCTCGTCCGCCATTTTGTCTCCAGTTGCGCCATAGTGTAGAGTGTCTGTGTTTGTGTTCCGTAATTTTCTCGGTATTCTCGCCTTTTTCACCCTCCTTTTTCACATCATGGCCCCAAAAAAGAAAGCAGGATCTTCTGGCAATGCTGGTCCAGCCAAGAGGAAAGCCATTACGTGTATTTGGATAGTTATTTAGAGATTTAGGGGGTATTTAAGGGTAAAATCCGTAGGAACACAGGAACGGAACTCGTTCGTAACCCGAGGACCTCCTGTATTCTTAAACTTTACCCTCTGTACTACATTGCCTCATGGATGTACTGTAGATGCATTAGTGTCTCAATAGTTTGACTTCACGTTTAACCTTCCCTTTTCACACTGTGATAATTCAACAGTTGCTCACAGCCGGTGGGGTCTACAGGACCTGGTGAGAACGTCTGCATGTTGGTGACTGTGTGTTTCTTCACTTCTGTCAGTTTCAGCCTATGTGGTTACTGCTGTGAGCAGCTCAGCGGTGAAGGGAGGGAGCCGCTCTGCTTTTAGTACACATCAATAATTCAGCTCTAACTGACTGCTTCCTCTTCAGCCTATCACTGAAATAAACCGTCTTCCTCTGTTATTTTCTCACATACACATAAAGGCTTTTGACAGTCATAACCTGCGCCTTCATTATTTCACCATTTCATGGGGCCTAAATTTGCTTCATTCCTGCGCAGATTTTACAGATGAAGAGATCAAGCGTTCACTTTGGTCGTCCATCCTCTCACTCACAGACACACAGAAGGATCTTATTGGCTCAGTTCCGGAGTCTGTTCCTGACACTGGCCTCTCTGCCCATATTCAGAGTGGGCCAACCGCAGGACCAGAGCTTTAACGAAAAATGCATTGTCACTGCCCTTTACTCAGCTAGCCAACACACACACACACACACACACACACACACACACACACACACACACACACACAAGCAATATAGCCACATCCAACAGAAAAAGTCCTGAAATAATTATTTACTTACAAATGTTTAAGTCTTAAATATCTATTAATTAAGAAAACAATTTACTTTGACAACATTTTACATATTTTTAAGGAAAAGTTGGTTGAATAAGAACACTTTATGTGAGCTGCAGCACAATGACACCATCATTCAGCTTTGTATTTTATCATACATTAACAGTCCCATAACCTCAATAGTCACTGTGTTATTCTTTAAAAAGTATAATAAAGCAGCCCACATCTATCTCAAATCTTATCTATGAATAAAAATTTGAGAAATGGAGGCCGACACCTAAAATAACTAAACCACCTGTCCTGTAACTATAAAGTAATAGCATTCCCTTAAAAAGTTACACATCTCATTCTGATACTGGTGCCGTGTGTGGTAAAAAAAAAGAGTAAAAAGAGTAAAAAAACTGCCAGAAAATGATATTAAGCTTTACATGGGGAAATGAATCTGCAATTAAGAAATACTTAAGTGTGGTTAGCAGGTAGCTTAGTTCTTCTGCTTTTTTTTTTTTTCAACAAAGATATAATCGTCACAGTTATGGCAACATAACAGCAGACGTCTTGTAAAGCAATGGTTTCATCAGTTATTCATGAGGTACAAAGATTTGTTCAACCACTCAGAGGAGGGAATAACACCCCCCCCCCATTAACACGACAAAGAAGAAGAAAACTCATTCACTCCGTCAACGGGAAATTAGACATTTTCAACCACTTGAGCATATAGCAGGTTTTACATCATAGTGTCAATATCTCTTGAACTCCCATAGAGATAACTAATACATTCTTCCGTTGTAAAATGTAGGAGTGACATTATATAGAATAGTTTTACACAAAAGAAGTCATTCTTCGTCTGAGGCAGAGACACAGGCACAGCCACATGCTTGGAAACCTCTGCACAGCACAACACAAGAAGCTATTGACACGGAGACAGGGCCGGCCAGAGTGAGAGGACGGGTCATGAGACTGTGATAATGCAGCTTCATTTTGTCTACCTTAAAGAGAGATTTTCCTTTCTTTGTTGAATTCATACGTCACGCCATTATGTTTTAAATTCAAAGAAATATGAGGGCATTCAATCAAAGGGGAGTCTGAAATGAGCATCTACTGCAATATTACAAATACTGCCACTTGAGGACTCATAAATTGCTGATACACAAATAATTTTAAGTTCCATGCTGACCTTCTGCCTTAAGATTGTACTCTTGATCTATTTGAGAAAGTGCAGTCTGTATATTGTCACAGTGAAGGCATGTGTTTTAGCAGCTAAAGATGATTTGACTGCAGACATCAGATCATTACATTTTAATCATGCGAGAACTTGGTACGATTGGTTTAAGATAAGGGGAAATACACACTTTTAGACGTCACGATCGGTTTCCTCATCATGGGCATGTGAATGTTTGTGCGAACTTCACAGTCTATTGCATTACTTCACTACAAGGTATTGCTACACAAAACCTTCAAAACCTTTTGTGGTGTTGTACACTGAAGTCTAAGTACACATGGCTAAAAAAAAAAAAAAAAAAGTCCAATGGAAAGCTTAAATGTGAACCTGTTGAGAGTCAGTTTGAATAAACTTCTACGTAGAGTCAGAAAAAGGTGAGCATGTTTCACAGCCTATAGTCAGTCTAGTCTTTTCAGGACATGTGGCCAATGAAATGCATTGTGGTTCACTGAGATGGCATAATGCTACATGAAAAATGGGATTTGTTTTCTGGCAGTCTGACAGGTTGGATTAAAGCTCATGATAGTGTGCATTATCCTTCCCACATCATAGATTTTAGGAAATGTTCACTGTTCAAACACACATCAAATTCAGATCTAAAGGGAAAGTAAATATTGGAGCCATTTTTAACACATATTTTACAACCAGACTTAGTGCAGCATAACATATATATATATATATATATATAGATATAGATAGATAGATAGATAGATAGATAGATAGATAGATAG
>JAPQRQ010000027.1:19425235-19442420 GCA_037367365.1 Apogon talboti
GGATCAATGACAGTGGATGGAGACACTGGGTTTATGTTCAGTTAATGATATATTTTGCTGAAAAAGTCACTTTTTTCTTCAGTTTGCTCTCTTTTTGATATAATTAACCTCAACTTTATTCTGAGCTTTGATGAACATCTACACGATCAGTAAATGAAACATAGGAAAACACCTGATGTTCACTGAAAAAAACACAAAACAGAGGATAATGTCATAATAAATGGTGATAAATCTCTTAAGACAAGCTAAATATAGAGAAAATTTGGAAACTGCCACAAAAGTAGCACTGGGTCTTTATGGGTGAAAAATATACACACATATTAAATAAAACAAGATGCTTATAAGTGAGGTTTTTTTTGCTGAGTCCTTGCCCTGTAGGAGACAAAGCTGCCACTATAACTGTGTCTTCATGATGCTTCTGTATTTTTTTTGGTGTATTTTTACTAGGAGACTACATAAGAGTGGATTTTTTTGTTTGTTTGTTTTTTACATTTTCATTATATTCTCTATCTATTTTTCACAGGAGCTTTAAAGAAGCAAGAAGAGTCCCACGATTTAGCAAACACACACACAAAGATACTGGTTGTGTGTGCCAGCTGCTGTCTCATGCCTTTTAGACTTTGCTGAATTGAGACTGATGACTTGTCTAATTCTTCCAAACAGGGATGCAGACAGTGATGCTCACAGTGAAGGAGGGTTTTGAGGCCAAGAGGGTTCAGATGATTTCTTGGACGAGGTTCTGGACAACTGTGAATGCCTGATTTTCTCTAACAGAACACACACTGTTCTTCTGAGCTCTGAATCCTTAACATGAAAACATATTCCACATAAATATTCTTAACACTTTGCAGTCAGCACAGAAAGTACTCCCCACCTCCACTTCTGAAGCGCTCCAGGGGTCCAGCACGACAGACTTCACCTTGCTGATCTGAGCAATGTTCCTATGGAGGCCAGAGCAGCTGTGACACACAAACACACCCAAAGTGTAGGACGCCCACTCCGGGTCTGCAACGCAACCGACAGACAGGGATACAACATAGAGAAAAACAGTTTAAGCTCAAAATAACCAAACACACATGCACATGATCCCAACAGACGCTGACGGCTCCAAGAGATTTCAACAGCAGCTACTGTAAGTGAACGTAGTGTTTTACTGGGGACATGCAGTAATAGTACTTCACATGTGTATAAAACATATATTTGCATGATTCCTACAGTGATGAGTTCCCAAACTTACCATCTAAAGGGATTTAAAAGGTCAGCAACATGATAATAATATGATTTGTGAATTCATTCTTCTAATCAAAATAGAAGAGTAGGTAAGACAAGACAAAACTGACCTGCAGTAAACAACCAGGAGAAAATTATGAAAAGGGTGGAACAAGTTGGAAATGAAAAAAATAATAGGTAAATGTAACCACAAAATGTAAAACATGCAATAAGATGAAAATGATGTGAAACTAAAAGGTGCAAGGTGACAGTTACATAAAAAATGTCACCAAAGGAACATGGTGTAAAAGATGGAACAATGTAGAGACCCAAGAAGATGATTATGATATTAACTCATAAAGACCCAACTGTCGCCATCAACTAAAACCATCTACTGATATAAACTGTTTAATACCTGTTGATCCACTCATCTGATCAATACATGTAAATAATTGGTGTAAAATGCAGTTTGTCTTCTTTTCATGGTCATCAGATATGACCCATTTGTACATTCGGAGGCTGCGTAGTTACCATGGAAACACCGTCAACTTCTATAACATTAATTCGTCAGTTAAACCCGTGGAGTTGGATCAATGACAGTGGATGGACACACTTGTTTTTACATTCAGTTATTGATATCTTTGCTAAAAAAGTCACTTTTTTCTTCAGTTTTCTCTCTTTTTGATATAATAACCCTCAACTTTAAGACATCTACATCTAGGAAAATAACTGATTTTTACTGAAAAAATGCAAAATTACAGAAGGTAATGCAATAATAGATAGTAATAAATCACTTAAAAAAGTTGAATAGAGAGAAAAATTCATTTAGGAGCTGCCACAGAAGTATCACTGGGTCTTTATGGATTAAAAAGGTAATATGAGGAAAACTATGTAAAATATGTAAAGACAAAAACTACACTGAGCAAAAATATAAAAGTACCATGTGACACTTTACATTTTTAATAGCGTTAGCTGTTGCACCATATATTAAATCATACACAGTTTATTTTGTTGATCATTGTGGTACAGATTACTGTCTGTTAGAAGTGGCGTCTGGCATTCAGGGACATTCATGTGGACACGGTGGCATGTGGTTGCAAGGAATCACTACTCAGTGTCTTGTGTGTCCACCATTGGCTTCCTGTAGAGCGACACATCGTCTTCTCATCAAGTTGACAAGGTTGTCAATTGTGGCCTGTGGAATGTTACTCCACTCCCCTTCGAGGGCATCATGTCTGCATCAAACATGCCGATGGTACGTTCCCGCATGATTTGTGACATCTGTGTCATGGTGACGTCTGATGAAATTTGACATTTTGAGGTGTTCTTTTACTGTCCCCTGTATAAGGAGTGTGTGAGTAACTGTAAACGCTGTTTGAGCAGCGTCTGGACAGGCCACACCTGTGTTATGGGTGGAATCACTGGATCACTGAGTAAGTGTTCACTCGCAAAGATGGACACAAAGTTTGTTTATAAATCAAGAGAATTAACCGTGTTTTACAATTATAAGACAACATGAGCTCATTTTGGACTGTGCACCTTGTGTTACACTAATATTGTACATGGGGCATTTATATTTCTGCTCAGTGTATATGTAGTAATAATTTATTCATCCATTCAACAGAACATAATATATATAAACATACAATTTGGATTTCTACATTAAGTATGGGCGAAAAGGCATAGGCTGAAGCAACAGCTTATTTTTGCCTACCCTGTTTACTTATTTTACCCTATTTATCATTTATTTATTATTTAATTAGAATTAGAATTATTTATTTATTATTTTATTTTACCATATTTACTTATTTATTTATTTATTTATTTATTTAGGAAAGTTGCAGAACCAGAACAAGATAACAAGATGGATGCATAGTTTTAATAGTGAAAGAGTCTATAAAAAAGTAGACATTCGGGCAAATCATGATGTATTTTTACCAATTTGGATCCTGGGGTGTCTCAAGATTAAAAAAAAGTTTGTGAACCACTCCTATAGTGGATCAATAACATCATTTGTTTCCCTGCAAGAAACACTGCAAGGGAAGAAAAGACCGGAAACATGTATAGACAGGAACATTTATTTTCTATATTTTGTCTTTCTTCCTTACAGGAGGTCTCTTCGTCCTTGAAACAGACGTGCGAGGGACTCTCTCAACAATAAGTCATTTGTCTTTACACCTAAAATAAAAAAAATACATTTCCCAGCTGTGGCCAATTCAGCGGATATAGGAAGCAGGTCATCCAGAGTGCAGGTAGCCAGCCTCCATGACCTAGATGAGAAACGGTCCGCATAGTTGGAATAAATATTATTCATCTCTACACTCTACAAAGAATGAGTATTTGGGTAAAATATAATATCAGTGAGGTAACATGGATCTCATATTAGACCATCTCACTTATATTTATGTGTGTGTGAAGGCAGAGGTTGGTTCCTGTCTCGTTTTTTAGCAGCGAGGGCGTTCAGTGGGCACCTCTGATGGGATGGCTCACCTTGAATCAGCCAAACAGGACAGAGGTGCGTTTCTGCCCATACACAGACACAAATAGTACAAAATGTCTGATGAAAAGTTCACCCTTAATACAATATTTACACAACAGAAGCCCACATTTACTGCACTATTCAAGTGATCCAGTACATGAGCAATGCCTGTGTAGAAATAATAATATAGTCCAAGATATTTCGCATTTTTGTTAATGATGAGAATTCAAATGTCATTATCTCATTAAAATGAATACACCTTTAACCCATAAAGACCCAAACATCCACCAGCGACCAAAACCAACTACTGATGTAAATGTTTAATCCCTGTTGATCCCCTAATCCTATCGATACATGTAAATATTTAGTGTAAAATACAGCTTGTTGTCTTTTCATGGTCATCAGATATGACCCATTTGGATGTTCAGAGGCTCCGTAGTGAATGTGGAAACACCGTCATCTTCTACAATATTGATTCACCAGTAAAACCCATGGAGGTGGATCAATGACAGTGGATGGACACACTTATTTTATACTCAGTTAATGAAATTTTTTCTTCAATTTTCTCTGTTTTTGACATAAAGACTCTCAACTTTAATCTGAGCTTTAAGAAATATGAATATGATCAGTCAATTAAATTTAGTAAAATAACTTTAAATACCTAAAAATGCAGAATACAAAGCATAATATTAGAGTAAATGGTGATAGACAGATATAGACAAAAAAACAGCCACAAAAGTAGCACTGGGTCTTTATGGGTTAATATACATGTATTTTCCTTAATATGCTTCATGGCTTCATAGTCTTAACTCACCATGTGTGCTTTTAAAATCTAAATTGCTGTTATATTTGCTAAATGAGTTACATGTTTTTTACTCAACAGTGATACATCTAAAGGTACAGGTACACACTGCATCCTGTAGGTAAGTGAGGTCACCTTTACACCGCCATGTGCCGCAGCAGGTAATAAAACCCTCTAATATAGTTATTAAATGATTTCACCGGCACCAAGTTATGTTTCAGTGCTCATGACATTTTGCCTTGTTCGAATTAATTACAGGGAGAGTAAAAACTGCAGCAAAGGTGTTATCCATACACACACCCCCCACTGAGGTGCAATCTCTCATTTTCAGTATCATTAGTCTGATCAGTGCAAGGTGAGAAATGCTGCCGTGGTGGTTATTTTATGAGTGAGGTAAAAAGTAGGACAGTGTCAAGTAGTTTGTTTTAGCATTCTGCGGCCCTTCAAGCGTCGCTAATGAAAATTGAGTAACAGGAGGTCTTGACTGAAGCACGCAACCCTGTAAAAATAGCACGAGAACAAAAAAATGTATTACTTCCTTGTGCATAATCACTGAGCTGCACACATGCAAGGATGTGCATCTGTGTGAAACAGACAAGGAGCTGATGTGCTCTTAGCCACTCCCAATTTTCTCTGCACTGTGAGAGCTGGTGCCCTGTTATGTTTGGACAATAATCCAGTCTACTAGAGAAGTCGCTTTGGAAGAAAATAACCCAAAACACACAGTCAAGTACATTTTGCATGGATGAGATACTGAACAAGTACTGCTACTGTGAATGACCAAGCTTAAAATCATTATAGTATCTCATAACCACAGACTGACGTTACTGGTATATGATACGATGCTCAAGTTTGTATTTCATAGCACAGCAAAGCAAAACACCTCCATCAAAATATCTGTCATTAGTGTTAGGATGAGCTTTATTTCGTCGTGCACACACCTATTTGCCTTTTTCTTTTAAGGGCCACAGACTTGAGCTGCATACTTGATAAGTGCAAACTAACTGGGTGTGACTCTCAGGGTGTGTGACCACATGTGGGAACTATATAAACAATTATTTGACCCCTTAACATGTTTTAACCCATCTACAAATAACAATAGGTATAAAATTAGGTCTATTTTGCAGTGGGGATACCCTTTATACTGATCCTCTGAGTGATCCAGTGTTACTGATTCATCTGAGAATGTTTATGACAGCTCATTTCAGAGGGATTATCAATGAATTATTTAACAGTACTGTAAAGTAATTGCTCTCCTCCTGTGGGGACTCCTCATCATGTCAGTTGTTACATGTCAAAGCCTAAACCACATCCTGATAAACTCAACGACTCTTGCGAAAATGGGAAGGGACATGAATTTTTGTAACTTGTACAATCTCACTGGACTATTATCGCAATAATGCAGTGGTAGATGGTGTATTTACACACACAGCAGGGGTAGGATAAGGTCATCATCATGTCTAATTGGCTGCCCGGTATGTCCCTCCACCTGAGGCGCAAACAGGGGGAAACACAGCCTACCTGCAGCTCCGCAGTCCGCACAGTTTCCATTCCCAGGTTCATTCAGAAGCTGCCTCAAACGCTGCCTGTTCTTGTCTTGAGTCGAAGCCATGTCTGCGGATTATTCTGATCAGATGCCTACTCAGCGGATGAAAAAACCTTAAACTCTCGTGCATCGAAAGTAGAGATTGCCGCCCGGGGCGCATGGATGGGAACCGAAGCGCGTCACCAAAGCGCAAAAGCAACTAAAAGAAGAAGGCTGTAATATTCGGCGGAGGTCGGTTGAATAGAGGGGCATGTTCAGTCTCATGTAGATGCTGGAAAACCCATTGAAATAGAGCTGTAAGAACATTTAACTTATCTCGGTATGTGCCTGGAGTGAGACCCCCAGCGGTCATTGTGTTCTAAGAAAACGCGCTCACGACACCACACCCTCAGTAACAGTAACCCCATATGAGATCACTGACTGGAAACAATTACGGAATATTTATGTCTTTACCTTTATTCTCGCTCCTGTAAATCATATAGGAAAACCAGTGAACTTCTAAATGCCCCAGTAGAACTTATTGCGCTTATGAAACACTGTTTTACTTTGATTTATTAACTTGGGATCATTATTAATAGCAGCAATTCTTCCTGGTTTACACAAAAACAAGCAAAATTGTCAAACTGACAATAAATGAAAAAGACATAAATTCCATAGTTAGTTCATACCCTTAGCTGTACCTGCCTCCTACTGCTGTTGACTATTTTTGTTTATTTATTTACTAGAATTACTACTATTTAACATTCTCTATACTCTGTGTCCACTATGTTTCATTTCATTGTCCCTGATAAATAAATTAATTAGTAAATAAATAATATTATAGTTGTATATTGTATGTGATATTAGCTAAATTGGGCCATACTTAGAAATGATATGGTTGATAAATCAATAGAAAATAAGTACATATCTATATAAAACCAAAAAAATGATGTATCATACATGGTGTGATTGCCTGAATAAGATATAATGCAAAATTTTTGCTTGTCTAACATACTTTTTTATGGCAAAAGCTTATTTGATGATGGCTCCCTTTTACCTTAATGTATTCAGATCAATTGAGCCATGCATTTCAGCTAAAATGAGTCGCCTTCAGAGCTGTGGTTTTGCAAATATTTTGGTGGTTCCATTTATTTAAAAGCATTAATTTATTAATATATGAATGTGTTAGAGCATATGTTACATGCATCACAGAATCAGATCAGGGACTTTTCACAAGAGGCTGGCCATGCAGGGTACATATCCTCCTATTGGATGGGGTTAGCAGCCACGTATACAACCTGGACTTCATCAACTTGATGAAGAGAAACAACGTCCACCTCCTGTGTGTGTGCCCTCCCCACACCACTCACACCCTTCAGCCGGCAGACGAGGCCCTGTTCAGGAGTCTGAAGCACCACTGGGACTAAGAGACGAGTGGAGGAAGAGCCCTCCACCACAGATCCATGTACACACATAGTTATTCTTCTGAATTATTAATGTTTCAGATCATTGAAAAGTTATTATGAATCATTAAGGTATGACAGTGTGTTAATATAATGTGTTATATGTGTTTTAACATTAAAGTTAATTTGATTGTTTAATCAAAAATGACTGTTTTGCTTTGCAACTTCAGTGGCTCATTTTAGCTGAACACAGCTCATTACAAAAATGTGGGACAGTTGATGTTTCAAAAACTATAGTTGTATGATTGTGTATTGTATGATGGTGAATGAATAGTACATTCATTTTGTAAGAAATCTATTAAAATAATCCAAAGGTATATTAAAAATAACACCCAGGTGGTCTCAGTTACTGACTGTTTGCACAGGATCAAGGTGGGTGGTAACTCAAGTATTAATACAACAAACCTAACAGAGACCTAAGAGCATGTCTAACACCTGAAAATACACAAAATAAGTTATAAGGGCAAATGTAGTTACAGATCAGACTCAGTGCCATTATGCAGAATACTACACAGCTTTACTTTTACACTGAACATGCCTTTTTGCAAGTTATTTTAGTTACCATAGTAAGAAAAGCACATCTGTTCCCAATAACATTAATGACCAGCCCCTTCTATTGAAGTATTCCAGTAAGCCATGAAAGTGTGGCCAACATTCACAAAAGGGCAGCTTAATTGAATTCAGCCATCATTAATGGTTTTTCCAAACTACCTATTGAGAAATGCCAAAATGCCCACCATAAAAAGGGCTCTATTTCTCTGAAGTCTCCAATGAAGATGAGTTCAAAGCGCAGTATTTTTTAGGAGTAAATACTGCAAATAATGCTCACTGAAGGATTTAAAGCTTTATTTTAAAATGTTTACTGTGTTTAGTGTGCACACCCAGTCAATAATGCTAAGTTGGAGGAACATGCTGTTTCAGCTGCAGTGAGGCATCCTGTTCTGTAGGAAAGCACATTTGAGAACATTCAAGGATCAAGGACAAATGGGTTACATTCAGACTGCAGGCGAAAGTGGCCCAAATCTGACGGTTATATTCATGTATTCATATGTGACTCAGTTGTGTGCAACTGTGAAGAGCATACATCACATGATACATGAACTTTTCAATTGTGATTTGGGGCAACATCCATGTTTTCCAAAATTAGATATAAACTTTTAATCACTTTAAATCATCATGTCACAATCTGCACTTAGTGAAAAAAATCATTGTCTTCATCCTCATTATCATCTGCTCACATACTGCACATCAGCGTATAGACTGTAAATATTGACTTCACTGTCTTCTGTTTACTTCTGTATGACGGCATGATGTGTGCAACCCCTGTGGTACTGTCTTTTCTTGTGAAATACATCAGATCTAAAAAATAAATCCAATGTAATAATACCATACTGAGTACAGTGAGTGCAGGAAAACTGTTAATCCTAAACGATTTTGGCCTTTCATGGCAGACACAGGACATATTAACCGACTCCTTTTAGACTGTGTGAGGTTCACTGAATAAACAAATCCAATAAGCACCATGTTTCAGTACTTTTATTTTCAAAATGTCTAAAATATCAGTACATGGTAAAAAGTCACAACTGCTGCTAAATATTGACAGATCTCAGTGCTGGCCAAACTCAGCTTGAAACAACATAAAACACACTGATCCCACTTCAGGGGATCGCACAAAAAAAAAAATAAAAAAAAAAAAAAAAAAAAAAAAAAAACACAACTCACATTTTCACATAAAAGTAAAACACATCCACTGTCTACAAGCAGGCAGATGTTTATGTTGGCTACACAGCAGAGAATTGTATGTCCAGGGAAGTCCATAAGATCTGGGACAGTAGATAAATCCAGCTGATTTGGTGACAGAATCTAAGACATCACTTGGAATCGAGAAACAGGAAACCCCTCTATCTGGAAGAGTTGGAGCTGGAACGAGAGCGGTGACGCCTGCGACCGGGAGACCTTGAACGGGAGCGGCGGCGTGCCGGGGAACGCCTCCTTGGGGAGCGGGACCTGTAAGAACACAAGCAAAAATGTGGTGGGAAGGCAGAGAGGATGAGTAGAATAACTGGTCTGAGACAAAAAAGGTGCAACACAAACCTCCTCCTCATGCGTGGTGGGCTGCGACGCCACATAGGCGGCGGCGGGGGCATCCTGCGAGGGGGAGAGGATCTACGAGGTGGTGGACGGACGCGCTGAGTCAACACAGCTGCTGCTGTAATTTCCTGCCCATCAATCTGACCTATAAACACAGAGATTTCATCATTTGTTTCAATAAAACACTGAGTAATATTCCCAGATGGATGCACTAAAGTAAAGATGCTCACTCACCTCCATCCATGTGTTTGAGCGCCTTCTGGGCCTCTTCGGGAGTCTCAAACTCCACATAAGCATAACCCCTGGACAGGTGAGGGTGGAGTCGGTCCATTGGCAAGTCAACCATTTTGATTTTCCCATAAGTGGAAAAGATCTCCTGAATGTGTTCCTGTGCAAAAAAAAAAATAAAAAAAAAATTGTATGCTTACCAACAATGGATTTTTACTTATATGCTAAGAAGGTTACATGATGATTTGCCCATTCATCTATCTAAAACTACTGAAATCATGAACCCTGGTGAAAGATGTAAGCCAAACCCTCTTAAGTTTTTAAGCAGATCCATACAAACACATGAAGGTTACAACTGTGCGTGGAAACAGAGTATTCATTTTTTTATGCCTTTTGCCATGGTTGTCACCAGAGCTCTGGCAGAAAAATGCTGGGACTAAAAACAAACTGTGGAAGTCATCATAGCAACCATAAGGTGATAGTGATTCATTCCAATCTTTATTGACACCAAGTTCCTTTACTCGGAAATCAACTCTAATTACTAAACCCTTTATACAGGTTTAGAAAATTTTAGATCAGTTTAGAGCTGAAATTCAGATACATAAACAAATACTCAACTAATCAGTACTTCTAGATGTTTCCTGAGTTTCTGAATTAACTGTTTGTTCCAAATATGTTCAAGACAAACATTAATTCCTATTTTAACACTACTTCTTTAAATATTTATACTTCAAGTCTATTTTGTTTGTGTTTATACTTTTATCTGTCGTGACAGGGATTGCTGCCAAACAAAATTTCATTACATAATCATGTGCTATCTATCTATCTATCTTAATTCAATGTAAGCAAAGCAGGATTTCATCGTTCAAGCTAGCATGCTATATCTCAGATAAGCCAGCAGGGTACATTCTTATTTTGTTCTGCTTTAAAAATAGTTAAACTGACCTTGGTGACATTCCTTGTCAGCCGCCCTAAATGAACCTTAGTTGGTTTGGGGCTTGGGCTTCTTTTCCTTCGCTCCTTATCATCTCCCCTCTTCTGTGTTTTAGACCTGCAGAACAACAAACAGAAATCCCCTCAGTTATGACTAACATCTGTGAAACACTACAGCATCCAAACAGCTGATACACAATACTGTGAAACAACGGTGGAGGAAGTGACTAACGCTGAGCGGGAGCGGCGACGGTTGTCATGGCGTCTACGGCTTGGGCTGGGGGAGCCAGAGGAGGATGAAGAGGAGGAGGATCGAGAACTAGAAGACCCAGAGCGGCTGGAGCCAGATGAACTAGAACCACTTGAGGACCCTGAGCTGGAACCAGAACTGCTGCTCGAAGTAGAGCTGGATCTGGACCTGATCAAAAAGAAGACAAACCATTGACATACAAAAAGAATACCTGAGATGTATTTTATCTGTGACACAAACACGAGTGAGCTCATAAAGCAGGGACACAAACCTGCTGCTGCTGCTTCCAGTTGAAGCACTGCGACGCTTCCTTACTTTTTCCCGTCCTCGTTCTTTGTCTCCTTCTTTAGTGCCAGTCTTTTCTTTACCTCTGTCTTTCGTTTTTTCCTCTTCCTTCCGCTTTGTGGGTGATGGAGCCCTAGAATTAAAAATAAGCCGCTGTTACTTTGAATTCATACAATATTTGGATGCAAGTAATGAAGAACTGTAAGCCACATAAGCAATTGTTTGATTGCCTGACTAACCTCAAGAACAAAGTACTCAAATAGCGATGATACAAATTAGAGAAAAGCAGCAAAACTGTACTCTGTGCACTGATCTCGTGGCACTAAATTAGGGTGCTTCACTTGCAAAACAAGAAGGGTAAGACATAAAGTCTTTGCTTCTTTAATTTCAATACTTTAGATTTAATCTCACTAAAATTGGAAAACCAAAGCATGGTTCTTAAATACTATTAATTATATTAAAGTTATAATTGCATTTAAACGCAAGTTATTGTTATTAAGTTGTGAATGCTCGTAGGAATGTAATACATCAACCTAAATTTCACTTGATAAACATTTAAGGCTGTATTTCAACGGCGTACACTACAGTACATAACCGACACCGGCCGCCATTGATTTCATTCACTGATCCTCAAAACACGAAGGAAGCCACGGGGACAGCTGTTTAACGGTTGCTAATGTTTTCATGAAGCACACACACGGCAACAAAATATAAAACGAGTACTTGTATGAGATCAAGTATAACATGGGATTAAAAATAACTAAATTACACAGCAATAATATGCTTAACTTACATTTCTTTCGGAGGGCTATTTTTTCTTGAATCGCGGCCTGAGGAAATGTCGCTAAGTGATGACGTCAAACAGGAAATTGCGAAAGAACCTGAGCGCCACATACAAGCACAACTCATTTGTTTACTTATGCCAAAGACGTGAGGGTAGATTAAATGCTTCATCCTGTCTGATGATACGTTTAGGAATTTAAGCGAACAATTAACACAGCTTGGTCTTACCTCTTTTCGCAACAAAGTACCGTAAGCCTCTCTTTTCAGCAGTTTTTGCTAGCTGTTATCGTTAGCTATCTTAGCTAACATCTTTCATTTAATGGTTTTGATATGCACGTTAGCGTATGAGAGCAAGACGACACGCTCTTCATCAGTAGCATGCTCATTAATAAACAGGTAGCCTAGACTAAGATTACAACAGTGGCAAACATACATAATTGGAGGGTTATTCTCGGGAACTTTGTACCATTTATGTGTTATTTGTCATCCATGTATAGCATTAGATACTGTTAAAGTCAGGCAAATATCAGTGGCCTTTGTTTATTAGCCAGCAGTGACTTCTGACAGCACTGACATAAGATTTTTATCATCACACACCAAATGCTTTTTTTTTTCCAGTATCGTACTATTTTATAATCCTCGCATCATTTGCTTGCCTTTGCTCTGGGATGACCAGATCACAACAAACCCTATAGCATCTGAGAGATCTTAGCGTTTTATAGTCAATATAATGTCCACTTTTATTAATCATTGAACACAAACAATAGACAATGAAGTTTGTATTTTAGGCCTTCAGCATGTGAATGATGGAAATATTTTTTTAATGCAATTTTCTCCACTCCCATGTTAAAACTAGAATAATGTTTCTTTTGGTCTCATGTGATAGTCTGCTTAAAATGTGTGACACTTTGTCTTATTCTGCTGTTTTAGAAGATAATGGGTCGACTGGATGATGCTGCCAAGCGCAAAGTAGTAGAGCTACGAAAGGCTGGACTGAGTTTCCGTAAGATCAAAGCTGTACTGGAGCTGGAGAACATAAAGGTGTCAGCCCAAGCCATTTACCTGTTCCTAAGAGAGTTTCAGGGAAGGCCACCAGGATGGGTGCAAGCTGTGGAGGCTGGAAGTAGCACATCATCACCACAGGTGCAGGTTCGAGCTGGGGGAATGCAAGACAACTGGAGTAACCTGCATCTCCAAAATTTATTACGCGAGGCCTCTCAGCATTCTGGTTTTGCAGCAACAGTAGAATTCGGCAAACAGAAATCTCCAAATTCAGAGAGCAGTGTAAAGCCATGTGGATCTGGGGAAACACGTGGAAGCAACAGGCCAGGGCAGCAACAGGAGGGAAATAAAGAAGAAAATGACATCCAGATTGTTAGTGTTACCTCTCTTGCGCAGAGCAACCAACAAAGTAGTTCCCAGTCCAATGTAATAAGAGCAGAGACAAGCACTGCTTCATCCACAGGAACGGCAAATGCACCATTAAGGAGAAGCAGAGTTACTCCTTCCCCAGCCACCAGCTCAATGCTGGCAGCTCGTAAAAGACTTCTGGATAAAGCACTGTCACACAGAATGAAGGTATATTTTTTTCTTGTGACACATCTCAAATGTTAGGTTTTAAGTATTCATAATTCATTTATTAATTATTAGTGGTTTGTGTTCAATACTCTGTGTGTTTGAGTAAATGTATATTTTTTCAACAGTCATTCCAGCAGGTGGCATCATTTTTGAGGAGAGATCAATCAAGAGTCCAAGGGGCTGATCTGAGAAGTGCAATTCCACAACCTGAAACATATGATCTGACAACTGAAAGGGTGAGAATAAAACCTAATTACCATATAAATACAAAAAAAATTAAAAATTATAGAGAGCCATCATAAGATGAGTGCTGTAAACACTAAAGGCCACATTTATAAAATGATTATACTAGAGTTAAGAAATATTAGTGCTTAACTAAATAATTCTTTGCTTGGCAAAGCTTGTACCAGGTAGTTGTAGGATACAGGTACCAAAAGGCTGGTTTTGGACAAGAAGGAAGAAATACTTGGATATGTCTACAACTGAGTGACAGATTAATCATTTTAAAACTTTTGTTTTTAAGTCGGTCATGTTGTGGTACCTGTATTCATTCTTTTTCTCAGTGTTTCATTATACATTTGGTATTCACAGACTGTTTTGGGGAGTCAGCCAGGAGGTACAGGAGGCAATACCCCCCGACGTTTTTTCATGCAGAGACCAAGTTTTTCCATTCGCTCCCTTCACCCACCTCCTCGAGTCGGCATCCGTCTTCCAAACAGACAACCAGCACCTTTAACGTCGTCTGCTCCCGGGGGTGCAGTGATTCGCCTGCCAAGCCCTAGTGGCCAGGGGACTCCTCGTAGTGAGGGTAATCCTAGCCCCCAACAGGCAGTCCCGGACTCTGGAGGGAGGGGCGGCCTGCAAGATCAGATCCAGAACCTGAGTTCTGAGGTACGCAGCTTGGGCATGGCAGTGAAGATGCTGGTGGAGCAGCAGTGCCGCCTGGAGAGGGAGCAGGCACAGCAGACAAGCATTCAGAAACAAATCCTCAGCACTCTACAGAGTTTTTCCTCCAAAGTGGGTCAGTGTAGCAGTGTTCAACAGCAGCACAACAAAACTCCATCACCTTCTTTACCAGCTGTTCCCATATCTACCTCCTTCAGCCAAGACTCTTTCAACTTCAATCAAGGCAGCTACGCCCAGTGCAGCCAAGCACAGTCGAGCTATAACTCTTTAGAGGGTTTAGAGAGCGTCGAGGCCTTTAAGTTACCAGGGCTGAGTCCCACAAACATGAATGGTTTTTCAACATGTAGCAGTGCTGAGAGCCTTCCACTTACCCACACTCCTCTTCAAACACAACCATATACAAATACATACCCCCAGCAAAGCAGTCAAACACGCATGCAATCATTCGCACAGACCTATGTGTCTGATTACAACCAATCACATTCTCAGATGTTCAGAGGTTCAGAGACTAAAACAGATTTCCCAAGCAGCTGTTCAGCACGGACCCTTCACAGCTGTAGTACTTCCACCCAGCCAGTGATGAGCTCTGATGACTCTCCACAGGATCAACAGATCAATATTAAAGTGGAAGGACCATAGAGCACTTTCGGTTCCATACAACCCTGGGCATCCACGTGTTCTGGGACAATAAGGGTGGGCCTTTATAAAGACTGCCTTTGGTACAGTTACTTCAGATGCACATGTTTTTAAATTAGCATAATCTGTAGCATTTTTATTAATTTATGTCCAAAGTAAATTAAGTGATCATTAAATAGAATAGCAATAGCATAAACATATTACACTGCTGTAGTAAAACTGTGACTGATTTGTTCCAATGGGCAGTGATTTAAAAAAAAAAAGATGTACAGGAACTTTAACATATTTTGTAAAAGCATCTTGTTTATTTTTTAACTTTTTGTTTTGTATCTCTTGACCTAGCATTACAAACTGTTAATTTCATACAACCAGTAAATCAATAAAAAAAAATGGTTGTGATTCACATCGTGTTTCAAGGCTTCAATATGTAAGTTGTCAACTCATAATAATGGCTTCTGTATACAAATATAGACAATTGTAGTTAAGTCATGAGTGTCCTAATTGTAGAGGGTAAAAGCATATTTAATTTTTTTAAACCATGAAGTAAGATTGATTTTGAGACTATTGAAGAGCATGTGCAGAGGTTTCAGGTCCAGCTGGAAACAGATTTATCACACTGTGGAGCAGGCTTTCATTGAGAGTGTGAATATATGTTTTTGGACTGTTGGTATGAAATCAAAATACAGTGAAGGATTATTACAATACAGTGAAGGGTTGTTAAAATACAGAGACGGCTGGTTGAGCAGTAACATCATCAGATAACAGCAGGTAAAAAACTAACATTCAGACTTTGTTGATGAGTCAGGAATCCTTTTTTAGTCCTGTTACACTGACTTCCACATTCTACATTAAGTCCCTCCAATTTTTCAGCCAAGGAAATACATTGTACATCTGAAACAATCCTTAGTGGTCCATTTTTATATATATATTTTACCATAAATGCATTTAGTCACCATATTTACTGTTGTACTCGCATGGAAACTGATCAACTTGGGTAGATGGACTGAAATACTGTAGTCTCTACCATTCTTTCCAAACGTGAGAGTCAAACTAATATTTGAAGCCACATAACTGAGCATCTGGGCATTGTCGAAGGCTTTACCTATGTGAAATGAGACCATAAAAACAGAAACTGGGTTTATAATTGATAGTAAATGACATTGTGCTGAACATACCAGTGCTCCCCTTCAGATTAGGTCACCTTTGTGTTGTTCAAAATCAAATAATGACATTCCTCAATGATTCTTTCATTACTAATACTTTTGCTAATCCCAAAATATTTTAGTGACATGCCTCATTTCTTTCCACAGCTCTCCATTGGTAAATATAATGCCTGGGAATAATGACAGTAAAACATGTAGTGATACAAAAAAAACTAAATAAATAGATTTAAAAAAATGGCTTACCATTTCCTTTGTCGACATCATGAAAAACAGGAGTGACATCTTGGTCTCCAAACTCATAAGCATGTTTAATCATGTTGTTTCCTACCAGGACCAACACCTTCTTAAGTCCTAACTAAATTGTGAACACTGATCCACATTTTTTGATAGCTAAAAAGGGAAATAAAACTAGGTAAGGATCTGTCCAAAGTACACACAGAAATGTAACTACAGAAGTAGTACCACTACTTCAAACCCATATTAACAGTTGTCACATCTCTCACCTCAAAAAGAGTCCAGTCAAGTCTCTTGAGGTCCAGCTGGTGTGAGTTTCCAATCAGTGGAAGTAGTCTGGGTCCTGGAGGGTCCCTTCTATCTTCCTGAGACCTGAACCTGGAGTACACAAGCTGGAGCGGTCCTCAACTGATGTAGAGGACTGGAAAAGATCTTCTCATGTGATCTTAGTGACCTCCAAGATTGACTCCTTCTAGAAACACTGACCTCCTCAATGAACAACTATTTGCATTTCAAGTCTAATTCAACCCATCAAATCAAATCAAACCAAATTTTATTTATATAGCGCCAAATCATAACAGAAGTTATCTCATGACACTTTACATATAGAGCTGGTCTAA
>JAPQRQ010000027.1:19464090-19504909 GCA_037367365.1 Apogon talboti
ATTTCTGGAAAGTACATCCATTTCTAGGTCTGTCTTTTCCTCAGACTTTTCTCCTACCCGGATTAAGTTCACACAGTACAAACCTGTGAAGTCACTGTGTTCTTTCTCAGGTTTTTCCTGCTATACAGGAGGAAACTTCACACTTGTGTTTCAGAAGATGCATCGACATGTTGTACTGTAAAGCTGCCAAACATGATATAGTTTTAGAAAAAAAATGACCGTAGTATAAGGTGGTTTTACAGTATTTTATACGTGACAGTTTTCCAATTATTACTGACTATAATTATAGTATAGGGTACTCCTTGCTTAATGGAAAGTAAACAAGAATGAGTTTCGGGAAGCAGAAAAAGTGACTGAACCAGTGTCACAGGAATGCATATAGTAAACGCAAAGTGTCCTTTCCTTCTTCTAATGTCCCACTGTCAGTGTGTGCACAAGACAGAAGGACCTGGATGCTCAAATTAGCTTTACTCCACAGTCTCATATCAGGTTCATTAAATAAAAACACACACACAAAATCAATTTTACATGATGATTTACCTTACTGTGGCTAAAATCTGAAACAATGCAGTTTTTTTTAGTCTATTCTCTGGTGCAATAATCAGACCTCTACGTTGGACAGGGTGTGAGTCCTACCTGTAAGGGCAGAGGTTCATCATCATGTAAGGGATGTTCAAAAACCACTGCAGCCAACAATCTGCTTGACATAGGGTCATTCCTCACAAAGTCCTCAAACTGCCCCTCTGTCTCAAAGCCACGCACTGGAACAGAATCACACACACAAACACAAATACATGTCATAAGTTGTGGTGTTATATTCAACTCACGTACATCTTTTTTTTTTTTTTTTAAGCCTGTCTCACTGCTCGACCTTGTGTAGCAAGATGGTCAGGACGCTGTCAGCAAACTCAATTCTATGGCTAATATTGTCAATACAACAGGTGCAAAGACAAAGGAGGAAGGTCAACATTTATTAAAAACTTAGGCTGATGGTAGATCACACATGGAGAGAAAAAAACAAATTTAATAACCCCAAATGGAAACTGAGTAAACACCAAACAATCAAAGATAGAAACAGGTTTTTATCTTTTTCCCTAGACTTCCTTTCTTTTCTGCAGTTTGATTTCTCAACAACATTTGTTCATTTCTCTTATCAAGAACACATGGAGGTATTCTGAAGTTTTGCGAAGAACAATAATACTACACACACTGGCCCCTGGGTTAAATCTGGGTCACTGAAATAAAATAAACACTTAGATGGAGACGGGAACAGGTCAAGGACAAACAGCTGTCAAATGTACCAGCTATTTTCACATTCCTGCTGTTCTCAGAAGAAATGCTGAATTTAAGTGTAAGTTTGATAGCTGAGTAATTGTACATTTGTAGAAAGCCATCATTTCTGTTTAAAGCTTCTCACATTCAGAAGTAACTGGTTATAAAACAAGTACCGTACAAAGAACTGAAATACTATGTTAAATAATTCTTCCTGGTAATGGTATAATAAGAATACACTGCAGACAGACTGTCACCACTGATCTACAACATAATAGAGAAACTGGAGCCTTTTCAAAAAGCAACAACATCTTGGTGACTGTCATGATACGGGAAATGCCATTTCACAATTTGCATGTTCAGACTATTTCAACACTTCATGTGATATTGTTGAACACCTCAAATGCGGTAGCACCACCATCTATGACATTAGGCTGTTTAGTGGATGTAGTCTATTCAACAACATTTTAAGCAGAACACCTAGGTCACATTTTGGTGGCATCGTCTGTGTGTGAAACCGCACCACCTTTCCCCCCGAACGCTGAGACCAGCTAAATAATTCATTAATGGCTCAGCTGGGATCTCTCACTGCTGTATTCAGGGCGACCTGCAGGTTCTCTCGGATCTGTCTCCCTGCTGCTACATCACCGTCTACAGTCGGCTTTTCGTCCACCTTCCTGACTTTTAACCTTGAAACATAAATATAAGAATACACACCATGCCAGTCTGACTCCCTGTATGCTCTCTGAATGGCTGTTTATACAGTGAAAGTGTGAGTTGTAAAAGAAATGAAGGGCTGAATGCCTGAGGGAGAAGTCTCACAGTCTGAAGGTGTCCTATCTCCATTTAAATTCCCAGGTGATACAGGATGATAAAAGAGTAGGGTGTGGCTTGTTTGGTTTCCTGACGGTTGCTTCTAGAGAAACCAGTATTCCCACGTCAGCCCTGACTTAACACCATCTACAAAAGGGGGAAGATCCTAGGTATTTCACCAGGTTGTTTCACTTGTTCTACTAGTAATACTTTTAGTAACTGAAGTAAACTGGGAGTTTACATTTGCAATGAAAAGAATTAGTATTTGTGATACATTAGTTATACTATAAAAATATGCAAATTACGTTTGGTGTGCTGTCGCTTTTTATTTCCTTCCTTGTTCTGGATGTTTAGTGCTGGCACATGTACACAGGTCATTTGCTTATGTAAAACACTAATTCTGGACTGTGAAAAGTTCTGTGTTAAAGCCCCAACCTAATAAAAGTGACTACATCATCACCAAAATGACCTTAAATAAATGTAGAAGCTGTCATTGTGCAATAACATGGTCCTTGTCAGTGTTTTACTGTTATACATGATGTTTTGGATTCATTTACTGCTGTACGTGTTCATGGTTGAGCTCATTTGAGCTACTGCATACACTGCTTGCTAATTAAATCCATCATATTTAGTAAAATCATTGTGTTTGTAGCTCAGCAGTTGTATAAGAACCATGTTTCTCATACAGGAACAATTGCTCCAGTTTATCAAACATTTGATGAGACCTTGTTTTCACTGGACAGGGAGTGGATGGAACATGGAACTAAAGCTGATAAACAATTATCACAGAGTTAAAAGTACAGTATAGAGTTACTGTATGGGCCTCAAATTTACACCAGAGTATCGTATTTGAGTACTTAGTTACATTCCTCCACTGACTATGATAAGATTAAGAGTTTACCGTAGTAAAGTCACAGCTCAATACTACTACCTGCGTCACCTGGCTGCGTCAGATGTTGACCATCAAATGGCATTACAGCATCAGTCTATTTTATTCCCTACTCTACACATATCTGCAAATGTCTGGGACTTTCAAAACAAGCTAGCATTATTATACTGACATAAAGACCCTTAAGAACAAGACTGGAAACTGGCGACTTCCTATAGCGGACTAGCAATAGATCCAGGTCAATTCATTTCAATGGCAGAATGGAACATGATTAACACATTTCAACCACTTCTTTCTCACCAAAGTCTGCTGCGAATGAATAGGACCCTTTCTTCATAACCGACCTACTGTATTTTCTGAACTTTTACATTAAAATGATATTACACTGATCAGAAATGGTTTGAGGCCTGTCTTTCACACTACAAATGTCATCCAGAGGAGGTAAAAACAAGTGAGAAATTGAAACAAGTGATAATTCTGATAAATTAATGATAGCTATCATTAAAATCTATGATATTAGTGTATTATTATTGTTGTATTCAGACATAACTGATCTCTTTCATCTATCTACACAATGTTCTCAACCTTTCAGACCAATTTAGGAGGCAGGAAGTGTGTACGATGTCATTTCACTGGCAAAACGTATACTGCAAAACTTTTGCATTGCGTATCTTTTAACACAGTCTTCTCCCCATTTCCCATCTGATCACTACCTACCTGAGGTGAGTTTCAGGCTGCTTCGCACATCCTCTGCCACCTGACGCACCACGCTGGAATTGGCAGGCACATAGGCCAACTGTAAGACATTTAAGTAACACGGGGGAGGTCTGAGGGGCAGCTTTCTGACTTCAAAACTCTCGTAGACTGTGGCATTTGGGTAGTCCTTAAATTGAACCCTCTGACGCAGTGCGATGAGGATTCCAGAGAACAGCAGCGGCAGGAGTATCTCTATCAGAGTCACCACGATTTGACGTTTCTGGGGAGTAAGAGGAAAGAAATGACTGTCTTCTGCTTCTCAGGGGTTGAAAGAATTAAAAGAAAATGCAAGTTGTCAATGAATATGAGGCACAAAATAGAGTATTAGGAAGATTGAGCCGTAATTTGTTTGTCAAAATATTCATTATTTCAGGTAACTTGATATTTCAGCCACAGTGGGGAATGCCAATTGAAAGGCAAATACGGCCCAGTTCTAAAAAATTCAATCTGCTTTAAATAATTTTTAGTTGAGATGAAGTCTGGGCACCTGTCTATTCTTTTCACACCATTCAGACTTGAAACGTACTGATTTCACAGACAGTTAAAAACAGGCATAATTAATGTGACAGCTTCGTCTGCGTTGAGTGATTGGAGTGCAAAGTGACTTGGACAGTTTTAGGACATTACAGAGTGAATTTCAGATGGTTGCCAATGGGAGATCTTCACCTTTCAGCTCTGACTAAGTGAAAGAGATTATCACTTTGCCCTTTTGTGGGCATTTAATATGAAATATGTGTGTAAATGCATGTGCTACAGTCTCAGTGTGAGGGAGACCAACAGTGGATATAGTGCAATTAATGTGCCATGAGTGGACAGGCTCCAAGTGGACTCTGACCCAAAGGAAGAAAAATGATAACTCTCACCAGCAACGGTAACGCACAACAAAAAGATGACCTCAGATACATTCAGTATATCAAATGATCATACCCAAGGATAATATTTATGAGCAATCTGTTTCCTGAAATAAATTCTTAGCTATCAAAATACACTGTAGCATGACTAGAAGAGATGAACCCATGTTGTTTTTAATGTAGCCAGTCACAGATAAGAATATAAACACTTCTGAAAATATCCAGAAGCATAAAGTTGTTGCAAATACAGTTTTTGCAGGCCTATATAAACAAGATAAAATGTGTTAATATAATACAACTGGCAATACAGAGCAAGTCATTACCATCAAGTGTTGGAGTCTGTACTGTTTTATGACCAAGATGACAACTGATGAAGCAACAAACTCGCTCCACATACATACATGCATACAATACACATACGTACAATATGCAGCAGATACCCTATGTTCTTCCTGAATAGCTGCAGTGTTGTGTAACCACCAACTGATATTAGAGAAATCTATGCATGCAGACAGAAATGTGCCAACATTGTGTGCCAGCAGAAATCAAGTACTGTTTACAGTTGAAATTCTTTCCTATCATCTGTAAACACAAGCCAGACCCTGCATCTGATGATATAATAGGGTCAAAAAAATGTTCTATAAACCTACCAGGAGCTAAAATGTAACTCAAGTAAACTGCTGTTGCAGTCACTGGAAATATTTAGAATATTTAGCTAAGCTCAGGTATATTACAACTTACAAATATAGAGTTTAACAATACAAAATGTAATTCAATAACCTAATTCCTGACACATGATCAAGGCTTGTGACTTAACAAGATTTAAGGAACACGTTTAACTAATGAACAAGTCCTCAGTTCCCATACGGACTTTTATACAATGAAGAAAATCATGTGACAGTGGTCTACATGTTGAGCCAGCCAGATCCAGAGCCCGGGACACAACATGTTGAAAGTAAACTGTAGATTGCCGGGAAAGACCCGTTTCTAAGTAGCTGTTTAACATCATAAGTGCGTAAAGATGAAAGCATCATTTGCAGAACACAAACTGTTAGTCAGGTGACAATTTATGATGTAAAATAAGTCTATAACTTAACAAATACTGTCATACAGGACTCCTCTTACTAAACACAAGTTCCTTTGACAATTCGCAGCTGCATTCAGTGACATGGCCTAATAGGGACACATAGAGGACAGTTTCACGTTCACCTTCACTTCACTCACCTGCTGAAGATAGTTTTTCCACACCAGTAGTCTAAATTGTCTGATGATAGCCATTTTTAGGAGTACACAGGACACAGTTCAGTCAGCCTTCTACGGTGGCTGGAAACAGAACAAGAGTGACATTGTTAGTGTAAGTGAGATAAATACACAAAGTATCCCTTTAAATGTTTACAGCGGTTTCTTTGAGTGAACAGTAAGGGGTGAAAAAGTTTCAGATATCAGTTTCTGTCTGCCAATAACTCAAGACAAGAAGAGAGAAGTGAAATTAGGAAATAAGGAGCATTAAGGTTTTAATATGTCATTTATAGCTCGTTTTAAATGTGTTAAAAGTGAAGTTATTTGGAGACTAATAGCATAAACATGGAAATGGCTGCCAAACATATAATCTTAGAAATGAGTTCAGTAGAAATAATACATAACAATAATAAAATAATAAAACCAAAGGTCAACAGGCAAGATAAAAACGGCCTGTTGAACCAGTTGGACAAGCCAGTTGAGATATGTTTTCTGATATTAAGCTTAAAAATAAGGCTGGCCATGAACACATACACATCTTATTAGACATTTAATGCTCATGAACATAACAGGTGAGTAAGTTTAGACATTTTAATCTTTTAATGTCACATAATTATGGCCATCAAGGCACACATGGTGATCAATAAGAAATCTTAATAGTGGACAGAAGACAAATATTTGAATTTGCATTTTCCAGTAATTAAAATAAAACTGATCATGGTGGGACTGTGAATTTTCCATTAGTGCCACATCCATTTCATTATACATCAGACCGGGACAGTTAACATAGGTGTAGCTAAATTAACAAAATCATGTAGTATAGATTTAGTGTGCCTTTCATTACCTAAGTGAGCTTAAATATTGATAAATAAACCAACAAACAAGCTATCGTCGTTACAGACATGAAGATTTTCCTTGTTAACTAAACCCGGTTTTTCTTTTTCCTGATTGGTCCAAACAGGCCGAAGACTCTTTGTGATTGGCCAGTCAAACCTGTTCGTCAATCCCTAAGAATTCTGATGAATGCTAAGGATGGAGCAAAGGGACAAAGCCAAGTATTTCCGAAATATAATGCGCTGACTCACCAAGATGATTTCATGTTACAAGCTGCTAATCGTCAAATATAACCACAAAGGTGACACAGTCGTATTTATCATCAAACGAATCTAAAATTACCTCAGAAAAGCAGGTTTCAACATATGAACTCCACGAGCTGTAGTCCCTCTTCCTGTCGAGGTAAAAACAATTCCTCCTTTTATTTTTTCTCAGGCCGACAACAAAATCATCGCTGCGGGGCTTCCTTCGCCGACACTACCGAGGCTTAGCTAGCATGTGTGAAGCTTAGAACGTCTCCACTTCTGTCCAGTTGTATCCCCTTTACTTTGCTGCATGTTAGCGAGGCGATGACATTGCAGCTGCTGAGGGATAAGTCCGTGAATGCATCGTGCGAAACGCAGCGACAATCGTCAACAAAACACGTCACGTGATCCCGTGGGTTGTCACGTGACCTTAACAGCTGGGTTTTGTGGACTTAACTGTCTGAAATGTTATTAAGCATAAATAAAACATTATATCCCTTTTTGTTAATTACTATTCTAAGTATTTTGAGTATTATTTATAATATATTAAATCAGGAGTGTCAAACATACGGCCCGCGGGCCAAAACCGGCCCACAGGATGAATTTGCAAAGTGAAACAATTCCACCTAAGACACTGACAGTGAAGTTTGTCACTGAGTCTTGACAAGTTGTTTAGATAATAAAGTTAAATGCTATATTTTTCAGTTCCAAATACCTGTTATTAAATGTTTGGTGTCTTTGTAGAGCCACTGTGATTTGTAAATTGTAATCCACATGTGTAAATGATAAGCTGAGACATAATATTAAATAAAATTGCAGTTATTTTTCCTAAGAAATTTCAGGTTGTTCATGGATGTTAAGGTTACTCAAATTTTTTGTGAAAAGATAGTTTGTAAATGTAAACATTTTCACAATGTAATTTTACTTTTTTGCATTAAAACTAGGAAAAATAATTGGAGTTGTTATTATGTATAAGTTATAAGTTATTATGTTATTGTTTAACTGGTCAGGCTCATTTGACTGTATGTGGCCCCTGAACGAAAGTGACTTTGATATCCATGTATTAAATCATTTTGGAATTTCATTTCAACATGAAAGATTTAACAGGACCATTAAGATCCTTTTGTATATTATTAACCTGTACTTGAATAAACTTAAGATACAAGCACCCAAGCCAAATTAATGTAGAATCAATGTAGTGAGCATCAAAAACTGACCTCTAGATGATTTAATGGTTGTATTGTTCCTCAATGTGTTTTTTTTTTTTTTTACCCCAGCTGTGGTTCTAAATCAAGTTCAAATTCAGAGAAAATGCTGACATTAAAAATTATTTAACACAATAAGCAACACAATACATACTAAAGATAATAAAAAAAAACCTTGGTCACGACACAGACAGCTCCTCAGCCTCCTGAGTACCATGGGAAACCCCTGCAGCATAATATGATTCTTAAAATGTGGAAGTTGAGGCATGTTTGTGGTGATTGTTCAACTGTTCTCAGATGACTCATCAACAGAATTACTTTTCTGGGAGAGACAAAAGGCCTACCGCATTTATATACTTTTCCAAGTGCGAGAAATAAACTATGTATTTTCGAAAATTCTGCTTCCAGTTAAAAAAAAATGTTTCTGTTAAAAACATTACCTGCAGTGAACTTGTACTTTATTATTACCCAACTTGCCTTGTTAAATCCCCTTCTGGAAAATCATTTAACACACGACTCACACATTGAAGGCACACAGACTTGCACTACGGCTTTTATTTGAAACCAATACAAAAAAAAATATAGATTCACATTACAGGTCTATTGAGAAAACACTGTGCTGCCACGACAGAAGTTTCACAAATAAAACTGCCTTTTTGGAATGAAGCAAATACTATTTCAAGTAATAGTGGCGTGTTCTTTGCCTTTCTACATTTACACATAATAGTTCTATGTACATTTATAAAACACAGGATATAACCAGTCTGGAGAAACAGTTTTAAAATGTATTTACAGTCCATTACAATGGTTTACAGACATCTTATGCTCCATGTACTGAATGAGGCATACAGTACTTTCAAAACCCCATCAAGTAATTATTGTTTAGTGTCTGAACTTCCCTCCACAAAGGAAAACAAATCTATTGAAAATACTTTAGTATTGATTGTTCAAGCTTAGAAATGTTTACATTTCATTGAATTGTCCTCCTTCAGTGGTGATAAAAGTGCTAGACTTAATCTGGATGTGGGTAAAACTGAGTAAAGTACAACCAGCATGTTGTATTTCGGTGCCTCATTCGACTGGAGGTGAAAAGTCAACGACTGTACAGAATTAAACATTTGGATGATGAGCTTAGGTTTGAGATTCTCGTCCAGCTGGTGATTCTTAGTTAATGCCATTATCAGCACAGGTTATTGAACATGTGTCAGTGTCTCAGCAGTTAACATCTACAGTCCCCTCCAAAAGTATTGGAACACCAAGGCCAATTCTTTTTCTTTTGTTGTTCATTAAAGACATTTGGGTTTAAGATCAAAAGATGAATATGAGACAAGAGTTCACAATTTCAGCTTTTATTTCCTGGTATTTATATTTAGATGTGTTGAAAAACTTAGGCCATATCACCCTTTGTTTGGTCCCACCCAATTTTTTTAGGTGAGCAAAACTATTGGAACATGTGATGGGTGTTTCTTGTAGCCCAGGTGTTCCCCTTTAGATTGATTGTTCTAATAATAAATAGCTCTGCCTGACCAGTCTTGGATTTAGCCTATAAAGATTGTATTTCTTGTTAAAGAGGATAAACCAACATGAAGATGAGAGAGCTGTCTATGGGAGAAAAGCAAGCCATTTTGAAGCTGAGAAACGAAGGACGATCTATCAGTGATTGGACAAACATTGGGCATAGCCAGCACAATTTGGAATGTACTGGGGGGGGGCTACTGGTGTTCTGAGATACAGACAATGAACAGGTCGTTCAAGGAAAACAACAGCAGTTGATGACTGGAATATTGTGAGAGCTGTCAAGAAAAACCCCAAAACATCAGTAAGTGACATCACCAACAACCTCCACAGTGCAGGGGTTAAAGTATCACAGTCCACTGTTCAAAGACGGAGAGCAGAAATATAGAGGCCAACCCACAAGATGCAAACCACTCATCAGCAGTAAGAATCTGAAGGCCAGATTGGAATTTGCAAATAAGTACAAAGATGAGCCGCAAATGTTCTGGAACACAATATTATGGACTGATGAGACCAAGATTAATCTCTACCAACATTATGGAAAGGCCAAAGTGTGGAGAAAGAAAGGTCTGCTTATGATCCGAGGCATACGAGCCGCATCACATGACACGCACCGAGGGTTAGGGTGTAGTTTCCATTTAGGTTTAGGGCACAGGTGTCGAACTCCGTTCCTCGAGGGCCGGTATCCTGCACGTTTTAGATATTTCCCTCTTCCAGCACACCTGGACATCATTACATCATCATCAGGCTTCTGCAGAGCTTGGAGATGAGCTGATCATTAATTGAGCCAGGTGTGCTGGAAGAGGGAAACATCAAAAACATGCAGGACAGCGGCCCTCGAGGACCTGAGTTAAACACCCCTGGTTTAGGGGAACCGTAAAACGGGAAAAATATTGACGCGGGATCGCACGGCGTCCAATAACATGCCAAAACTTGCAAATTCAAACATATAGCACACCAAACTTATGTCTAGCACGCTAACCCTAACCTTAACCCAGTAGAGAATGCATTTCACCTCCTGAAGCGGAGACTGAAGGGAGAAACCCCTCGAAACAAACAAGAACTGGAAGCTGAGGTAAAAGCCCAGAATAGCATCACAAATGAAGAATGCAACTGCTTGATGATGTCAATTGGTGATGTCAATGGGTAGCAGGCTTGAGGCAGTTATTGCAAGCACAGGTTATGCAACCAAATATTAAATGTTATGTACTTTAAGATAATTTGTTCCTTTACTTTCACTCACCTAAAAAATGTTGTGTTCTGATTCAAAAGGTGATATGTCCTAAGTTGTTTAACACATCTAAATATAATATCACATTCATCTGTTGATCTTAAACCAAAATGTCTTCAGTGAACAACAAAAGAAAAGGAAATGGCTTTGCTGTTCCAATACTTTTGTAGGGGACTGTACGTGGTGCAGTCACTGTAGAGGTTTCTTTTGAGGTTGAACAATAAAACAGCAAAACTATTGAATATTTACAAGAAAATGCAGACTAGTAAGAGACACATTCCATAGCCGTTTCTTTTTAAGCAGGTGCCTCTGAAAGCACAAATGACATCACCACAGTACCTTTGGCAAACACAAGCACAAACGTGACAAAACTAATCAAATTCATAATCATTGCGGACATTTTGGTCGGCAACATGACCTTCTGATGACATTCTCCAAATACAAGACATCCTTGTACAGACAGTGCATATTAAAACATTGATAACACAGTACTTTCAAATATAACACGATAGCTATGATTTTCACTGCAACCCAGCCCTCCTATAACAAGTCCATGAGGTTTCATTTAGTTTACAACTATCCGACTTGATTTGAGATAGGTTGTTGTAAAAAGGCTGTAAAAACATGAGAAATGGCAGGAACGGTACCAGGATCCTGAGGAAAGTCAAGTTATGTTCCAGTGGTTTCAGAGCTGACTGCGAATCAGTGGGTTTACTATTATGGTTAATGCAAGGTACGCATTTGCTCTACGCCCGTAAACATGTAAATGAAATGTAACATAATAGAAAAGTATATTTCTAATTGATACATATTTATCTATTAATTTCCCTTACTTGCCGAACATTAAAGTTTCTTGATCTTATGGCAGTTGATAAACCAGTGCAGACTTGAGTGGGCAACAGCATCAACAATACTACAAAGGTGCTGGAGGGTAAGAACTGAGCACGTGGTCTGTAAACACCCTGATCCTTGTAAGACCGGTCAAAAACACTGTCTATAGGCTCAGGAACCCCATACTTTCACCTTCTTCGTCATCCTCCTCCTCCTCGTCGTCATCTTCTCTGTTCATCTCACCTCCGCTGTGAGCTGCTGTGTTCTTCCTCTTCACTTGTTTGCTGGAGGTGCCCCGGGGCCTCTGCATGGGCACCAAGAGGCGGAAACCTGGCTGGGCGTTAGCAGAGGCTACGCCCAAGGAGGTGGTAAAGGTTTTGAATGTGCAAGGAATAAGGGAGGAGGAGCCTGTGGAGGTGGGGCTAATACTCTGGACGGATGAATATCCTGAACTGTGTAGGTCAGCGGAGCAGGAAAGAGGCTCCTGGCCTTTGCAAACCATCTTCACCCCCTCCTCTGCGTCACAGATGCTGTCGTCGTCACTGGACAGGGCTGTGCAGTGCTGTTGACTTCTGTCTCCGTCGGGCAGCAGATGAAGTTTGATTGATATCATGGAAGCTACGGAAAAAGAGGTGTCAAATGGTGAATATTTTTTTAACAAGTCTACATAATAAACAGAACATTATTTATAGCTTCATCTGTCAATGATTTCTGCAGGTTTTGTGAAGTTACTTCAGACCTTTGGACGACCCTCAAAACCTAGTGTTAAATAATTCATGCCAGGGCCAAACATTAGTGATGCTCCTTACATAAATACAGAACAAAACTGAGCGGTAGGTATTTGTTTGTGCCTTTATGTTTTTCCAACCCCCTACATGACTCATTTTCATTTCATCCCAAAAGTTCCTAATTTCAACATTTTCTTGTGTAAGGTGTATCAAAGCAATAAATGCACTGTTCTCCAACCAGATCACATTGAACTTGTGCCCATGATAAATTAATTCAACAACACCAGAGCATATTTTGATAGAGTACTTCTAGAAGTAGGTATTTTGATTTAGAGCTGTTGTTAGCCCACATACAAACATTGCATTGCGAGTTGTGGATAGTTTAGTTTAGTTGCATTATTACAGCACAATCAATGTACATTAGAAATACATGTAAAAGGGAGACTGAACTTTATGCAACTTTAAAAGTATTTTTAATGTTTAATATTGAGATGATTGGATTCCAGAACCTTTAAAGACTCATTAAAATGCTGCATGAGGTGATGACATCTTGTAGTTTTTCATTCTGGACGTCACTGCTGAGTAAACTTCAGTCATAATCATGTTGCGCTGAAGACTGACTCATACATTATGCTCCAGTTTATGATGATAAGTTAATTAAGGTGCTGTCAGAATTGCTGGCTTTCACGTGCCCATTTTGTTTCCCTTCTGCTTGATACTCACAGTCGCTATCTCTCTCTGCTTCGCTCTCCTCCTGATCCCCCTCATAACCGGAACAGGAAGTGTCCAGACTCCAGTCCAGGATATTGCCGACCAGTGTGTCCTCCTGATTAGAAAGCTCTGCGGTGGGCGTGGCAACAAAGCTGCCTCTATGGGCCTGCATGCTGTCATTACGTCTCCTTGAATGGGAGGGGGGAGTGGAGAAGCAGTGTGTTAGAGTGAGTCACAGGAGCATCTTACAGATGGCACAAATAAACACTTTCTGGACAAGACATGTTTGTTTCTGCCAGGAGAGTCAGAGATGTCAAGAAATGCTAAATGAGCAACAGACGAGGTGGGGAGCATTGGTGCTTTAACTGCTGGTGACTTGTGTGTAATGACTCATTTTCATGAATCAGTTGTGTTTACAATCACAATGGTGTATATGTCATTACAAAACCTTCTAAAAGCTTAAAAATAAGGTGAAATTCAGGGTTCCTACAGCATGAAGAAATACACCAAGTACTTGGGGCGAGGGGCCATTGTAGCTGTTTATTGTAACAACACATGAGTGTTGGTGGTTCTGTTATTCTGATCTGCATGACATTAATGTGACGGCTTTCGGCAAACATTTTAAAAATAGATGCAACCAATTACCTTATGATTTTTATTTGCAATGTCTAAAAAATAGAGGGTATCTGTAGATTTAAGGAAGTCAAATACACGGTCTTTTTCATTCATGAAACACAAAAAAGTACCAAAATGGGCCTCATCATGGTTACTGCCTTGACTGGTCTCAACTACAATTATATAGGATTATATATATATATATATATATATATATACACACACACACATACAGCTAATGTTAAATTTTACATCCTCCATTGACTGATATTTCTACTAGCTATTGAAGTTAGTTGTCAAAATTTATACTTGAAACTAGTGCCCCTTGCTCATGTGTGATTATTGAGTTCTGCACAACTTTGTTATGCCAAAATGCAAAATACTAATTACAAAAATTTCACAGGAAAATACAGCAATTTATTGTGTCTGGAAGTTTTTAGGCTTTTGAATGACAGATTTAAGGTTAAGGATAATTATGTACAGTCAGATTTAACATTTAAAGAATATGCAACAGGTTAAAACAATTCATACTGCCCAGGTTGTAACTATTTTTTAAACCTTTGAATTAAGCAGCCCTAAAAATGATCCTGTACAATGCCATTCTCATGTTTCTGTGCATTACAGTGCATTGAATACATAACAGGCTTACCTTTTGTTGGCACTGGATGGGGAGGCCAGAAAATCGTATACGTCTGCTGGCTGGTTAGTGGAACTGAGAGACTCCATCTGAGTCTCCTCTTCAGGAATCTCCAAGACCTGACACAGCTCTTTGTAGTCCATCACCTTGTGTTGACCATGAATTATAAATTATTGATTGGAATTAGAAAACAAATTAGAGGTATGCTGTGCTACAATGCATTAAGATATCAGATACAAACATTTCGGTTATGAAAGGAATACCTTGTCTGTGCTGATGTGCTGATAGACCTCATCCTCAAACCGTTGCTTGACGCCATTAAGAGCCACATGCCTGGTATCTTTGGGAACATCTTCATTGAAACTGAAGAGGGAAAGATGCCAGGGGATTAGAGAAAGAGAAATGACCATGCTGCTTGCTCTCAGGCACAAATCTTGTTACTTGTCCATTTGAAAATTACTCGATGTTCACCGATCAGTGACTCACCAGGAGACACGTTTTTGTGACTCAGTTGGTGATTCACGACAGTTCAAAACATTCTTCCCATCCACCTACATATATACAGACCAACTGCCTCCTACTGTCTGCTGTGAATTTTCATTCATTCACGGATGTTTAAAGACCTTAATGATATCTAATCAATTCAGAGTATTCTGTAAATAGCCAGACACATCACTGGTCAATTCCCATTATCCCTGAGGTCTTAGTTCACAAAATTACTTGGTACTCTGACTTCCACGAGAACTGAATAAATGAACAGCAATGTTTCCTGTGGTATACTGAATAGACAAGGCTCATAATACAGATTTCAGGAAAAAATATATATGCAGATGGACTTTTAGATTAGCTTTTTGGTAAATTGATTATGTTATCAACTGCAATCTCCTGATATCATGCAACACTGATGTTATTAGTGAAATGAAGACACATTTGTCACAGTGTTGAAAACAGGAACATGAAATAATATTGAAACGGCAATTGTTCATACAGCAGTGCACAGTTATAGATTTTTAACCATTCCCTCCATTAAATAATCATCCTAGTAGAGTTTTGCATATTTGTCATGTCTTGATAATTCCTACACGTCTGAAACACTTCCATTTTATCATTAAGCTCGCTCAGAGTCTTTTCTGTGTAATGATGGGAAACAAATCATGTCTAGTGACCTGAGTGATTACATTCGATTTGCAGAGGTTTAAGAATAACTGGATTTTCAGTTCATAAGCTGAACAGAAATATATAATAATGATATAATACACAATAGTGACACATAATCATACAGTGCAAGTAAATTCCAAACTGAATGTTGGATCCAAGAGTCTTTCAAATTAACAATCATCACTTTTTAGTATTCACTATCTATGCAAGCTTGACAATTTATTAAGAGCCAGTTTTGCCTTTTGAGCGACCAAATGAGAAGTATAATGGAATGATCAAGATGTCCTTTCACTTGTGAATATTACCTAATCAAAGGCAGCGACAGAGGGCAAAAAAAAAAAGGGGGTTTTAAGAGAGTAGACACACACAGATGCAATGTTTGAATGTGACTTGATTGGTAATTGTACACAGAAATAAGAGAAATAAATTGCTTGACGACCAGTACAATCAAAACACACACACACTTACCATTTGACATAGAGCAGTAGAGAAAGGGGGACAAGGTCTTCCTTTGAGAAGCCTGTGTAGTCGACTAACAGGCAGGGCCAGATGGGAGCTGCAAAGAGGGAGACAGCGGGTGTAAGTCAAGGTGAACACAAACTTTACCCTCAACAAAAGCTGTAAATTCTATTTGCTTGAAAAGGTTATTTGCATTACAGCGTCAACACTGAAGTGTTTCTATGAAATTCGATGAAGTGTGAATATGAAAATAGTTGCGTGTGTACATCTGTGTCTGGGATTGTTATTACCATAATGATGTAGTGCTCGTGTAAGCAGCAGTGCAGCACAGGCCAGTTTGGCACATGGTGGCGTGGCCAAAGCGGAGTAAAGCAGGGACAGCTCGCAGATGTAGCTGAAGAGGTGAGTGGTTCGCCTTTCCAGAGGAAGCAGAGACAGCAACACCTCCCCGTAGTCCAGCACTGTGGGGCTCTGAGGGAAAGCACATGAAAGCACCCTTAACATTTGCTGCTTTTCAGCGCTTGAATAATCACAAAAGATGAGAAAGGTTTGTTACTGTACTTACCCTGATCTTGCCCCGCAGCACAGACATGACTTCTCCCATCATCCGAACCAGGTCCTCATATTTATAGGTGTTGTCTGTGAGCCAAACAGCCTCACGGATGGTCAGGATTGATTTACTGATATAGCTTAAAAAAAAAAAAAGGGGGGGGTGGGCAAATTAACACTAGTGTCATAAAAGTAGAAAAATATTAGTTTAATATCTGGTCGATTTTGTTGACGTAAAACTAAATGGATATCTGACTATTATTCGATTCAAATCCACTTAAGATATTTGCAGTCATTGCTGATGTCAACACACCCACATGTGTCTAAAAGGAAGCCAAGAGATATTCTTGCAGTGCATCATTACCGTGTACAAATCACCATGCATGCGATTCCCAGTAACTGGAGGCGAGATTTGGGGACAGAGCGCAGCGCCAGATAGCGGTCCACACATCCTAGTGTCATATGTAGCGTCTGACTGGAGAACTCCTTCATGGTGGTCACTTCCACAAGCCAGTCCACCAGTATGTATCTTGATAAGCAGAGATGAGAGCAGTGAGAAAACAAAAAAACAAAAAAAACCCCCACATAGGATTCCTACAAATTTTCAGTTTCAAAATGG
The DNA here is from genome assembly GCA_037367365.1 of Apogon talboti. Taxonomy (NCBI): domain Eukaryota; kingdom Metazoa; phylum Chordata; class Actinopteri; order Kurtiformes; family Apogonidae; genus Apogon; species Apogon talboti. The sequence goes on from JAPQRQ010000027.1 coordinate 19,481,248, forward strand.
AGTACTTTTCCAGACTCAAACTTGTAGATTTCATGTAGGGTTTTCGGACCACATTTGACAAATACAAAATATACAGGTTTTGTATGAATAGTTTTAAAATCCAATCATTAATATTTACAGTTTTGCATTTATTCTGCAACATAATAACATGAAGAGTCAAAATATAACGGATGACTGTAGTCAGACACTGTGGCTCGTAGAAAGTTTTGGCGACATCAGTCTGTCTCCATCTTGCCTTGCCATCTCCAACATCAAGCTGATAGTCTGGAAACTGTTTTTCCACATTCTTTTCTCTTGTCTATACATCACCAAGCCTGGAAAACTTCCATACTGAGTAAGAACTGGGATGTGGCTAAAATAGATTTTTTTTTAACAAGATCACAGTCTACAAAATATATATAAGTATTAGGTTATTAAACTTTCAGAGCAAAAGATGAACCAATTAGCAGGTTTTCTCTGATTCTAACAGTCAGCTGCACATTTTAAGGAAAAGGTTTCACTTCTTTTTCTGGTGCTGTAGTCATGGCAATAAAATCATAGCAGATTTTTTTGTCTACCTCATGGGGTCTTTGATTCCTTGTCCAAGAGTCTCCCATGCTCTGTGGCAAGCTGTTGGGTTGGAGGAACTGAAAAACTGGGCCACCAAGTCAGTGCAGGCCTTTGTGTCCAAACCCAGGGGATTCCCACTGCAGCACACTTTGGCCAGGGACAGCTGCATGAAAAATATAAGGGGAAAAACAAAACGCAACAGGCTGAAATGATCCGCTTGGGAGTATTTGGTCACGAAAACAAAGACCAAACATTTGAGAGCTGCAGTAGCATTTGCTGTTGCAATTACTTTGTGAGTATTGCATCTTTTTTGTGAGTCACTGCTTGCAGCCTCAGCAAAGCACTGACATAAATGGTTCAAACCCCATGACACAGGAGCTTGACAGTGTCTGATAGGGCTTCAGTAAAAACAAGAAATACAAATGCTGGACCAATGCATGAGTGTGAGATGGAACATATTTTTAAATATCAGAGGGTTGTCAACAGACAAATACTGTACAAAACATCAATCGTCTGATGAATCAATATAAAGTCAGTGAACTATAGACTATGACACTGCTTACCTGTGCCTCCCAGCATCCTTTGGCAGCATAATTCCTGAGGGTTCGCACACACTGAAGGTACCTGCCTGGATCATTCATCTAAAATTAAAACACAATAGATTAGTGACCATTATATATTCTCTAATTATTCATTGTTAGCAGCTAATTTAAGCATGACCCCTCTTTAAACAAACTCAACACAGGCAAGAGGTTCAAGAAACAATCACACTCACGGCTGCTTTACGACTGTGCTCCCACAACAGGTAGGAACTCTGCAGACAGCCAGCCTGTGATGACTCCTCCAACATAGATATAGCCTCTGACCGTCTTTCATCATCCTTAAAAGGAAAACAGGATCCAGTCAATAGATGTTGACAGCAAATATAACAGAGGAGAGAAAGAGAAAGAAAGGTGCAGTCAAATGAAATGATGCAAAACACTGATTTGACTAAAGATGTCATTACATTCATAATTTTAGAGATCAGAGTTGTGTGAAATTATTTGTCAGCCTGTTAAATAACAAAGCACATTGTGGCTATGGGTAAAAAGAAACAACAGTAAATGGAAGGCAACAGCTGTGTTACATGATGGGAGGAGGAAAAAAAACAATTACTCCATCTGTGCTGCTAATTACTACTCAGACAACCCTCTGTGACAGTTGCACAAAGCTTAACAAATACCGATTAAAGACTGATAGATTGTTCCAACATCCAACTCAGATTCATTCTAATGTTCACACTCACTTCAAACAGTTGCAGAACTCTGGCCAAACAGTGCAGCAAAGGCCCCTTTTTTTCCTGTGAAGAGACAAACAAATGGAAGAACACCTTAATTTTCACATCACAATACTAATGAACAATCTGAATTTAGCACTATTTTTTTCTCCTGATTTCAATTAAATTTGTACTTGTACGGCAACGAAGAGAGCCTCAAGTAAAGCTGTACTTTATTCAGAGAATGACAAAAGCGCAGGTGATCCCTCAATTTGAGTTTTGAGGTTTGACCATTCAAAGTATTAGAATCAGGTTATTTAAAAGCATGTTTTCTCATCATGTAAAAAGTCTGTGGCACCTACCACATTGTTGTCACACTCAGCCTTGAGATGATCGAATACCACGGCCTTGCAGCAGCTGCCGGTGGGTGACCACGGTGGACGGATGAAGACCCAGATGAAGGGATCAGTCATGGGAGAGCGCAGACTCTCTGCCAGGCTGAAGAAGTGGGAGGCCTTGCGACCACATACATCCGCTCGCCCCTCATCACTTAACAATGCTGATACAGAGAAATGCAATCGATTAGCTGTACTCGTTTACAACATACATCGTGTTTTTTTAATGTCTTAATTTCATAAGGGTGGCACAATAGAGAGATGTTACATTTATGACAGTGAACATGCGACGTAAAAGAGGCTTTCTTAAAGGCTAACTAGGGAAAGAATTAAAAAGTAGTGATTCACTTACGTCCTTCATTGTACAAATATGCAATCCCTAGTTTCACAGCAGCTTCAAAATTCCCTTTCTCTGCAGCTCTAAAGAACAAGACAGAATTCCAGGTAAAGAAACACATGTGATAAAGAATACATTTGTGATTTTATTGTAAATGAGACGCTTAGTTATTGTCTGTACCTTTCAAATAGCCATAAAACTGGCGGGACTGGCCATGTGTCTTCAAAATTGACCTTGGCCCACAGACTGGCGTGGTTGTCAACAACATCCCGCAGCCGGGGATGAACCTGTAACAGAAGTCAGAACAATTATACATGTAGTCAGGTGGTCACAAGATGCTGAACCAGAGCAAACTTGGAACTGCGGCACACAATTGTTCAAGGCTTTGACGATCTGTTAAAGTGTGTATAGTAGGTTTACTTACTGCTCTGATGCACAGCAGATCCTCAGCAGAGAGGTAAGGCAGCACACAGAGGAGGACCTCCTCAGGAAGAGACAGCAAGGTCAGGGCTGAAGTCCTTTTGCGGATCCGCTTCCGAATCGGGAGAGAGTAGCATTTTGAGCAACGACAATGGACATCTAAAAGAAAATACAATTTCAAGTTTTCAGCAAACAGTTCAGTCATTTTAATAATACAATTCTAATTCAGTGGAGCAGCCCAGTGGTAACACACATTTTGAGTGTGCACACCCATTCAAGTCATTCAATAGCATTTCACATCTCAGTGAAAGGAGGACAACCTAATTACCACATCACTGTCACACAAATATTTGCAGTTCATTTAAATCAAGCTAATAGTATCCTGGTTTAAAATAGTAGTAGTAGTAGTAGTAGTAGTAGTAGCAGTAGCAGTAGTAATATGCTAGTTAGTAGTAAGGCACCCTAAGGTGAAGGATATGGCTGCACATTCAAAAAACCTAACGTAAGGGACGGGGTGATCTAGTCGACTCAAAGACGTAAAGGAGAAAAATGTAAAATATCTGAAAAGATGATCATCTCTTAAAAAGTAAAACAAGCGTCCTATGTAAACAATAAAAGCAATTAAAGTGTAAAATTTTTTCTGGCGATGATGTACTGGGCATCTTAGAGGACAAGTCAAATCAAGTGAGCGCCCAAATTTCCCTCCCGTAGCTCAAATACAGCTGGCGTAATGTTAAGCCCAAGTTACATTAAACTTAAGACTGCAATTCAATATTTCATCATGACATATACATACAATACTGGGGAAAATACTTTATATATCAAGCTGTAAAGCATTAATCCATTTAAAATAAAATCCACGAGCGCCCCGGTTAACATTTGAGTTTGGTCGAGCGAGTTAGCAGTGTTTTCTTAATTTACACTAGTTTAGTTAATGCAAGTCAGAAACAGATTTTAACACATTCTTACTATTTGATGATATTAAGTTTAGTGTCTGTTGACAATCGCTACAGCCACTTACCGCCCCCTTTCATTGCAAACGTAGAGATATCCAGACTGTGATGGCTTTAGCTAACACTGGAGCTCCGACCGGCGATTTTAAACTCTTCTTCGCTTCACAGTTTTTTTGCTCATAAATCAACTAACAGACGTATTTACCTAATATATGTTATGGTATATATCAATACTGCACTGAACACTTATTATCCTCCACAGCCCCTGATGTCTATAACTTTGGCTAGCTATCCCCTAGATTCAAATTCATGCACGCGTCCTCACTCATTGGACCCGCCCCAAAACCACTCTAGGACCGCCCGCGCTCACCGTTTAAACTCTACGTTCAATCCGATTGGCCACGTATACACCCGCCTTACTACGCCTTAGTAGATAGCTGATTGGTCATTTTGAGGAACGGCAGCGCTGACTGGCCATATTTTATAAACTCCAAAATATCCGAAGATCATTGGATAACGTAACGCCATTTCGAAGTACGCGCTCGCAGATTGATGGATATGATTGGTTGACCTGATTATGAAGAACCTCTGTTGACACACCTTTTTACTATGACTTACGGGACATGTAGTTGAACATATACTAGCGTTTAAATGTCCTCGGTTTAAAGGGACAGGCACACCTTAGCAATAAACTAATTTAAGCATCTAAGGAGGCAAATTCCTATAAAGTGCAATGAACGACTCCGTGCGAACCTACACAATACTACATATGTTGGACTGTCGTCTTCAAAAGTACTCAATCTAACATTCCAAACTCCCATGGTAGCTAGCTAAGCACAATAAAATTATGTCCTTACGGTCTTAATTGATAAGGTATTCCCATCCAGCTGTTTTTATTAAAATTTTCTGACAATTTGTGCTCAAAACTCGCCAAACTAGCGAATTTTGGGTCAAGATACAGGTTTTGAGGCAAAATGATGAAACTCAGGATTAAAATCCTCTGGTTACATCTAACAGCTCCTCATTCAACAGCTAAGGCATGCTATTATCATAACAAAATGTACTTTAAACTGTAAAAATCTCCAATAAATTATTGAAATAACTTGATAAATTTTATATTTTAGCGGTAATAAGGAGGTACTTACTATTAATGTTTGATTCTATCTCCACTCAAATGAACTGTTAGAATACAAATTTATTACTCATATATGGATGAACTAACTACTAACAGTAGTGGATGTGCAGATTTGCTAAGAAAAATTGTGTTATATTTTCGATGGAAACCTGCATGGGTGTGTGTTCTCCTCCAAATCAAAACACTGGACATGAACTAAAATATACTGAATGTACGGACTAATGGTAAAAATGCTTCACACAGGGACGCCTGATCACTTTAGTCGTAATTGGAAACACAAATGGCGACATTTGAAGGTTGAAGCTTTTAGACCAGTCAGGGATAAAGACCTAATGATTAATGAAAGTGATTAAAAGGTGATTACAATGCATTAACTTGGATTTAGTGATTTATTGATTGATGGTAGATTGCCTCCTTAGCTTTTAAATGCGCCAATGAGTGACTGAATAGACCCATGAATCAGCTGGTTTTTTGGTCACCAAAAACATTAACTGTCTTAAAAAGGACAATGAACTTGGTCCGTTATCCCCTTTTCACCTGAATAACAATGTTTGAATTTGTTTAGGTTAATCAAAGAAGTCCAAAGTGACCCATCAAATTTACTAGTGAAGCATAATAACGCTGCTGGATCAAGGAAGATTATTGATTTCTTCATTCTTCACACATACACGCACACTTTAAGCCTTATTTATTCATCAATATTTGTGGAACCTGCTTAGAAGTACACAAGAAAAGCCATAGATTAGTTCAGCCTCTGTAGCTGCCTCTGTGAAAATTACATGAGAGCGATTGTGGTCGATTAGGATTGTGAAAATGTGCAACCCTTTTGTCTGAATAGTCTCCTCATGAATAGTAGTCTTTTGAAGATGACCATAAAAGAGCAGAGTAGACTACCAGTAATTATTTGTTCCTTTCAGGCTCTATCGATCGTCACATCATTTGCTGATTCAGTTCCATGATCACCAAAAGAACTGGTGTTGATGACCTCTTCCACTCAATATATAAATAAAGAAATAAAAATATAAATATATATATAATTGTTTCCTGTCTGTAATTGTCACCTTCAGGGATTTGTTTCAATACAGAGCAAATAAAATACAGTTGTTATTTGTCTGCAATCACTGAAGCATGTATTGTTTGCTGTATGCGATAATGGTGGTGCTGTATGATCATATTGTCTTGTGGCTGACCTCATAGGGCAGAGTCTGTGACATCTGTAATTGGATGCAGTCACTGTTTCCATGGATACCCCTACCCATCTCAACCAAGTTATCAGTAAAACAGAAAGTGACCAGTAACAGCCAAGGATAGCAAGTATCTGTAATAAGAATCCATTTGATTTTCATAAAAAAAGATGTGCCGTACTTGTCAAAAGCAGATGCAAGAGCGCTGTACTTTACACCTGAGTGGTTAACTTCCTAAGAGATTGTGATGCAGCAAGTTATTAATTAATGTCAGTATGACGCCCACAGCAAGACACATCTCAAAAACGCTTATGTAACCTGAAACAATTATATTTGTGGGCTGACACTTTGGAGGGAAAGAGACAGAGGAGACAAAAGATAGAAAAGAGGAAAAGAAAATGTTCAAGCAAAATGAAAAGAACAGAGGTTGTTTTATGGGATAACAGAGAAAACTCTCCTTACTAGTACCACAAATAATCAGAGTTCAGTGTGTGAAAGTGTTATATTTATATTATTATTTTTATTGGTTTTACTTGTGATTAATTACACTGTCTGGTCAAGCATGTATGACGTCCATCTATACTTGTCTCCAAAGTACCTGTTATTTTAGTGAATTTAAGTGAAATGTAACTATCTCACTAAAGGTATCATTTGATGCCAATAGCAGGCAGTTACTGATTAAACACACAGACTGTGCAGTTTTACATAGATGCTGTTCATCAAGATTTAGGTTTTGTAATAGATTTTTATGTCATATTGACCCAGTAGTTGCATTTTTCTGCATTTTCATTCTATTTGATGAGTGTTTGGAATAATTCAGAGTGTGTTAAATGCCAAATAATATGGAGCACTTGGGCCTAAAGCCAAATTCTGGAGATTGAAAGGCGGATGAGTTTCTCCCATATGGTTTCCTGTAATCCGTGCTGACTGCTTGCAATGCAACTGTCCACTTCCACCCCATCTGCACTTTGCTCCCGTTGGCTCTCCCGCCCTTATTCAGACCGAAACACTGTTCCCTCCACACCCAAAACTGTTTCCCAAGATACCGTCATACACTGACAAGCTTTTATCAAATACAGAATAAAATTCAGATCAACTCATTTGTACAGATTTATGCTGTATACATGAGGGATGTTTTCCCATTTCATAATTTTTCCAGTAGGGGGCATTATTTATCCTGGTTGACACTGGTCTGTCTGTTTTCATGACAACCAGACTTTGATCCTTTCACTTCCTCATCAATGTTGGACATCTTTAAGGTTCTTTGAGAATAATTAAGACATTTACAATTATGGCTTCACTGTCCACTTTGTATTTTTTTCCAGATTCATTAAATCTTTAGTAAAATATTTTTTACCAAAGTAAAGTAGGTGAAGAAGACGAGAGACGCTTCTCAAACTACAAATATATTACAGGCCAAGGTGTTTGCATTACATTTATTTAATACAACAATTAATTTACATTTGAGTAGAAATATACAGTACAAATATAAAATCGCTGTATATACAGAACCATACATTCGAGGGCACACAAACAAACATAAATATTTTGCGTCACTTGCTGAAGTGACCAACAGCATAAGCAGACAGCATGGCTGTCCACGAGGGGAGGGACATCATTTCCCCGCAGCAGAGAGAGGTAGGTTTTCCCTTTAGGATTTTTTAGAAGGCAAAAAGAAAATCACTTCACATCTCTAATAAAAAACAATATCTGGTCACCTGTCAAGGGCATCAGCGGGTGTTTGTGAACAGACTGGCACAAAATAGTTGAAAATTGGCAAGTACATCTATGCAACCACAATGGACTACATTGTAGATGTGCTCGATACATGTAGAAATTGCACTGATACACAAGCCAAAATTCAGGAACAAGTGGAGGTGTGTTAACGTTACTTGTTATTTTTTTGAGCAATCTTTGACTCTAACAAAAAAAAAAAAACCTCTGTGTTGTGTAAAATATTTCTCACCATATGGCTGAACCACTTTAACATTACAACAACCAAAGACAAGATCTTAATTTCACCCACAATTCTTTATACTTTTTAAAGATATTGCACAATGACTCCTTCTATGCTTAAGTATGGTTTATTTGTACATCTACACATTTAAGCCACACAAACTCCATCGCTACCCCTTTAAGGTCTGACAGAGACGGACAGATAAGGTCTGAGACAGCCTGCTACGTCCTCATTGTTTTAGACTAATGTAATGTAGACCTGGGGCTTTTCTTTTGTCTCACTGTTCAGAGGCTACCACTGAATTGTGGTCAAAAAACAACTCATAAATACCTTCTTTACATACGTCACCTTTGATATTCACCATATATACAGACTTATCTTAGTTAGGCTTCTTTTTGTGGGTAAAGGTTCATCCAGGATTTCATTCTCTTTTAATTTTTTCCTCAGCAAATGCTTTACATTTCTACAAGTTTAACTAAAAGGAGAGCTCTCCACTCGGTGCAGTTTGATGGTGTTGGCTTTGTTGTTGTCTTCCCCCACTACCTCTGTTTTCCACTTTCTTTCCTGTGCTTAAACTAAAATAGTTTGGACATTGACTATGCAACAGAACATCTAATGCACAGTGAGCTGAAAATAAAGTAAGAGAGCGCTCCACTGCATGCCTATTTAAGTAGGCAGGCAATCGAGCCCTGGTAATGGGCAAGCTGGGCTTCACTGTGATCTTTGGCATTGTGTGTTAATTGCTACCTCTGGATGCATAGACACATTTTACTCAATAAGTGACACTAATCTGGTAGCCAGGATCAATGAAAAGCGATCAATAATTGTTAGCTAGGGTAGTGCTAGTACACAGCCCTCTACATTGTACTTTTTCCTTCCTTGATTTGTCTTTTCCATCCTGTGCTATTCTCAATGCCAGAAAGAAGAATGCTTAAGACAGAATAAAAAGCGATATTGTTTCTCATCCTGTGAGACCATACACCAACAGAAAGCACCTATTCACAGATGAGGAGTTGAGTGCAATTACATTCAGCCTGGAACAAAAAGCGTCGGAAAGGGAAATCCTAGGAGCCACTTAGAGCGAAAACATTCATCAGTATTCACTAGACAGCAGACCTGTACCCTATTCTTAGATTGACATGCCACTCACTCTCAGTCAAACTGTTCAGTTAAGGAGAAAAAACATTCCACTGCACATGAAGAAACTTGTAAAAACAAATGCCCAAATGTCAGTAGACTACAGGCTACACATTTAAATGTATTTCTTTTTCTTTGAGTGTCACAATGTTGTGCATACTACTTCCTCAACTATACCATTAACTGGGAAATAAATGAGAGCTGGGCTAAAGCAAGAGTAAATATAAGATTTGGGAACTCTCTGGAGTTTCGATGGAAACCGGGGAATGTGACAGAGCCTTTTTCCATGAGTGCTTGCTCAAGGCACCTAGAGGGAGGGGCTGTAAGTGTCCCTGCAGTGGCATGTCCCCTCGGGCAATGTCCTTCAGTAATCCTGGCCTTCCCTGTTGAGGTGAGGAACCCCACGTAGACATAAGGCTTTGCGTAAATGCTTGTACATTGTCAGGAGGGCAATCCATCAGTCACAAAGTCAGAGGCCCACTCCTCTAAAAGTGGAGGCTACAGAAGGCCTTTGAGATTATACTGCTTGACCAAAAAATATTTAGTTTGGCATGGCCAAATGTGCAAATTTTTTATTTGTTAAACATCCTGTCCAAAGTCCAACAGTTTTTCAATATCTCTTCTGAATCTTTAAGCACTCACATACAGAAACAACTTCACCTTCCCCAGCAGGTCCTCTGCCGTCTCTAGCTCATCGTCCACACAGATGCCAGCAAGATCCAGCAGGACTCAAGTTCCACTCTCCCATTGCGTAAAAAAAGCCCCCCAACACATTGCTGCGGTGTCACAGGACGAGTGAATGACGCTGGCCGCTGACGCGGGTGCACTGCTCTTTCGGGTGGGTATCAGGTTGCCGTCTTTGGCCCAATTCTGGCCTCTTGGAGAGTCACCTGTCCTGGCAGTAGGAATGCTGTGACTGACGTGCCTAGTGACGCGAGCATTGACTCCAGCAGCAGCTCTGCATAGTGTTTTAGGTGTCTATGCGAGCTCCCACAGTGACTGCTGGTGTGAGAGAGGACTGTGAGGGTCATGTATCGGTGCATGTAAATATGCGTGCAGTATGCAATACATATTTGTGTGCGTCTCCTCCGAGGTTGTTTTGACACTGGACACCTGCTGTCTGATAAAGGAGTGTGTGAGGTGTTGGTGATCCCCCTTGCACCAATCCAAGATGGTCTAAACCTTACAGACTAGACAGATCAACAACGTCCTGTCTGTCTGTCTTCATTCTATAACTTCAGTCCAACTTCTCTCCACTTTAAGTCAAGTCAAACTGTAATAAAGAATAGAAGGGATTTGGAATTGGGAGCAGGTAGAGAGGCAGCTCTTACAGCCAACTCTTGGGCTCCCCGTCCTGGACATGTCTCTTCTTTATTGTCCCAGAAACTCTTTTCCCCATATACCTCACAGGGGACACTGCTCAGAGGTGAATGAACCTCCCTCTTTCTTTTTTCTCCTCTTCTTCTTGTGGACAGTCCAGCAGGCAGTGGCCATCAGTAGCAGCAAAAGGCCCATGACAAGTAGTACCACTGATACCACCTTGGTCTGAGGCAGGTCATTGTAAGCGTAGGTAACCCCTGTCCCTGCCACGCCAATCACCAGAGAGATGATTCCAAAGGGAAAGATGCAGCGGTACCAGGATTTCTCCATGCCTCCGGTAGCTTGGGACAGACGCTCTAGAGAGGAAAGCACCTCAGGAACTTTGGCACCACCAGCCTCCATGGACTGACCGTCCTGCCCTGAGGTGGTCTGAGGCTGGGTTTGGCAAGCGAGGTGGCCCGTAGTACAGCCCATCCTGATGCCGTGGGTTGGCAGATCCTGAAACCGATCAGCAGCGGTCGCCTCCTGGATCCTGCGTGAAATCAACTCTGGCCTGGAGACACAGAATGAGATAAAGAAAGGCGGAGAAGGGAGTGGGAGGTCTAGATGAGAGTGGAGAAATGACTGGAGTAGGAACGGTGGGAGTGTGTGAGGCTTCTAAGTCCACACTGAAATCCACTCACACTTTCCCCTTCTCTCCCTCCTCTCTGACTATTTCTCTGTACAGAGCCTGCTAGCTCACCAGCAGCACATTGTACACTCTGCTCATCGTAGTGGTGGGGGATATATAAGGGACCATGGAAAAGGGAGGAGCTAAGGAAAAAAAATGGGGACGTCCAAGTTCTCTGATTGGTCTTCTTTTGTGTTGCGTCAAACATTGAAGCAGGGAGAAGAGGGGTTGATGAAGAATATGAAGGGGGAGGGGAAAAGAGTCAACTGCTCCCTCTTTTCTTGTCTCCCCATCACTGCATCTCAGTTGCAGTCGATTTTTCTCTTGCTGAAAGAGAGATTCCCATTGGGAGCAGAAAAACCTGACAGCAAATCAGAACGGAAATCCCTCATCATATTGTTATGCTATTTTTTTTTAAAAAATGCATGATGGGGAAGAGACACTCCACACAGCAATACCAAAAATGTATCACAAACATATAATGCATCTGACCATGACACTGAACCCCACAATTCTTGATTTGACAGTAATACTGAACATAATGTAACCACCCACATACCCAATGCTTTGATGTAGCTACAGACACCAACCAGACACAAATATAGTGGCTCCACTATAAAAGTATCAAATCACTTGTGAGCATGCCCACATGTAACTGAAACAAACATAAAAAAAACATAGGCAGCCCCCACTGATTTCCCACCCACATACACTGCTGGTGAGTCCTTGGTGAATGAAGGCAACCTAGTAGTACTTCATCCCTCGTGCGCTTTGCCTTCAGCTTGTCTGTGGAAATAAAATCGACTGTGCCAGCTCTTTTCTCTTAAGCTTGCTAATCTAACTCCTCCACATCTGAAAAGCCATATTAAGAAAGGATAAATGTGTGCACACAGCTGAGCGTCTGCTTTTATCTTTGGCCATTTATGAATTACCTACAGGAGTATTTTATCATTTTTCCTTTTCTCTTAAAATAAACTGACCTCAAAACTGATAGTGGCAATTTGCTGTTGTATCGCAGTCAGTAAAGGGCATATCAGTGTAACTGAGGTTAACTGAGCATAATGATTGTGAGACAGCAAAGCTATTTGATATGCTTTTAGGAACACTTATTTAACAAGTCAATGCTAAAAAGGGTTATCTAAAAGAAATTGTTGATACTACAAATGCAGGTAAGAGGCACTTAAAAATACAAGCAAAACCTTTCTTTCACAGAATGACGGCGCAGCAACAGATTTTCACTTCTGAATTACATGCAAGAGATTCATGCTCTTTGGCACACAGTATGCCTAATGTTCTCGCAAAAATGCCAAACATGCCTGTATGCAGAGGACAATAGGTCCTCAGTTGCACAGTTAAAAAAAAAAGTATTTGTGAGGGGGAGCTGGATTAGACTGGCTAAAAGGGTAGGGAATCAAATAATAGACCCAAACGCAGCCTAATTGATGACCTCTGCTGCGTTTCAGTGGGCAAAGAGCTGTAGCTGTGCAAAAGAAGAGTAAAGGGGGGTGAGGTTTGGGTGTGAGAAGTGATTTTGTGGAGAAAAGAGATCTGTAAGAGAAAAGGGCATGTAAAGTGGATTCCTTTGACTACAGTTCTGTTTCTGTGGATTTGTGCTCGGGCTCAAGTCCTGCTGTGGAATAAGGATGGGAAGAAGGCGAAAATGGGAGGCATAAACGAAGTCAACAATTAGGAAGGAATGGGCTTGACAAAGAAATTCTATTCTATCCCTGTCTTTGTGAAAGTCTGTGTGACAGTGCTGACATAGGAAAGAAAATTCAGCTTCTCCCATGGAAAATAAAAATAGTTTTGATCTTCCATTATGTGATGAAAAACCGTGAGAAAAACCAGACAAAAGCGTGAGAGATATGTAACCTGGGTAGGGCCAGGCCAGCGCTGGTGGGAGTAGAAGGGCTCTGTTGGTGACAGCCAGAACAAGCAACCAGCTGATGTGTGCAGGTTACAGGAAGGCTGAGTTGCGTAGGCACAACTCCCACTGAGACCCGTGTGTAATGTTGATGTGATCTTAAGGATGCCGCTCTGCCTCTTCCTCCTCCTCCTCCTCACTCCATTGACACACTGATCCAGACTACTGGGACAGACCAGAAGCTTGCAGCACATTGCTTCAGTCCCATACAGACGACTTGGCTGCAGTCCATATGAGTGGGGAGACACTTGTGGTACTGCAGCAGAGGGATTTACTGCAAGGTGGTATTTATCGTTTAAGCTAGCAGCAGTTGTGCACAATCTACTCTGGACACATGCAACAGACCAAATAGTTCTCTGTCCTTTTCTCCTCTCCAGAGGGAAAGTAACTGTTTCCAGCCTCGGAGCGTGCAGGGACATAGACCCCCCTAGAGCATCCTCTTTATGACTCAGCCAGCTTTGAATGTGTATGTCTCTGTGTTTGTGTGCTCATGAGGGTTGGTGCAGTGAGGCTCAAACACCCACGTCCTGCTGTGTGAACCCAGCGACACCTGTTGCCCAGTCTGGTGCAACCAATGCCATCCACACGTCATCTGTGTGCGTGAGCCTTTTAGGCCTCTCCAAGCCCTTCTGCATCTCACATACTCCCTCACATCAGAAATGTGAAGGGCAAAACCACAGATGCCAATTTTCCCAGATCACAAAAGCAGTGTCTTCCAGGTTATAGTGGGAAGAAAAACAAAACGGATGTATCAAAGAGCCAACACACACAGTGCGCCAAACGTATCCACACACACAAATGGAACCATCTTAAGTCATGTGACCTCTAATGTTTCCAGACGTTAAGTGATGTTCTGCTTACTGAGAGTAACTTGATATTAAGAAACTTTCTTGTAAATGTGCAGTGATTCACAAATTGAACCCAAATAACAACAGATTTAATGATTTGGATGCAACAGTAAAGTCATGATTATAAGAAGTCAGAAGTGACTTACTATGTGAATAGAGTGCCACCTGCTGGCACTGCCTGTGGCGAAACAGGCTCTGGGTTGATGGCTCACGGCTTTGCTTTTTCCATTATTTATTACAATGATTACACAGATATGAATTATTATGATCTGTACCCAAACTCTGAATTTTATACGTGGACATATTTGTGAACCATTAGAAAAACACTCGTTTTGCTATTTTCAAAGTGACATTTTTCAGAAAACACTAACTTCCAGAAAGCAAAAATGTCTTGATATAGTTGTTGTGTTATAAAAATCTATGTCCACATTTGGAAATTTTGCATTTCATAGCCAGAAACTAAAACAGATATATTATAAATCATTACACAGGATAAACACACTCACAAGTACCACCAGTTGTTGTAATGGACCTGCAAAAAATCCCAATTTTGTTCATAATCTTTAAATGTATTGACATTGTCATTGAACTGATGTTTTATTGGATTGTCTTGTACCAAAGTTTTTGTCATTATAATAAATATAAGTGAGGTGGATAAATATTAATTAGATTACAATTAATTAGATTCTATCACATTATGCTAGCTGATACCCCAGTGTAACGTGCTCAGTGGTCAGGTTCAGTGTCTAGGACTATTGCAGGGAAACGCTCCCCTCCTTCTCCCAGTAGTGAATACATGTCTCTTAGCAGACTGGGGTTGGGGCATCCATGTATACTGGAGGAGAGCTGTGGGGTCACACCGGCCAACAGACCCTGTCACAAAAAACAAATTAGCACATTATTACTGAGTAGTTACTGACTGTGCAGTTTTTCCAGGTGCTTGTGGAATACCATACCTGTTCTAGAAAAATCTCCTGTTGCAGCAGTGCAACCTTCATCCTCAGCTTCTCCAGCTCGCGGAGCTCTGATTCTGTTGTGTAGGATATAGTTAGGGGCAGGGGTTCCTTTATCCCATTTTGCCACTCACTATGTGCCCCTGTAGAGCAAAGACAACCCCAGTCTGGCCTCCATCGATCCCATGCTTCCCACTCTGACGGAAAATATGGTTATTTTTAGAGTGTGAGCTTGAGCAACCATACCCTAAAACCTTTTTCTGCTCTGCTGCCTCAGCTTTAAATAGCTAGCCCTCGCCACGTCAGGATAGACAGCTTTAAAACCCCACCATCACAGGGAGGGGGATCTGTCGAGGCCAAGGAAAGTACTGATCTGGCACTGAGGTTTCACTGCGGCTCTGTTTTCATTTTCCATGCACCAAGATGGAGAAGCTGCATTAGCTCGTTAGCGCAATACTTTTGTTGCAATCACTTTTCAAATACCATCAATACACAAATTATATATACTTCTGTAAGTAACAAAACCTTGTAGTATGAAATATTCACAGCACAATGGTTCTACAGTGGTAGATGGGATGTATAAAATTCCAGTCCCAGATGGATAAGTGTGGGCTAACCAGGGGATTTGAAATACTGAAAACTTCTCTCACACACTGGCTCTCTATCAACATAGTTGTACTGTGTGGAGCTCTAACTGGTAAATATAAACAAAACACTTTCCCTAAAGGTGACAGTCATCTGAGTGGTGTGAATGGAAAATCTCATTTAGCTTCATTATAATCGTATCTCTCGAGGTAATGGAAATTATACCACGTTCTAAACACACGCTGAGTGAGCGATACCATCACACCAGACCTAATTCAAATGCAGGGTCACAATTTCCCCCACCAACGCTATGTCCTGTGTATTACATAAGTATTCGGCTCCAGGAAAGTCACCTGTTGTCTGTTTGGAAATTGTTTTCATAATGTTATTTCTGCTCATGAGCCTCACACAGTTGAAATGAAACTGGACATGGTATTTACTGAGATGGAACAATTATCATGAAAGATCAAGTTCTGCTGTTATCAAACAACATACTTACCTTGTTTCAGCTGGTCTGCCATGTTCCTAATGTCTGCTGCTGTCATTTGAGGCCTCTCAGGTATTAGACAGGAATCATTATTATTTTTCTGACCACCTGCACAGAAATTGAATGTATACTGTAGAAACGTTTTCTTAAAAAGCAGGGCATGTTTAGTCTGGTTACACTATGTTAACTGGTAACTGGATAAAAAAAGAACTAAACAAAGACAGAAAGAATAGTAAAGAGAAAGTACAGAAAAATACTGATCGATATTAGTCTGATGTGCTTTCAGAGTTTTTCTTTCATTTTGTCATCCTCACACTCATGTCATCCATCTAGTCTACTCATCTTCATTCCTTCATTGTCTATTTGATGTATAAATATCTGCATGTATGATTGTGCTGAGGCTTTTACCCTGTGCTCTGCCTGCTGCTGAGGTCTGTTTGGTTTCAAGATCCTTTGTGTGGCTGTTTTCCGTAAAGTCTTGCCCTTGGTGAGTCAGCCTGTCCACCAGAGCGCAGATCTTTTCTGGGCTACCACATGGCCAGTTCATGGGAAACTACAGGCGTCACAGAAGCCAGGTCAAGGACAACACGCTGAGCATCCAGACAGCTTAGGGAGAGACGAAAGAGCTGAAACTAAACTGTTCAGAAAATTTTACTAATTTCTAACTTAGTTTTTGAGGAATTCTTACTAAACACTTACAACTTACAATGTAGTTTACCACCACCACAGTGTGACTGTGAGAGTAAATGAATAATGGTATGTGCTTTGAGTATGCATTAATAGAAAAGCACTATATAAATCTAATTCATTGTTATTATTATTATTATTATTATTATTATTAACTTTACATGAAAAAAATGTCTGCAGGTATTGTGAGGAGCTTTCAGAAAAACAAAGGATACCGTAGCTCTCATTCTCTCCATGAACAGACCCCTCCCAGATGCAGGTTTTGTTTGTACTGCAACCACTTTGTCCCACAACCTATAAATAAAGCAGGAAAGAAAAACTTAGCACCTGATCAGACACTGTACAAAGAGGAGCTATGGTCTAAACGAAGGGATTTGGTCACCTGTTTTGCTTGGTCTTTAGATATATCCATTGTGGCGTCTTTCCAGAAGGTAGCCTACAGACATAAGCAAGGAGTGATTGGAATAAAACTGAATATAAATGTTAATTTCCTCAGTCTAAAATTGACAAAGAAAATTTGTCAACACAGTCCAGGTTGTGTTAAAACATACCCATTCTGTTGAGGCAGACTATGAGCTCCAAACTCCTCTGGTTTTGAAAAAGGAACCACAGTATGTGAAGAAGGTGCAGCTTTGCCCAGGTCTTTGCCATTCAGTACAGAGCTTCTGACAGGATTGATGTTAGACTGGAAGCTTGATATGAGTCGAGGCTGATCCGAAGCCTGCACAATCCCAGTTGATGACACAAAATGGTTCTGAATTGTGTTTCTATTTTTTGTGGCTGTGAACCATCCTGGTTTGTGGCAATCCACTGGTCTGGGCCCCACTGTGGAGGAAATTGACCTTGAACACTTTCTGTCCTCTTTTCTGCCAACAGTGGCAGATTTAGACGTTGACCTACTGCTTGTTGGATTTCCTCTACAACCTCCAGATGCCTGTCTTACTTCTTTGGATGTGACGCCTGTAGCGCCTAGTTCATTTTGATGTCCAGATTTTTTACTACAGTTGGGATGTTTTATTGAAAGTTCTAATCCACTGCGAACTCTAAGTGCTTTTTCCAGGGCTTCCTCAAGCAGTTCTAGATCTTCTTTCTCCACAGGTGAAGTATCTGTGTCTATATACGGGAGAGGAAATGGAGAATGGTTACTGTTAAAACTACTGTTGTTTTAGTTAGGATTTTTAAGTGTGTCTTCTTATCATGTTTCCAAGGATCAAATTCAGCCTGTTATCAGTGAGCTTAGCCTGTGTATCATTCTTATTGATTAGTAAAATACCAAATTTTTATAATTAAGGAATAAATCTTATCAGCATCAGTGCATGTGACATAGACACTGCTTTTATGCATTTTTATTAGTGATTAACAGATAACTTCAAGTTGTGGTAAACAGGTTTATTCTTATCTTTTAAAACACAACACAAGTGAGGAAAAACCCTGATGAACTAAAGACAAAATCTAAGACTTGTAATGTAAAGAGTTTTATTGTGTTTATTAGTTTTTGCTCAAATGGAAAGTCGGTATAGAAAAAGTATCAATCAGTATCAAAGGCAAGGTCTTTGACATAAATATCAGTAATAGAATCAAAAATCTCAAATGATACCATATTCTACACTGTTTCCCAGAAAGTTGGAATAATTTTGTTTCAGACACATTCTTCTTTTTATTCATATTTGTACACATTAATAATCATCTTTGACCAGGTGTGATTACATACTATGTCCCCGTTACACTTTATCTATCGAGAATAAATCACATTGTCACAATAATTTCACACAAAAAAGTACAAATATTTTATTCCAGCTTATGGGGCAAGAGTGTGCATTTATCTCTGCCATGTAAATTAATAAAAAAAAAAATACCTGGGGGTGTATCATCTGCTGATTCTGTCTCTGAGGTTTTCTTGGGTTGAGGGGCTCTGTGGGGGAAAAAAATTACAGGTAACTACACAGCCATAAAAAAAAAATAAAATAAAATAAAACCACAACAAAAAAATGTAATTACATTCAATAAAGTGTGCTTCGCTGTTAATCTAAAATACATATGAAAATACAGCTACAGGTAGACTTTAATAACCATCAGGAGGACACTTCATTATTAATGTGCTTTGTTGCAATCTTACAGATTTTAATGCAATTATAAAGTGATACAGATTTTTTCTTTGTGGCAGCTCCAGCAGTAAACGGTCCTCTAAAATAAAAAGGCACTGCTGGGATTCGAACCCAGGATCTCCTGTTTACTAGACAGGCGCTTTAACCAACTAAGCCACAGCGCCAGGTAGGTGCCATGGAGGACAGATACGTCTTCTATAAGCAGCTATAACATAATGGCCACAATTTTCATCTTTGCAATTATCATCTTTTTCCAACGTGTAACATTTATGTATAAAACATGCATCATTCACTTTTAGTATTTCCGTTTTGTAGATAAAATCTTAGTTATGTAAAAGGAGTCGGAAATCGTGAGTATGGAAACGACAACGTGGTGAGCTGCACAGTACTTACAATGTCTGTAAAACTTCTTTGTAGAGTTGGATGGAGTCATTTATCTTGGCTTGATCTGATTTATATAACTTTATAGCGTTTTCAACAGCGACGAGGAGTGACATGTCGAAGTAGGGAGGATCTGTCGGTGTACGCAACAAACTTACACTACGTTAAACCATACTCATTACACAAGATAAATTAACCCGAGTGTGTGTTTACAAAAGTGTTTCTTGTCAAAAAAAAGGTTACCTTGTTACTACTAACATATGTTTAGCTAGCAGATGTGCTGTTTTGTGTTGACCGCGAAATTAAACGGACGAGGAAGTCGATTTTCTTGGTTTACTGACAGTAGATTCTCCGTGTAAGCAATGTGTAAATGTTGATCAAGCGTTTCAAAGCTAGAAAACATAAAAATCATTAACTGGGCATGTGTAACCTATAGTTTTTACGAGGCTAACACAGGCTAAAACTTTACAGATTCAATGTTCAGCTTCGTCTCTACAACAAAAAATTCTCCAAATCTCGCGAGATCTGTGTCATGGTTACCGAGTGGACGGTTTTTGTGATGCATCCGCTAAATTGATAATTCAGCAAGATCATTATTTGTAGGTAATTACACATGGATCTCAGAGTCGAAGTTAAAGAAAGAGTGAGAGCTTTTAAAAGAAAGGCGAGTATATAAGAAAAGGGGATGAAAACTTCACGCAGCAATCACATTCTGCTCATATAATTCATAGGACATTTGTTTTCAATTTCAGGATGAAACTGATTAGTGTGATGCACTATGTTGTAAAGAGGCAGCATTATTACATTTTGCACATTTATGATCTCGACTGACCCATTTTCAGCATCCCGTGGAGCTACTTACAAGAAAAGCTTGAATACTCAGTAGATGATTAAGTCGAAACTAATTGTTTTTGTTAGACTGCCAAAGCTTCATGCAGAAATAAAACTGCTAATTATTCAGGGGAGCCTTAACACTAACATAAATCATTGATACATAGCCTATATTATTTCCTTCACTGAGACCTCTTAGTATATATCAAGGGATGCACTGATTGCAAAATGATTGTTTTTTTTTATTTTCTTTTATTCCATCCTTAAAGAAATCTTCATTTAAAATGAAAAAATTGTTAGCATTTTAAAATCTTGTGGCTCCTCATGACAATGTGTTTGAACAAACACAGATGAAAACTTAAATTTATGAGGAAACCTTTAATATAACACAACTGTCAACAGTGTAAAGACATCTTACATGCTGATATTGACATTGGGTAATATTGGCAAATATCAGCCGATGCTGATGTCGATGTCGAGCAGATATATCATTTCATCACTACATACACTAAATGTGTATTTTGGAATTGAATGACCTGGATCGAGTGGTATATTCATACCATTAAGACAGATGACTCAAGAGGTTTTTGCGTAACACAAAACTGATGGGACTATGGCTACTTTATTTATTTGTGTCAGATATCTAGTATTGTGCATATTGGTTTTCAAAGAAATGAATCGAAGTTATGGTTAATATTAAGTACATCTACTGTATATGTTTTTGCAAGAGTAAAATTAACAGTAGGTTTAGTCAAGCATTTACTAAAGCAATGTTTGACTGGAGATGAAATGATTCAGTGTATGCTGTCATTGTTTTCCTCAAGACTCAAGACTGGGACATTAATTTACACACTGCTCACGTTTTGACCCCTTCTGTCCATGTTTACTCTGCTCTGCTGATTACTCTAAACTGATACTGCATAAGCGCTCAGGTGCATATCAAACACTTCTTCATATTACCACTGTGCAGGTATGGTCCTTGTTGCATTCACATCCAAATGGAGAGAAAAATAAAACTATTAGAGCATAAGCATGTGTTATTTTGCAAGTTCTGACATATGCAGACAAACCAGAAGCAAAGTTAATCAAATCATCTGTCAGAGTGTTTAGACCGAAAAAAAATGTTTCTGACTGAACAGCAGTGATGGCACAGAAGTGCTTTCCCAAAACAATCTAATATAATGGCAACAGCTTGCCAGACCTATTGGAGGGAAGTGAATCATCTTGTTAGCTCATCTTTCCCCACCAGCCTCCTGCGACTCCACAGTTCAATGGGGGTGGTTGGGGGTGTAGTGGGGAGTGCACCCAGCTGCCCTGACAACCGAGCATCTGACACTACAACCGTCTGCCAGAATAATATGAGGCACATGTTCTCTCTTTTTTTTTCTCCCATTTGTGCACACACATTTAGACATACAGCATATATGTAGACCTTTATATACACTCTGAATACAATGATTAACCAATGGACAAATCTGCACAGTGACACATTTTGTAGTCCTCCATAATGGACCGCATACATGAATCATAACTATGACCACTTGCAAAATTATTATTAAACTATGGTCTGTTGTTGTCAGGGTTTAACACCACAGGCAAACTGAAATAGCATAAAAGAAACCTGAACAATCCAGCAAGAAATGATAGAATCCCTGTGATTTGTTAGTGGTGGATAAAAACCTTCCTAACTTAAAGCACTAATTAATTACGCAGCAGTTTGGCACACTTCACAGTGCACTGTGTTCAAGTACACTCTGTGAAAAAGATAATGGGTGATCATTTCAAATGTGCAGGTCTCAAATCATTACTTTGTTATCCATCCAGTTATTCTCATTTTTTATTTTTCATGTGATTTACACGCCAAAAACATTTGGTAACCTGATGTGTTTTTTTCATGTAGCTCACTGGGCTGCAGATTTCCATATGATTTTAAATACAGTAGCTCAGTAGAAATGAACTCGCTTCTACAACTTATTGGATACAAGAAGAATCGATCATTTACTGTAACAGCACCAAAATAAATATTCAAAAGTGCATGATAACATAGATCTTAATGTGAGTTTGTAATTATGTCAGCAGGGCCTTAAAGACAGCAGTGTGTGTTGCTGTCATAATTTATGTGATAATACAGAATAATAGATCTTTCAGGAGCAATTCACAATAGGTTCTTAATTTATGATTTTTCAGACTGGTTATTGAGTTGGGTAAACTGTGGTGCAATCAGTTGAAAAAGTAATGTACAGACGTTCAGTGATGATGGAACAATTGGAATACATACACGGTGAGTACACAATGCTGTTAGCAGTATGGTAAATTCCCAAAACAAAATAATTTCTCTCAAACCAGAAATCAATATAATTGAGTTTTTATCTGTACATCTAAACTGTGAGCAACATGTGGACCCATTATCTTCCAAACACTCTATTTGTTGGTAGCTATGCCATCTTGTGGTTATTCTCTTGCTTCTGGTTTCATTGTCTTGGTGTAATTTGTAGTGTTTTTCTAATTCTGACCTGCAGTGGATGCATTTTCACAAGAGAAACATGGACATACATGACACTACATAACACAAGACAAACTAGTATCAAAGCTGTTTTGTGAAAACTTCTAAACCTATAAATTACAGTAGACAGCGCATTACATATACACAAGAATTTATTATACATCTGTCCATCTTCATACTGTGCTGATGTAGGTTCAGAAAATATCAGATGTTTCAGCCTGCAGTCCAGACCTGATTTACCTGTACATATGTCCGTAACATTAATATCCTCTGCAAAACTAACTTTTTCCTTGGTATATTCTTATTAATATTATTATCCGCAGTAGTGATTGTTGTTTTTTCTACAATATCTTTTATCTTTCCTAGTGCCATTTTTTAAGTTTGTCAAAACATCAGGTCTCCAAAAGATAGCTGTATACAGTACACAATGAAAATGCAGATGTACTGATGTGCAGAGCATTGCAGAGGCCTTATGCATTTATTCTGAGGGTTTTTTCCAACCCTCAGATGCAGTACAGTCAGCTCTGCTATACTACTTGGGGTCCTGACATTGGTTTGAGTCCACAGCAGCACTGGGCTGGTCCAAGACTGTAAATAACCTCAGGTGAGTTGGTCTGTGAATACTTACTAACCTGTAGCTTGGGTCAGTTTTGTGGTACATGGCCTAGTCACTGTCTGAGGCAATGACTTGTTGTGACAATGGTAGGATAGTTACTGTGGAAAATGCTTAATTGTCTTGTGTAACATGTGCTCAATGTTCACTCCTCACTCAGTGTGAAGGAAATTAAGAATACTAAAAACTACAGACAAAGATATTTTAACTAAAGATGGAAGATTCCAAGTTAGATGTTTCGCCATTCAGAACAACATAACGGCCAATGTGGCTAATCAGCGGCCGCTTTGGTCGCATGTGTATTCTGTGAGCCAGTGGTATTATGTGTCTAACGTTACCAAACATTCTCCCAAGACTTACGACAGTTAATCTTGTAGTACAACAAAGTGAATTTCTTAGGTGTGATGAGAGAAATCGGTGACTTCCTTGATTT
>JAPQRQ010000027.1:19506083-19525214 GCA_037367365.1 Apogon talboti
TTACGACAGTTAATCTTGTAGTACAACAAAGTGAATTTCTTAGGTGTGATGAGAGAAATCGGTGACTTCCTTGATTTTTTCTAACTTTGTTTTTAATTTAGATTTTTAACTGCGTAAAGAAAACATATTAAAAGGCCAGCATGATCTGTTACATTGCAAACTTTTTTTTAGCCACCGTAAATGGACCCCGCCTGTCGCATCATCTCAAGCTGTCGCATTTCTCACACATCGATGGTTTGATTATTTTTTATATTTCATCAGTTGGAGTTGTAACCTGCTCGCGTATGGATAGGGTTATGAAGATTATCACAGAGGTTGTCTGATTTCTCCCAAATGTTTCCATTCAAACAGAACACACTCTGATGTCCCTTCAAAGACCCCGGTAACGTGTTTCCTGATTACACCTAGTGTTTGGAGTCTTTCGTCTGTAGTCAGAATATATTTGACTGACCCACGTGACCGCAGACGCCGGGAGGAGGCGGAGCTGTACGCACAGTTCTGTCCTGAACTTCCAGTGTGATTTGTTGACTGTACTGCTCCGCTCAATGGTGAGGGTGATGGTTTGTTTCAATACCGTAACAAAGCGAGCTACATTAATGCACTGATGTTAAGTTGACGATAGATAAAACGCTTGGATATCACGCTTTTCGGTAAATGTTAAACGACTTTATGGGCTTGTTGAGAAGCTAGCTAGCTGTATGCTACCTGAGCTAACGTTGTCCTTTAAACTTAGCTGGTGTCATATGAGTTACGTATATTAAGTTAAAAGACGAAATGAGCGAATGACTTAAATTAATGCAAAAGAAATTAATGTTCCGAGTCGCTGGTTGACTGAATAACTCTATATAGTCGACATTAGCTTGGTAGCTGGATCTTGTCGCTTTCCTTTCAGTGTAGTTAGCCTATTATTACCATAGACTAGTAAACGCCAGAAGGCCAGCACTGCATGTACCGCTTTGTTCATCACTGTTCAGGCCTGTTAAACAGACTTTTCCGTGTAAACCAAGCCAGCAGATGCCACTCCGTATCAGCTTTCACTTGTCTTCCTTTCGCAGTGATTAAGGTGAAAGCCTTGGAGCAGCTGAGCAACAGAAGGCTTTCTTCTTCCCTTTCTTACTTTTAGACCTCTTCTTCCTTTTTGGTAAGAGTTAATAGCTGGTGTAATCACATATGGAGTGTGTTTTTATCTGTTATTGGTGGATATGAGCATATTAATCTCCTTACATCAAGGATTTTTTGACAGTGCTTTAACGTAGTGTAGTGCATACAAAGTAGTGAATATAACTCTGACACAAGCCTTAACCTGATATAAATGTGCCTTATACGTGTGACAGACACTATGCAGTGATTGTATATTGTCCACTTTATCCTCAGTCTTCCTCCATGACTCTTAATAATTTCTTTGTTAAGTTTTAGTAAACACTGTAATGTGTTCAGACATTGGTGTAGTGTATGTTATGTAACTGTACAAGTACACATTTGCACAGATCTCCAATCACACACTGTAACCAACTGTCACCTTGTTTATTTTAAAAAAGCAGTTGTGTAATCTAGGCTCAGGTGACAACACTGACCGGAGGGAACACATGTTACTGTTTCTAATTCCTTGTTTGAAACTGTACTAAATAAACCTGATTTAATATTTCAATGATATACTTTGTCTTCTGCAGAATCTAGGGTAGCTAGGATAACTGGCAGACAGAAACACATTCTTTCTGTCAGCAGAGAAGATGGAGTCAGATGGAAGTGTATCCAATGGGGCAGGGCCTGTGTATGAGGCAAAGGAAGAGACCCTCAGGTAAACTCCTCTCTGGTATCATAGCATCCTTATCTATGACAGCGGACAATGTGAAATAAGGTTACCAAATAATCATGCTGCTTTTATCATGTTAAGCACACGTTATTCTAATTATATAATAATAAAATTATAAAATAATTATCTGTTTGTTTCTTTTTTTTGCTTCAGTCCTGAGGATCTGTCTGAGATGCTGGCAGAGGGGACCAAAGAGGTTCATGAAAAGGCTGAGAATACCCAATTTGTGAAGGATTTCCTCAGGGGACGAATCCGCAGAGAGCTATTCAAGGTTAGTCTGAAGAAATGTAGTGATTGATTATTTAAAAGGTGAGTTTCAGATTTGTTAACTATTTTTCTTACGTATCTAGCTTGGTTCTGTAGCACTCTACTACACTTACACAGCCATGGAGGAGGAGATTGAAAGGAACAAGGACCATCCACACTTCGCACCGCTTTACTTTCCTGTAGAGTTGCACCGTCATGAAGCTCTGGCTCATGACCTTGAGTACTTCTACGGTCCTGACTGGCAGGATCAGATCCGCTGCTCCCAGGCCACCCAACGCTATGTAGACCGTATCCACCAAGTAGGGCTGGAGGACCCAGTGCTGCTGGTCGCCCATGCCTACACCCGCTACATGGGAGACCTTTCAGGAGGCCAGGTTTTGAAGAAGGTGGCGCAGAGAGCCATGAAACTCCCTCCTACAGGAGAGGGCCTAGAATTCTATCATTTTGATGGTATTCACAGTGCCAAAGCATTCAAGCAGCTTTACCGCAGTCGGATGAATGAGTTGGAACTGGACGTGGAAACGAAGAAAAGGCTGGTGGAGGAGGCTGTAAAGGCCTTCCACTTCAACATGGAGGTAAGAGGTCTAACAGTCTACAGTCTCATTCTCTCTCTCTCACTCTCCTTTGGGTTGTTCTCTTTATAATATAATAGTCTTGACCTTAATTTGTAAAGTAGCATGAGATAATTGTGTATGATGACTAGTGCTGTATAAATAGAACTGACCTAAAATGAAATGTAAATTTGATTTGTAACCTCTACAAAGAAATTGGTCTGAAGGCTGTCGGTGAAGTTTACCATGTAGTACATTTCAGCTAAATAAACTCTTTGAAAATTGTCTGTGATTAGCTGGGAAATGCTTGATCAAAAAAGCTGAAAGTGCTGTTGAAAACTTCACTTTTTAGAGATATGTGCTTCTCCCAAGACTGGTACCCAACAAACATGATATGATGATATGTTGCGTTGATGTAGGTCAACATCAGATGTGCATTTCTTCACATATGTCACATATTAGTGACATATGTGAAGCATAAGTCTGTTGTTTGTTGTTAATCATGAAAACCGTACGCTTGTGTTTACAGGTGTTTGAGGAGTTGGAAGAGATGGGGAAGAACATTCAAGAAGATGTTTTAGATGCTGGTATGCCAGTCCATGGAGCGATGGGTGGAGACATCAGCAAATGCCCCTACTACGCTGCTAAAATGGGTATGTTTTATTTATGGGAAATATATTGTATGATGTATTCTAATGATAAGCCCTTTTGTAAATCTACTTCAGTTTCTTCTGTGCTCTCTGTGTCACAGCGGCATCGGGTGGAACAGCGTACGCCTGTCAGCTCGCCATGGCTTTGCTCCGACACCCAACAGGACAAGTTCTATTTGCTACTTGGTTTGCTGCTTTGGCTGGATTGGCGGCGTGGTATCTGATGTGATCCAGCCGTCACCCTGTCACTCTGCTACTGTGAGAGAAAGAGAAGGAAAAATAAGAGACAAAGAACGTGTGAAGGCTAGAAAATTCCCCCAAACTGTAGTCCATTTCATCGCCTCATGCAGACATTCTTAGGGGGTCCGAGTTTATTTTTTGGCATTTGCTTGGACCCGCCCCTTACCTATGGAATTCCAGTGAGATGATCTACAGTATAGGACCATTAGGATATCAGCTCCATCCAACCATCAAAGCCACGTGTTGTCACAGTTTCTCCTGCAGTTTTGACATTTCTCTACCTCTTAGCACGATCCATCCATCTCCGGTGTGTGTGGTCGTCTCCCAAGATCCTCTGTAGCTCTTTGCTTATTTTCACATGAAAGCACACAATATTAGTAATTTGCTGTGAAATGACATTTTGACTTACTTATTGAACAGGAAGGTTAGAGAGTTTGATATGAAAATTTTAATTGGCTCTACAGTGGATTGAGGAGAGTTTTACGAGTGAGCTTAGGAAAAGGTATGTTAAATAATTCTATGCATTTGTTATGCATGCGAAGGATGGCACATTAGTCTTGCAGGACAGACTGCCGTGCTTTATAATGTGGCCTTTGTTTTTCCATTGAAAATATTTAAATTTGCTGGAAGAAGTGGAACTTAGTAAGGAAATATTCAAACGGTTTTTTTTAAATTGTAAATGTAAACATAGGAAACATCTCCGTTGGCTGTGTTTTTATTCCTGCATGCTGCTGATATCTGTGTCTGTGTCCAGAGGCATTGAGTGTTTGGGGCGTCAGTCTGTCCATCCATCCCATACTCATGAAAGTGTTATCTCAGGAACGCCTTGAGGGAATCTCTTCAGATTTGGCACAAATGTTCACTTGGACTTAAGGAAGTACTGATAAAACTGTGATGACACAAAAGATGTTTTCCGCCATAACTCAAGAATTTGCTAAATGTTACACAAGAAAAAGTGACGATTTGATGACATTTTGAAATCCTGACTTTTTGCGAAATCACCTTTATATGATGTAGTATCATAACAGTAGTCTGTAAGTGATGCCAGCGCTTCACTGGAGATTATTCAAATGAACCACACATATACATACATGTCCATATAGTGACAGCTTCCATTTCATTGAGGAATGCACTTAATACCATTTTATTAAATTGCTTCATAGTCTTCAATATATACAAAAGTCATTATATGGACAGGCAGGGATGCAAACTGCAACGTGACTGGTCGACAGAGACAGACAACTGCAAGACAGGGACTCTAGTTACGTCTAAACATTGATTTATTTAATGTCATCACATTTTACACTGATGTAAACTTGAGAACTGACTCACAGGATAGGAAACATAAAAAAAAAACGTAGCACACCTACACTCGGACAAGTGTACGATCATTAAACCAATAGTATTGAATTTACCAGATAATACTACTGATGCATGTTCAAGTATATTAATTCTCTTTTTCTGAATTATGTGACGGTGCATCTTGTATTCCTGTAAAACTGCCTGTTAATTTAATTGCACAGTTAATCTATTAAGATGAATGACTCTGTGATGAATCAGTTTTACCTGCCGCAGGAGCCGAGGACAGCGGAGCCAACGGGAGCGATTTCAGCTGTTTTCGATCTAATAATGTTTTGTCTGATTTCTTTAAATAGATGCCATGTTCATTTACAATATAGCTGAATGTGTCTCAGTGTTGTGGTTTATTATCAACTACAGGTTAGATACTGACAACAGCTCTGCTCACCATGATTATTATCCATATGTTTCTCATAACTGTACTGTATGCTGTAAAGATTTTCCCATTAGGACACAACATTTCTGTCTAAAACATTAGATTTTATGTCATGTGTATGCAGTGTAATAGCACTCTTTTGCAGTTGAAGTTTATTATTTATCTTTACACAGTGGCATTTATTTAACCTTGCTGTACATTTTCAAGCAGTTCATTGATTCTCTTTGCTCAGATCTTATGTATCAACGGAAACCTGCCATATATTTGCACAACACATGCACGCGGTGGATGTGTCGTGTCTTCTCTTACGTTGTCAAACAGCTGTAATACATAATAATTCAGCTGTTTAAGACTTGGAGACCGAAGCGATGTGTTTTGCGGTTGAATGTCTCAGGTGTTGCAATACCGTGCATTGCAGAAGGAGAGCTAATACAAAGACAGCCTGATTTACTCCAGTGTTTATTTCCCATGATGCCAGTGTGACGTCAGAATGCTTTGGTGATCTTTAGACACTGACTGGATCTCAGGAGTGCAGATAATTTAGGTTATTGTGTATGTGATAGACTCAAGTGAGTGGAGTGTTTGGCTAAGTCATGTCCTTTTTGACTTTTCTTTCATTTTAGTTGATACTGCTCTTGTTCCCTGTGTATCTAACTGGACAAAGCTTTATTAGTAACTGATAATAAGACTTATTATATGAGAGAAAATACACGAGTTGTGTTGTGCTGTCTTTGAAGAAATAAATTACGACTCATTTTCTGTTGTTGTGTGATTCATTTACACCGGTTCCTTTCATTCACAAGAAAAAAAATGAGGGGATAATTATTTCTAACACATAACACATGCACCAGTAGCGTGTTGGCAGAGGGAGTGTTGAAAATGGCTTAAAAAAAGGCTGGAGATTCATTAGCATATTTGTACAGTCGATATTTTTCATCAGTTAGCTACAGTAATATTAATAGCATTTTTTCCAGAACTGTTTTATATTAATTAGCATTAAGGAACATTACAAATCTACATTCTGTTTAGATTTCTACCAAATGTATTCTCCGTTTGTCCTTTTAGAAGCCATTCATTTTATAAATTTCATTTGACAGCTATATATTTGTTTTGTTTTTCCCTGAGGAACATTTAATTCAGGGGTGTCAAACATGCGGCTTGTGGACCACAACTGGCCCGCTGAATGGTCCAATTTGGCTTGTGGAATGAATTTTCCAGGTGTAAAAATTACACTGAAGATATTAACAGTCAGAGGTGTCAAACTGATTTTAGTTCAGGTGCCGCATACAGCCCAATATGATCTGAAGCGGATCGGGCAAGAAAAATAAATGATAATTTTTTCTTTTATTGTGAAAAAAAATTAAATCACATGATGAAAACAACCTTGGAGTTACTATTTAGAGATCCATTATGCTAATATTTTACTACTGTGGCCCCTTGAGATTATATTGGCTTGTGCATGGCCCCTGAACTGAAATGAGTTTGACATCCTGATTTAATTTATGATAAATAGGTAGTTGTGTACATTTTTTGGAATGACTGCCAATGGATATGTGAATACATGCACACTTCATACTGAGGTATCATTTTATTGGCTACAGTTGTGTAGTTCTTTCTTATGCAGTACAACAGCTCTGGTGGTATAGTCATTTAACATTTCATTCAACTGCTACACGAGTTAAAAGAAATGCAGTGACTTTAAACATCTTTAGTCATTTATATAAAACACAGGTCTTCTCCAAACCATAGTTTTATTATAGATGTACGGTAGATTTGTTCTATTTGACACACTGATGATTGACAAGTCTATGTACAAATGTAATGAAGATGCAGGGTTGGTGTCGGTATTTCTGAACGGACTCTCCCATAATGCAAAGGGTCGAAGGCTGAGGCAAACTTAACATTTGTAGTTTACCTTAACACTGCTAACTATCCACAGCTATGACAATGTCCAGAACTCCGAGGTAAATGTGTAATCTGATGTTAAACCTGCTAGCACTGGGAGTTTGAAGGAAAAACACAGCTGTTTGATCAATGCATACAGGAAAAAAAAAAAAAGGATTAAAAACAGGAAAAACCTTTAATCTTAAATTAAAACTTTTGTATCTACGGGCTTTGTAAATCTAATTTATTTCTGTCCATGCTGATTCTGTTGTTGTTGCCGTTTTTTTAATTACGGCGGTCAACAAGAAACCAGCATGCGCAAACTGCTTGGATACATGACAAATCGTTGCGGCCAATATGGCAGCGATGGCCATCTGGAAAAGAGGCGACTGGTGCAACTGGAACTTCCTCTTGTGTGTTGTTTCGCTTCAGCAGAGGAACACAGTGAACTATCCTTTGCGGTGCATAGTCAGCAGGTCCGTACTGATCTGTCCAGAAGCCTTGTAGACCTGATCCAACACCCAGTACCCTGCCACCCCCTGTCTCTTTCTGCTCTCTCCTCTGCAGTCTGACCGCAGATGGCGCCTCTCAGTTCCAGGACCGTTTACCTTAAAGAGGAGGAAGGAAAAAAAAAAAAAAAGCCGGATAATGATGAAATTTGCACCTAAAAACAGCAGGGCAGTTGCACAACAAAGATAGTAAGACATACAGTATGTAGGATAGGATTGAATACAGGGGTACATGCATCTGTGCTCATGTGACAGCCACAAACCAGAAATTAAAAAAAATCTAAGTGCTATGAAATATATCCTATACTTGTGAGGATCACAGTTTTTGTGCTGGAGGACATCTAATTTAAAAAAAAAAGAAAAAAAAAAAAAAGCTTGAGCAGTTCTAGTCCTACCTGATTTGTGGCTGTCATGAAGAAATAAATAATTTCTTTAATTTGGAGAAGAATCCCCCCTCTTGTTTCAACTGTCCTTCCTTCTTGTCATGCACATCCCCTGCCTCAGACCGTTTACCA
Organism: Apogon talboti; assembly: GCA_037367365.1. Classification (NCBI taxonomy): domain Eukaryota; kingdom Metazoa; phylum Chordata; class Actinopteri; order Kurtiformes; family Apogonidae; genus Apogon; species Apogon talboti. The sequence continues at coordinate 19,514,248 of JAPQRQ010000027.1, forward strand.
CTGCTGCCCCCACCTGGACACAAATTAACACTGCATCAGCCAGGTTTCTAACTCAAACCACATGTACTCCTGAAAACCCCTTCTTTTCCGATGCGATATGTGCGTGAAGAGAACACAAACGTACCTGTGGTGGTGGCAGTGACGCCGTTCACCGACCCCTCCACGTCTGTCTCGTCCTCGGCGTAGCTCATCAACAGAGCCCTCTGTCTATCCGTCAGTGTCCTGCGCAGGAAATTAAAGGTTAGGGATCATACACTAAGGCTTTACTGTCATAGGAGAATACCAGATTTCACTACAAGATTATTTTCCTCTGGAGTCCACACTGTTGTGTCCTGTCCATGTAGTCACAGCAGTACTTCTAAAGCAGTTTGAACTCTGCTGGAATATGCGTTTGCAGGATTGGTATTATCCTTCCCACTGTTATTGAAGCTGCCTTTCAGTTCCATGCAGCTAAACTGTGGAACAGTCTTCCTGATGATGTCAGACAGGCCTCTAGTCTAACAGTGTTTAAGTCCAGAATGAAAACGGCTCTGTTCAACTGTGCATTTAACAGCTGAAAGTATTCCATCTGCACTCTTCTCTTTTACTTTTACTCTTACTTTATTTTAATTGATCATTATTTATGTTTTAATTTGTAATTGTGTGCTTTAAATTGTCTAATTTTAATTGTGTGCTTTTAAATTGTCTCTTTTCCATTCTTGTAAAGCACTATGAATTGCCCTGGTATGAATTGTGCTATACAAATAAATTTGCCTTGCCTTGCCTATTGGGGTGGGAAGGATAATCCAGGAAAAACCTTTAATCTTTAATTAAAACTTTTGTGTCTATGGGCTTTGTAAATATAATTTATTTCTGTCCATGTTGATTCTGCTGTTGTTGTTGCCGTTTTTTAATTACGGCGGTCAACAAGAAACCAGCATGCGCAAACTGCTTGGATAAATGACAAATCGTTGCGGCCAATATGGCAGCGACGGACATCTGGAAAAGAGGCGACTGGTGCAACTGGAACTTCCTCTTGTGTGTTGTTTCCCACATCCCACATGCATCCTTCCCGCTGTTATCGAGGTGTTACCGGCCCCTTCTCTTCATGAAAGAACAAGCCCTGAGCTGCAGCAACTCACTGACAATGTCAAGTTTTGTCAAAAACGCGCATCTTTCACAACTTCGCTCCTGACGTTATTTTACAAAAGCGCTGACGCTGCAGCCAAGTCAAGTGATTTGTTAAAAGAACAAGGCCAACAACCAATCAGAGATCTTTTATCCCTGTTCCAAAACAATAGTGGATGGTAGATCTTCAGCACAGTGCTAATGGAGTCTAGATACATGACTGGCCGAATCTAAAAGTACAAATACGTGTCTAAACTAATAGGCACTCATTTACTAACATGATCATATATAAATGCAGCCTGACAACCTCACTTCAGGTACTCACTAGGTACTTGGTGTGTATTAGGATGGGTACGATACAAAACCCTAATTTCCCTAAGGGGATAATAAAGTGACTTAACCTTTTAACCTTTATCATAAAACACACACATGCTTCTTGATTCAATCACAGGACTGTTAGTATATAAATATAAAAATCATTATATTATACAGGTAAGAATGCCCATTTTTTGCCACCTGAGATAAAAATGTGACAATCTTTGTGTTTTCAGATATCTCTGAGCTTTCTCTATTTTTTTAATAGTCTTAAATAATGAGGAAATCTGCTCATCTATTCAGAGCAAAGTTGTACAAATCTTTTCCACAGTGGATGTGCAGTATTTGGACTACATTCAAGTCCAGACTTAGACTGTCTAGGCTTAACATTTTGTATTGTTTAACTATATCACAGTGATGCCTGTGCTATAGTTTCCCATCTATGACATTTAGGACTTGTTTCCAAAGAATTTCTTGGTTTTAAAGTTGTCTTATTTCAGCAAATGATGCATTAAATGATAAGAGATGATATCACTGGGTTCAGAGGTACCCTTGATGCTTTGTTGCTCTCCACATTATGTCTGTGTATTTCTCAACTTCTTCTTTTGTTTTTTTTAAACCAAATAGTAGATGCGCTAACTTAAGATAATTCAGAATCTTTTTGAATGCCTTGTGGTGGATGAAAACCACTCCCATTATCCCTCCTCTGAATAGGTCTTTACAACCATTTTAAATCAAATTTCTTACTAGGTTACTAAAAGGCACAGAAAGAAAGGAAGGAAAAAAATCTAATCCATAAAAGTAAAATAGATTTAGCTTTGTGACTTCATGATCAAATGTTGTGGTGTACATATTGTACATGAGTATCTTAAGAAAGTTGTCTGAATGAGGCCTCTTACTTGGGAATTTTAATTTTAACGTGGACATAGTGGTCTCCGAAACCATAGCCACTGACACGAGCAATCCCCTTCCCAGTCAGACGGATCCGCTGGTCTGTCTGGACGCCTGCAGGAATCTGAAGAAGAAAACCAGCCATTCAGCATTATGTTACCTAGGTGTAGGTTCAAGTCTCTCCTTCTTTTGGGAATCTACATGCCAACTTACTGATAGGTTTAGTGTTTCATAAAGGCCCTGTGCTCTGGCCGTTCCCCCCAGGATGGCTTGTGCCACAGAGACATGAAGGTCAGAGTGGACATCTGCTCCGTCCCTCCTGAACACTGGACTTTTTTGAACCTGGACATAAAACCGGAGCAAAACTAATCACACATGTGCAGTGCGCTACATGACGTCTTATCTGTGTTAATTCACAGTCGGAGAACTCAGACAGCTCAATGGATCATTAAGACACAATCCCATAATTGGGCTTTGACTGAAACTACACTTCCAGGAAAGCCTTTTATTTCTGGATCAGGTCTGTATATTCTAGGAAAAAGAGATATTAATGAAGACACTCACCCTAAATGTGATGAAGATCTCCTTTTTACCAACAGGCATTCTGACTGTCTGACCATCCTCCACACCTGCAAACAAAAAGAAAACCAGTTAGCCGGAGTAAGGAATCTACATTAAAGTTAATTATGTGGGGCAGTAAAAAATAGCAAACAAACGTAGGTTTAAAATGTGTGTGGAAGTGGTTGGCTTTAGTTTTTCAGTCTTTGAGTGATCTTTCATGTTAAGAATAACACCACACATTCTATGTTTAATTACCACACAGGTGTTATAGTCTGTTAAACCCTCGAAAAAAAAAAAAAAAATCTGTGTACCCCTGAGACTTGATTTTTCCTTACATGTTTTTATTCTGTGGCTAATTGTTTTCAATGTGGGAATAATTTACCAGTTTACAATGAATACAAATGGATATTAGCCCCTAAATCAGCTAAATTAGAGATTGTTTTCAGGTGGGTCACACTTTTCATTTTTTTAGGTTTTACTTTCTGTCCAACAATAAAAACCTATAACTTCATAAAAGTGAGCAAAGTCTCTGTCAGAGTAGACAATAATTATCTATGCCATCATTTTGCTGGGTGAGTTTTTATAAGTGTTACTATTAACAATAATAGTAAACTCATTTAGTGTGACTGACCTGCAGGAACAGGGACCATCACAGTCTTCCTCTGCTTGGTTTGTCCCGTTCCACGACATGAGTGACAGGGTGTGGAAATGACTGAGCCTTTGCCGCCACAGCGGCGGCATGTGGAACGCATCACAAATGGACCTGTGTTTATAGTTTCCTACAAAAGGAAAATATTTTTATCTATCATTATATGCATGTTGTTTTAGAAGGATTAAAAGCATTAAGTAGTTTTAGAGCTCTTACCATGCCAGAGCCGTTGCAGTAGTGGCAGTGCTGGACTTTGCTGCCTGGCTCATGGCCCTTACCATCACAACGTTGGCAGGATGCTTCTATGTTGACGGATATTTCTTTATTGACCCCCTTTGCTGCTTGAATGAATGTCAACTCCATGATATGCTGTATAAAAAAAGCAGGGGGTGAATTACTTCAGTCTACATCAGTGGGAATGATCAAATAGGTTAATCAAAATACTTCCAATACGCAGTATAGTACTAACCTCCTGTGGCTGGTCAAAAATGGCGTTGAAATCTCCAAAGCCACGGCCTCCTGAGAATTCCCCAAAGATCTTGCGGAAGAGCTCCTCTGGGTTCATGTTGGTGCTGTGTCCACCCCAATACTGCTGCCCTCCACCAGCGTTGCCAGCATCAAAGCCTGCTGAACCATAAGCGTCGTACTGCTTCCTCTTTGCTTCATCACTCAGAACCTGAGTGAAACACAGATACAGAAACAGGGAAATATTTAGCTTATTCACATTTGATTATAGTTTAGAATGAATGACCTGCATGGTTGTTGTTGAGGATGTTTTAAAAAGACCTGGAACCACACCTCATAAGCTTCAGCCAGCTGTGCAAACTTCTCCTTGGCTTGTGGGTCATCTTTGTTGGTGTCAGGGTGGTACTTTTTGGCCATCTGTAGAATGACAAACACAAACACACCGTCATCTACTGAGGTAACTGATCAGCAGAGGACCAACATAAACTATCAGGCAAGTGCAGACCTGGTAGTAAGCTTTCTTAATTTCCTTCTGTGTTGCTGTGCGAGGTACACCCAAGATCTGGTAGAAGTCTTGCTTGCTGCTGACAGGGGCACTTGTATGAAAGGACAGTCGGTAGACAGCATGGGGCCATTGAATACCTTAAGGGGTGAGAGAGTAAATAAATACTTTATAGAGGTGAAGTTAACATTTCTAATAGCTGAAGATGCATACATGTTAATTTTGTTGCTTATCAAGACTTAAGTTAAGTATTTAAAGAAAAGCAGAAGAGTTTACACTCCTACTGTATTTAAGGAGCTTTGGAAGCAAATTAAAGGGCTTTTAGGAAAATTATCAAAGCTCCTTGATGACTGCTGTTCAGAAACTGATTGGATTTCATCAATCGTCTCGATGTACCTTAAAATGATTGCAACCATTCACAGGCTCACCTTATGGCACACTTGAACCAATATTAACCTAGCTAACTTCAATCAGACAAGACACTGTGACCATCTACTGGAGCAGGTACTACACGTTAATTATGTTTTCTGTTATGCAGCACAATGTTATAGGATATGTTGCTAATATGCCAACATCGCATAGACAATGAGACAATGATGGGTACTCGGAAAGCAACAAAATCCGCACATGATTCCAATAAATAAGGGGACATGTTGGTGCCATACAGATATGTTACAAAACTGCTGCTGTGATATTTACCACAAATTTAGCTAATGCTACATGTGAAACAGTAGCAGACCATCTGACACTTATCTGTATATCAGTGTGCTGAGTAATTTTGTTGTCTTAACCCGTGTCATCGCAGTAAAGATGACTAACTAGCTTAGTAAATTAAAGCAAAAACTACACCAAACTTAGCCTAGCTTAGCTTAGCCTGGGCCAATACACCACTTACCCGACAGTCCTCTCAATGTCAAGGCTTTCCCGGCTCCACCACATGCTGACTTCCCTCCCCGCCACAGTTTTTCCGCCCCGAAGGTAGAAACAGAGCGGGCACCTCCATGAACAGCACAGACACCTGAACCAGTGGCACGGATATGCGCAGAGGACACGATGACAGTGATCCAACGTGTGGAACAGCGAGAAGCCGTGGACGCCATCATTCCTTCTCTAGCCGCCGCTGAAGGCACACTGCGCATGTGTGAGTTGGAGTAGCGTCACTGACAGCGCAAAGATTGTCTGTTTGATTCAAGATATTTCCCCTCTTAAAGGAGACAAGTTTCAATATTTAATCTACATTCTTGCTTTTATTTGTGCGTGAGTAGGTACTGGTGCGGCGACTTTACTTACTAAACGTGCTGGAACACTATTTATTTCTCCATCCAAAACAGTACCACGTCCGACGAGTAAGAAGGGATACACGTGTTTTAATAACCAGGGAATCCCGTGGTAGAGCAGGGGGTTATTCTCTTGTGTTCAAATCCAATTTCCGCCCCACCGGACAGTTTGGTAAATCAAACCAAGCGGACTCCAACCTGAGCTGTCAGCTGTAGTAGGAGCCCTCTGTCTGCTGAGTACCAACCAGCTCGACAGAGACACCCGGAAGGCACGAAAGTCAATTGAGAGGGCAGTATGAACCGATTTAAGATCTCCAAATTCAAAAACACAACTCCGAAAATTGCCAAGAAAGACGTGAGTAGTTGCTTAACTCCTGGGTAGAGCTAGTTTCCTTAGCTAGTTAACATTAGCCGGGCTGTTAAAGCGGTGTTTTGAGGGAACGCCTGTCTGCAAAGGGATGTTGAACTTCCTGCATCTGGATGTCTGCATAGTCTGAGAGAGCAGCACGAAAATCTGAATCCACACACTTATACGACGCGCACTACAGGCTAATAGTAAAAACTACGAGACATGTGGTTGCATAGAGCTGCTAGCATACATCGGATGTTGCAGTGACGCCCCTCATCATATGATATTATAATGGAGCTGATCTGATTTTGTTTTACACTTTGATCGCAGGGTTAAAATGATCCTGGATCTACACAAACTAGGGAGAGATTACAATTGAACGCCATATCTAGTGATTGATAACACTATCACGATGTTTATTTCCCCCCATTGATAGTCTTTTGAGCTGCTTAAGGCGACATATCAGGACGGGACTAGATGTAAATGTTCAGATCTTCCATTTTTAGTCATTCTCTGCAGCCGTTTGTTTAAAGTTGCAACGCCTGCAGGTCTCTTTGCTGAGCTGTATTATGTAACCCCCTGTCTTGTTGGTAGTGAAGCAGTGAAATGCCTGGTATGCTCAGACAGAGCTTGGTAGGGGGATCTCTGCTTATAATCTAAGACAGCAGGTGGTGCTTTGCTGCTGTGAATGTTAAACTAGTCCATCACACAACAGACCAAAGAGCCTGGGAGTGTGTGTGTATATGTGTGTGTGTGTGTGTGTGTGTGTGTGTGTGCTCAAGTCATGTGACAGAAGCTATTAAATACTGGAGGAGTCAGAGGAAAAGACAGAGTGGAGAAACAGATTTATTAGGACACTGAGAGGCAGAAAAGCAAAGAAGATGGAGTGACATTCTTTAGGCCCTTCAGAAGAGTTGTAGTTTTCACAGAAAGAGTGATGTCCAGATTAATTTAGCTGGCTTTCATTTGGCTGGCATCGAGGAGTTATATGGTCAGGACTGTGGTGCTGAGTAATAAAAGCTCTCTCGTATCATGGGCTTGCAGGTTTTTAATCCAATTCACAATTGTAATAAAAATATCCTTGATGTTGACATTTATGAAATCCATTTATTAAGGAGAACAGCCCTTCCTTTTAGTAATTCAGTGAATACTTGTGCTGCAAATTAGAAAAAAACACAACTGTTAGTTATTGAAGTCTTTCTAAAGGAACTGCTCTGCACAACTTTGGAATAAGCTTGTCCAAACACACACTGGAAGTGAACTTTAATACACAGGACAGTAATACACCCTTAATCATTAAAGGTGTTTCAGCAGTGGAGTGCCCTCTGTCAGTGTTAGTGTGTAACAGTTTTCAGAGGACCAGTGGTAGTTGTTAGAGCATGTTGGACAGAGACTGTCTTCTTGCTACCCCTGCCTTGTTAAAGTTATGAAAGAGCTTCTACAAGTACTCTGCTGTGCAATGCAGGGAGCTTTTCCACTTCCTCAACACTTTCACAGGCACTTATGTGTGTACTCTCAGCTAGATCCTTCCTGTTTATTACAGTGTTAACTTTCTTTCATTGAAGTTGTGCTATCAACTTCATCTTCTAAAATATCATGTGCTACGAGTGAGGAAGACGTTTTTGTGCTCTTGTATAGACATGTTAAGCAGACGTTTAGAATTCTTCTAAAGTTTCACTGTGGGCTGAAACCCCCACAGTTACATTACCTGATTAGACTTTATCTGTGTGCATCAAATAAAGTTAACACATTTCAATCCCCGACATGTCACTGTGTGTGTGCATCAATCCAGGAATGGATCAACAATGTCCGTGCTGGCTCCTTCTCCTGCCAGGGGAACCACATCCAAGCCAGCTCCAAGCTGGTGGCGTTCAATACTGAGCAGGCCGGTAAGGCTACAAAAGCATTGTGAAATATAATGTTAGTTTATCAGCAAACAGAAGTTTCTAATGTGTGCATATCAAACTTTACCTCAGGTATGCCCGTAAAGTGTCTCTCATTAAACCAAATTATTTGCATCAAGACAAAACATGAAGAATATTAAACCATGTTGTTATTTGTGTTATTTTAAAGGTATATTGATTTAGCTTCAGTGCTTCATAATCACTGTGAGTGCAGAAGCTGGTTAAAAAACTACTAGCATTGAAAGTAACATGGATGATTTTATGTGTGGGTTTGTTTTGGCTGCAGGTGGAGGTATGGTGGGCCTGACTTCAGTCAAACCTGGTTCAGATGGCCAATGGACAGTTACTCAGATTTCCTGCCATTCAGGTAATTTGACTTTATTCTTTTGTCACCACATCTCTTTATCACCTTGCGTTTTCTTGCTCTAAGGTCCTAAGTGTAATCACATGGGGAACACACAAACCTTGACTCAAATATGAAATGAAGCCAGACAGCTGTGACTTAGATCTGATTGTTGGTTTTCCCTTTCTCTTCTAGACTTGGTCACTGATATGGGCTTTTCTACTTTTGATGAGAGTCTCCTGGCAACATGCTCTGGAGATGAAACGGTGAGTTCTTTGATGTCCTTCATTCTGTCCATCATTGGTTTCTTGCCTTCTTTCCTCTGTCTTTGCATTGATCTTGTATTATCATGTTGCAGTATACCTCTTACACACAAGTCCACTTTCCATCCTCTCATGCTTTGTTGTTTCTGGCAGCACTTTAAATATGATATCAAACTCTTTGCATTTTGTTATTCAAACCTCTTGAAGACTCCGTCATCTCAGCACATTGTCCTCAGCCACAGGTGCCCTAGCTTACTGGAATCTGCTGAGTATGAGTCTGCATCTTCAGACTCAGCCTCCTCGGTTTACCTCAGGGACCTGTGTAAACACACACAGATATAGCTTCCACACACAGACCTATGCACATGCCACAGTGGTCTGCGGTGCCCAGCATCTGCAGAGCACTTCCACTCCTCTTATCTTCTGCCAACAGAATATATTGTTTCATGGATTTGATTGTGCTGACTATGTTAAGTTAAACTGAAACTGAGGAGCAGGTAGGAGAAACTTGAGTCAGGATGGTTTTTTTTTTTTACTGACTTGAAATTAAGACATTTTAATACTGTTTCATCTCATCTCTGTCCACAAGCATCTCTGGTTGCAATGTAGACTTTTAACATCAGCCACTTTGAGCTTTAACACTTGTCTGAACATCCTGTTTGATGCTGGAATGAGCAGAAATGTTGGAGGTGTTCAGAGTCTGTTCTGTAAAGTAGAACTCTGGAAAAAAAAGGAATTTCAGGAAAGTAAAGACCTTAATTCTGGGAATTTGTCTTATTTGTTTCTATGAGTAAAAACAGTCTTGTCAAACACATTTTTCATCAAAAATGTAATGTCATATTAAGCAAATATATCTAACCTTTTCTACTGTATCCCAGCTGAGAAGGGACTAGTTTTAACCAGTAACAAGTTAAAACAATGGCTGCATAATATCCCAACAGAGGAATAAGATTGTTGTCTTTACTGAATGAGTGAGATCACTCATACAGCTTCTCAGTTTAAGAAATATTAAGTCTGCCTTAAATAACAGTATTATTGTGCCTTGTATGAGCACAGCTTGACTAAATTTTGGCAGTCATTTCTCAGTTGCTTTTTCTAGTTTTAAGAAATGTAGCCAAGATAAATTGGCAGATTTTTTACTTAATAAAAGACTGTTTTGTTACATTTCAGTATGTTTGGTTTCATAAGAGTGGTGCTGTTTTTGCAGTGATGGAAGTAAGGAGATGCTGATTAGAAGCAGAGGGATGGACTTTGTATTTGTAATGAATGACAGATTACACTGGTATACACTTTTTTTTAGAAATTATCTGCTTTAGAGATTAAATGTGCTAAATGATATGTATTTTAATAAGATTTACTGGAAAACAAATGACAAAAGTGCTGGTTTGCTGATGTTTTCAAGGTATATGATAAAGTGTTATTACACATATATATTGGTTTATGTACATTTATACAATAGATTTAGAACCTGTAAAGTGAATGTATTATAATGTACAGACAGTGTTCTGAAGTAGATCTGGTAGCTCTGACATGAACATTCCTTTTGAGTAAAACCCATTTTCTAGTTAATTCTCCAATTTCACATTTTGACCCAAAACTGTATCTGTGAAACTTCAGCCAACCAGCATTTTTGACTTAATGTTTCTTTATCAGTGATTCACGTGTGGTTAAAATTTCACTACTTTTATTCTGGAAGCATGTTACTTGTAGACCAGTGTTAAGTGTGACTCCAGCCATGAATTTTTTTTGCATGTCCTTCTGCGTAAAGGTGAAGCTTTGGCGTGTGTGTGACCCCGAGCTGGAGCAGCCCAGTGAACCGGAGCTGACCCTACGTCCAGGTCTGGGCAAACTGGAGCTGCTGCTGTTCCACCCCACCTCCTCTGGCTTGCTGGCTGTCGGCACCACCAAATCCCCTCTCATTTGGGACACCTGCCGCCAGGACTCACCTCTAGCAGGTAGCTGCTTCCACTGGCAACATAAGCCAAGCGTGCACACGTATTTTTGTTTTTGAGTTTATATTAAAACACAAACCACATCCTAAATTTGTTTTGTAAGTCTTACATCACACACTGTCTGTTAACATTTAACATTTCAGTCTCTGTCAGTTAGTCTGAAATTGGTGTTGCTTTTGTTTCTGTGTGTAACATTGAATATATATTTGGAATGGAGTGAAGTGGTTGGTTTCCTTTTATCATCGGGAACTGTCTGACTGATGCTGCCTACGTTTTTCAGCCCTGTGGCTCTGTCTAAAAGCCGGAGCAGCAGAGGTAATGTTCTGGTTTTCAGTCCTGTTCCCAGTCTCCCTGGACTGGCCTCAGGATATAAGTCACTATCCTCTGGC
>JAPQRQ010000027.1:19533854-19567700 GCA_037367365.1 Apogon talboti
AAGTAAAAGAGAAGAGTGCAGATAGAATCAATTAAAATAAAGTAAGAGTGAAAGTAAAAGAGAAGAGTGCAGGTAGAGTACTTTCAGTAGATAGACCTCTTATTATAGAGAAAAAAAATAATCACACTGATAACCATAAAAACTGAATTGTCCTTTTGAGTAAACAGCCAGGCTGATAACCCCTATTGTCTATTCACTGACAAATGTAATATTTTTTTTACATTTCTGTAGATGTGACACCTACATCTGTCCTGTTGTTCTTTCTTCCATTTCTTTTCCCATTAAAGTTTTTTTTTCTTTATATGAACTGAGAGTGTAAGCGCACATGGTGCCATATACTGTATAGACTGTACAAGCCCTTGAGGCAAATTTGTGTTTTTGAGCTATCTAAATAGAATTGACTTGATTTGACACCTTGATGAAAGGGGTAGTGTTTCAGAGGTATAGTATGTGGTGTCACTGACAGGTAGGGAGCCTGCAGATAAAACAGCGTTTGTGTATTATTTCCTTTGTGCCACATGTAGAACTGTGCCTTTACAATACACAGTGTGAGTCCATTGAATGTGTGTGTCTGTGTTTACTTAAGTAACGTGAGCTGAGTCGGCTGGCTCCGCTCCAGTGTTTGAAGCTGGATGTTTACATCAGGTGTCTCGGTTTCGAGGCCTTTACCACACTGCTTTTCACCAGCTCCATTGAGTTTGTTTCTTTAGAGGGAGCTCTGTTAAGTCAAATACAGACATTAAATGCAGTTTTTCAGCATTGCCCCAGATTTCAGAATAAATGCTATTCCGGGTCCTTGGCCTGTTAGCATAGTCTGACTTACAAATGACTCAAAGTAATTTCAAGATAATTTCCCTAAAGTTGCATGGAAATCACTTTTTACTGCTAGAGGGGCTCATTAGTTTAGATTGAATCAGTAAAGGGTAGTCTGTCTGTCTGTCTGAAACAGCGTCTCCAATAAGACCCCAGCGGTTACTGGTGGTGGAGATGTGCTGTTGGGACATTCCAGCAACCTCTATGGTATTTTTAACTGTATTAGATAGATGTTAGTGGTGAGCAACATCCCATATACTGAAGAAAGACAGAAAAAAACATCCAAGCAAAGACAAGCTTTTGGTATGTGCTTCCAACCAAGGGACAATTCAGTCAAGTCACCCAGCCTTTCTGCCTCAGTGTTTGTTCTCTCCCCCTTTTTTTTTTTTTTTATTCCCTACTCTCTCATTAATCCCCATGAAAATCTGGACCAGAGAGTCCTGAGTCAGCATGTTGCTCGCCTCTGCACTCTGCACATGGCTTCACCACCTCAAACCAAGGAGGAGCAAGCACCCAGATCAAAGTTATTAGAGGGTTCCTCTCCCCCTCGTTTTGAGCCGTCTCGCTTTCTTCTTCTATCTATCCCAAACACACAAGGACCTGCTTTGAGAGGCGTCAGCTTCACTTTGGAGTCCTCTGAGAGCCGAGTGGGCAGAACCTCACCATGACAGCTTTCAGATGTGCGACTCTCTCTTTCTCTGGAGAATAGAGTAACCACTGCTGCCACTCCTATTAACACTACATCTGCTGAAGGAGGCTTTAAAGGGCGTGGATGATGATTCCTAAACACAATATGACGAGGCCAGTAATTTAGACTAGAAGAGTGTGGATCTCTATTTTCTGCATAGGCCCACAAAGTTAATTTTCTACATAATACACTCAAAATAACATTTCACTCCGTATCAGAGGTTTTCCAAGAGATTCCACATAATGGTTTGTTTGTGCCTGATGTGCTGGAAAACTGAAGCATTGCCACTTTATCCAGTTTGCGTTTTGTGCTGCTTTAGATGTGCTGTGAAGGTGAGGAAAGGCCAGCGCGGCCGCAAAGTAAACGAAAAGAGGCAGCGAAGTGTCCTAACTATTTGACTTTGCAACCTCACTGGGAGGTCTGTTTGGTTTCTCATACGAGTGCCAGTCAGTTGTCCTCATCAAGAGAAGCCACAAGTCTTCACTTAAATGGTTTCTGGGAAAAGTTATCTCCCAAAAGACTGGAGTGCATTAAAGTGAAGCACAAGTCTTAGTTTTTGTCTTTCTGTGCATCTAAAACAACAGGATTAAGTCAGACGTGCAGCACTGATACACCTGCGCTTCAGTATACAGTCTGTGTTATTAACATCAAATGCTTGAATTAATTCCTGGAGTCTTTCCTGATTTCAAAGGTTCATTCACATGCATTCAAGTCAGGATTTCATGCACACGAGCCTTATTTACTTTGGCCTGTATTCCATCATGTGCCATAAGTTATTTAAGGAATAAAGACTTGATTCTGCTTTTGTGGTGACTTCCAAATGATTTTTTCTCTACATTTATTTACTTTCTTGAGTGATTTATAAGTATTTATTATTATATTATCCTCTGCATTTTGTATTTTTTCAGTGAAAATCGGGTATTTTCTTGTAAAATTTACTGACCATGTACTGTAGATGTTCATACAGTAAAAGCTCACTGTAAATTCAATGGTCATATAAAAACCAGAAAAACTGAGGAAACTAAATATATCATTAACTGAACATAAAAATAAGCGTCATTTGTCAAACTACATGGATTAACTCAATGTTACAGAAGATTATGGTGTTTCCACGTTCACTACGGAGCCTCTGAACATCAAATTGGGTCATATCTGATGACCATGAAAAGCTGACAAACTGCATTTTACCCGAATTATTTACATGTGTTGACAGGATTAGTGGTTCAGAAGTTATTAAACATTTTATATCAGAAGTCACTGGTAGCTGTTTAGGTGTTTGAGGATTCAAATCTAAAAACCACAAGGCTACTGTTATATGTTTGATTGACTTGTGTACTTGCCAAGATGTGACACCAAGCCAACGTTTCTTTCAACTTCATTTCAGAACAAGTGGTGCCAAGCACAATAAACCCCGCCCCTCTCACGTATTATAGCTTATTTTGGCATCGATCCAGCTGATGTCATCATGTCTATGCATGTGGAGATGTCAGCATACTAATTGCCTCTATATATGTGCCAAGTTTGAAGTGAATTGAAAGAAAATTGATGCTGTTATAGACTTTTTGAAATTTCGTCCATTATAAGTAAATGGGAAATAAAAAGGTTTTAAAAATCCATAAAAAATTTTTAACTTTGACCTACTTTCCCAAAATGTACATTCTTGGTCAGTGGCAATATATAAACCAAATTTGGTATGAACTTAAGCAATAGTTTCGCTGCTAAAGTGTTAACAAAGAAACAAACACGCGGTGCCAGGCACAACAAACCCCGCCCCTCGCACGTATTGTAGCTTATTTTGGCATCGATCCAGCTGATATCATCATGTCTATGCATGTGGAGATGTCAGCATATCAATACCCTCTATATGCAGTATGTGGCAAGTTTGATGGAAATTGAAACAAAATTGATGTTTTTATAAGAATTTGAAATTTCGCCCATTGTAAGTAAATGGGGAAAAAAAAGATTTAAAAAATTCATTAAAAAATGTTAACTTTGACCTACTTTTCCCAAAATGTACTCACATCTATTCTGGGTCTATAAACCCAATTTGGTATAAGTTCAACCAATAGTTTTTCTGCTAAAGCATTAAAAATCAAACAAACTGAACCAAAAACAATACCCCTTGCCTCCCCTTCAAAATGACGTAATGTAAATAATATTTTACCTTGTCTTTAAACATGACACCACAATCGTGATCTACATCATCGTGAAAACAATGGTGGTTAAAACAATAACAATAAATAATAACTGAAAACAGTGGTGAAAACAATAACTCCCATGATCCCACGCCACTTGGAAATATCACATAATCACATTGTCTTTTATATAATATGGTTTCATTGAGGTGGTTTAATTGAAGTGGTCATAATTGAGACTACCGCAATGTTTGGTTATTTAGAAGTGACACATCAGAGGTTGTACTGTTGCTGTTGGCCTGTAAAATGGGGGGTTAGCTTTCTGCTGAGAAGTATGTTGTTTTAGAGGAAAAGGATTATTAGTATTCATTTCTGCGAGAGTAGATTTTCTTTCTGGAACAGATGTTACCTGTGAGATTTGTTTTCGGCAAGATCCGGCGTCTGAGTGGTGACACAGCTCGTATGCGTCCACTGGTGTCCTGGTTCCACCCATGGCAGTGTAGTGCGCTGAGGCTGGCTCATCCCTGTGGCCAGCGCTGAACTGGCTTCTCCTCTAGCCAGGTGGGGTAAATTTAGGCCCTAATTACAGCCCTGCTTTTTCTGTATTTATGGGAAATAAGGCTGCACAGGATAATTAAGGTCTTGGACATGAGCGGCAGAATATACTGCATCTGTAATCAGAGCGATGTGTGTGTATGTATGTGTGGGAGCATACAGACGGTCGTATCTATGTACTTCACAAAGAGAGTTTGTGTCCATACATGTGGCATCCTTTCGCTCCTTATCCCACCACTGAAGCAGAGGTAGAGTTTCAGCTTTGAGTTTACTTTTGTGTTTTGCTTTTTTTTCAGTTTGCCTGCTAAACTTAAGTATCCTCTGTCACACTAGCTCATATTCTGCAATTGTGAGTGTCGCTTTGGCAATGGTAGACTCATTATCATCCCATATTAATATCAAACAACTCCAATAGATTGAAAACAATGGGACACTTTTAATAATACCAGCTGTTTTTGTTATTATTTTTAGAAATAAACTACATGCAGTGTAAAAATGGCAAAGTGGGGACCCATCAAGCACTTACTGTTGAAACATTAAAGCTGTGTGTCTTACTCCCCTTTAGTTATTTTGGATTCTGCCCTCTTTGCCATAATATCCCTATACTGGCCTCTTGTTTTCAGATGGGTTTCTTTCACATCTCTATGCAGCGAGGCCTCCACCCTGCTTTCCTGTATGGTGCTACATGATTCCTCAAGCCCAGCACACAAGGAAAACAGTCACATTTACTGACCCGGTCCCGATGGGACGAGGTGATTTGTGGATGCAGGACACGTGCCTCAGTGGGCATTTGTGTCTCCTGTCTCACTGTATCGTTTGATCTATTCCCAATGTCTGTGTATTTGCTGAGTGTGTCATTTTCTGTGCGAGCGTGTGTCTGTGTGTATACCATGTGTGCTTCAAATTACAGTGCTGAAAATACCCCTCATAGTTTTGGGCCAGTGCTGGCCGTAGAGCTGTCGATCTGTGGTCACTGGAAGAGGAGGGAGACAGGAAAAGGGAATAGTTTGCTGGACGTGGGGGCCAGATTCCTCTTTTTCAGCTCAAGCTTCTGCTGCTTTGGGTGAAATTAGAGAGGACCACGGGCTGGAATAGGTTTGGACTTGAGGAGGGAACGCTGGGCAGGGCCAAGGAAAAGCACAGCGGTTTCACTGCTAAAGGTGGCTGAGAGCAGCCGCTCATACCATCTTTATATTCTGCCATAAATTACAGACTGAACTCCGTAGGTGCGTGTATGTGTGTCCACGCTTGGGGTTTGTCATTGCAGGCATAATAAACTACACTGGCCCTTTTGCATTATCTATGCTTCTTTGAATTCTTATAATTGGAAAAGTGTGCATGTGTGTATTTAGTTAGTGGGGTGGGTGTATGCGTGTGTCCCATACTCAGATTTCTCATTACAGGCAGAATAAACTACCGGCAGGCACGGTTAGCTTAGTGAGTGTGTGTGTGGACTCTGGCAGGCAGCACAATGAAGCTCTTTGACTGTTGCAGAAATGTTTAGTTTGTATCACAGATGTAAACCCAGAGGGAAAGCCATGAAGGAGAAACATTCAGAGAGGTGACGTGAAGTGGAAGAACTCAATTTTGGCATTTATGACTCTCCATATTCTTTTGGTTTGATGCAGCTGTGTAGTCTCTTTTGTGTGTCTTCATGGACAACAAACATCTTTTCCCTCACTTTATTAACATCAAACTGTATGTGGATCAATAAAGTGTATTTTTTTAAATTCATTATTATACTTTTGATTTATTTCTGGCTTTATTCAGGACTTTCAGCATTTCAGTGATAATGTCACATGCAGCAAAGTGGACTTTTTATAATATAGTCTGAACCTCAATTTTTTGTTTCAACCAGACAATTTTGAGTGAGTTTTTTCCGTGTTTTCCTGAGGTTTCTGGAGCGCTTTGACTGTGGTATGATGGCTTTTGGTTTGATTAAAAACCGCATATTTTCATAATTTTGGATTGATATTATTGCAGTTATTTTGCCGCTAACTTGAAGAAACCCCAAACACATCTGCTCATTAATGATGTAAACAGTCCTCATTTTACTTATCAAAACAATTTATGGTTAAAATTTAGTTTAGTGAAAATATGAAGCAGTATCTGGTTACAACATCTCTAATGTGAGGCCTGGTGTTTTTCATCTTCTGCAAAATGAATATGTTTTTGCCTCTCAACCACTGGGCGGAAAAATAAAAACCATGAAGACGCTACTTACGGCTTTGATAAATTGTAAGAACCATTTGTTAGACAATTCAAAGGCCAAAAAAACTGATTTATTTAAAAGTAAGATTAAAAGATCGGGTAACCAGTAATGCCGACAAATATGGTGTTCCTGGGCTGAGTTTAAATGGAACTGATAAGTTTCCAAAGAGATACACAAAAATGTTCTTCAGATGTCAATACAGATGTGGAAATATCTTTCTCAGTCTCAAAAATGCTCAGTATTCTGTTATCCCAACAAATGTCTCTTCTTCCAGAATGTGAGCACTGGCCAGAGAATGAGCTTTTGATACTTCCCTCCACAATGCAGCATATTTAGAGTTTGAAGAATGTCTAATACTAACACCACAGGGATATGGAGTCAACATTGTGAAATGTGAAATATAATGTCTGTAAAGAATGGAAGCTTATTCCAAGAATATGTCACAATGTTACTCAATGCTGCCCTCTGAATTCCAGCTACACAAGCTGCATAATTTAAGCTAAAACCAAGCCAAAAATGCTTCTGTTATTCTGGTACTATTTCTCTTTATAACCAATATGCCGATTAAGCTTTGGCTGGAAAGAGAGTATTCGTGATAACATGTGATTTAATGGCCAGCCTCATTCAGCAACCTCATGCACAGTTCCTGCATGTGTCGTGTAGCCGTTAAACACAGGCTTTTACTGCTAAATATGTGTTTGACATCAATTTTTCTTTCCAAATGTAAACACAGTCACAGCAATTATACTCCTCTTTTCACACAGCAGGATTCTCCTTCTAACATTTTCACTGCTACAAGAAATGTTTGACTGGATAAAGCACACAATAAAACACTGCAGTGAAAGATAATAGATAACATTGAATAAGCACAGCAATGATTGATCTGCTGGTCCTATAAAAACTGAAATTAAGTAAAGTGTAAAGTGTCCTTAAGTATTTAGTCAATTTTATTAGTGTAATGTCAACAAAACTGATTAATTATTTTATATTATTCATATATTTATTTTCTTGAGGTTGAACGGAAATATCCTACATCTAAAGAGTCACTCTAACACCTCACAGTGATTACAGATACTGCTATTCTTTTGTTGAAAGACTGAAGTATTAGTGAGAGAATCATCAGCCAATCAGATTTTAATGCTAAATGACAGGATCCCCTCTGGGCCCAGCAACATGCCCTGTGCTATCCCACACCTTTCATCATGAAATTCCTTCATATAAACATGAACTTAAGCCAAAAGAAAATGGATCCACTTTCACTGCTACACCAGATCTTGTTGCTGATCTACTGAAAACACCTTTTTCAAGGTGCCCTTTTGGAGACAAAAAAGAAATAACTGACAAGGAACACCTACACTCAAACTAGACTGAGTAACGCAGGCCAGTAAAGGTTTTGCACATTTTGAAGACTGTGGCTATGAGAGCTATGAGTGGATAACAGCTAGCACCAAGCACAATAAGATATTTTGCTGGCTGTGTTTACTTTTTAATACAATTAATGGGACCTGATTCTGGCTTTGGTCTTAAATAACAAGGCTCATAGTGACATATAAAGTCAGTAGTCCACCTGAAAACATTTGATGTGCAGCTGAATGTGCAGAAGAAATGTGAAATGTGATATCAGCATCCACAATGAGAGTCAAAATGAACTGGGACATTCTGAAGTGCCTTATAGACTGTGTCCTCTTTTTGGGACAAGAATTCCCTTTCATGAATCCAGAGATTTGCTGATTAGAGGCAACTAACTGGGATTGCTAACGCAGTTAGCTTAGCGTGATGATGACTTGACGCATTGTCTTGCCACAGCCTGTTTTTATAGGGACATCTGGAAGAAGTCAAATTGATCTAATAAATGTAGTGACCGAGGTCATACATGGTCAAATAAGAGATGCAATAAACAAAGTATCCAGCGGTCAGTGAGACGACTGACTTCAGTAACACACTGTAGCTCTCATATGTCC
Source organism: Apogon talboti (assembly GCA_037367365.1). Taxonomy (NCBI): domain Eukaryota; kingdom Metazoa; phylum Chordata; class Actinopteri; order Kurtiformes; family Apogonidae; genus Apogon; species Apogon talboti. The sequence continues at coordinate 19,542,219 of JAPQRQ010000027.1, forward strand.
TCAGGTGACTGAAATAGGGCTAAAGGAGACATTATTCAAATTCAAGGATGTCACATAAAAAAAAAAAAATTAAAAAGATTTAAAAAAAAATTATCTAACAACTGGACCAGCAATGCTGTCTTCTTGGGTATCTCTTTCTGTTAAGAAAGAATTGCTAAATCAACTGAAGCAAAAAGGACACAACCACGTGAGAATGTTACTGACTGATTTCGAGTGCTTTACTATTTGAGGAGTATTGTGTCACACATATTATGGTTCGCATCTGAAAATGTGCATTATTTGTATATGGTTGTGTTGGTTGTACCAGGGAAGATTTGAGTATGTGGTTTACTATTTCTCTGAACCTCTGAACGCCACTGATTGAGAGACGCAGGATTTCTTCAATTAGTTGCACTGTGAGGCATTCAATTTAGTCTGTGTTTGTATAAACTTGTCAAGTAAAGACACCTCATAAGAAATGTGTCTTCAGTTGTGTTGAGGTCAAGCTGCAATTAGCGGGTTGATCCCCAAGTAATCCTGCAACCTTTGACCTTTTCATAGCTCATTGTATTAGCTGGCCTTAAAGATCATATGACGATCTCTTGAAATGGAATCACGATCAAGAAGTGAATTGCAATTTTCTCACCACTTATAAAATGAGGGTGAGTTACAACCAAGCTATAACTGGTTTTCCAGTAGTTTTCTCTGGTGTCTGGAGGCTTAGGCTGTGTGAAATGGCTTTTTGTTTGTGTTATCTGACTACAAATTCTGCATTTTTCTCTCTGTATCATTTTGTACTTGCATTATTACACTACTGACTTCTTACTTCTAGATGAAGTAAACACTAGTCCACACTTACTGTACACACAGCTGCAGTGTTTCCATTAATTAGACTGTAGAGGCCTAAGTTGTCTGGAGATTTAATGAATGAAAAACATTTTGACAAACATCTGTGTAAATCAGACTAACTGCACATCAAAGTTGAAAAGTTGGACCTGCATCTAATAGATTGACGCCAATTTTTTGTGATTTCTTCTTCTGGCAAAGCGGCATGTTATCTACATTTTCCAAGTTAATGAAGACTAAATCTGAATACTTTAGTGCAGACAGATGCTAAAATATTGCTATAAATAGGCTGAAATAAACTCACTAACCTAGCGACCTATGCCGGTGACATTAATGCTACGAACGCTATATGTAAAATACTGTAATTACACTGATGAATATTCCATTTAAAAGTAAGGTTAGCTGAGCGGGAAGGTTTAACACTGCTGTACAATCCCTCTGAAATGTAGATCTACGACTAATTAAGATCGATCACAAACTAATGTTGTGCCATATTTGAAAATAATCTCATCTTCTCATCAGTTCACATTTCATAAAAATGCATGCATCCATTAATATATTAATTACTTACATGATGTTGTTTTTTTTATATTTCTACAGACATTATTAGTGCACATATGCCTTTATGTTTTATCTTGCAGTCCTCTCTGACCTCTCTGTTTTCTATCTTTCTGTGTGCTCGCCCTCTTTAATCATCCACCCCATGCATGGTGTCTCGTGTCTGTATCTTTCCCCATCAAACCCTGCTGGGTTCAGGTCCTGGTAATAGCCAATGGATAACCAGGCCCAGATGTTACCCCCCCCTCTCATTTCTGTCTTTCTTCTCCACTCTCACTTCATCTCTTAGCTCTTTTTTAGCTCTCTGTATTACAGGCCCCAATGCCAATATTAATAAGGCTGAGAGGAGTCTTTCCTAATGAGGGGACAGGATTTTTTTTTTTTTTTTTTGCTGTCCTGCGCAGCTCTGCAAAACAGTGGCGTGAAATCTGGATATTCCATCCCGTGCAGTGGATGGAGTCAGTCTAAATTACAGTTGATTCATCTGGGCTTAGTTTGCATGACCTAACTCCTCTATGTGCTCGCCTTGGGTTTGGTTTGATGTCATATATGAATTATGTTTTGTCTGTGTGGGTATAAACATAGGGATGGGTTTATGAATTTTGGTCATGCTGGTTACTGGAAGCCTGACAGGGTCAAGACGCCCCAAAGAGGTCGGGATTTGAGGTATGAGAGGGGTTTGAAGAGGACTGAACGAGGTTTGTCTGTGTGTGTGTGTGCAGAAGTGTTGGTGGTGGGTGTGTGCTCTGGAGGTGGCGCTGAAGTGTTGTTTTTTTTTTTTTTTTTTGGGCAGGGGGTTGGTGGGCGGTAGAGGAAAGAAGGTAAGGATGTGTGCCAGCTGGCAACGAAGGACCTCTTTACATGTGTGCGTTGTTTGTGAGCGGAGCGCGCTCATTAGTGCGCTGGCAGCCTTCGGACTCTTAGTTTCCACCTAATTAAGGCCCTACGTGTGCACATGTGGGTGACACCTGGAGCTAAAATGGCAGATGATCAGGCATTTCTAGTGCTTCATGGTGGAAGTTAGGGTTCACGGTCGTCTTCAGCCGTCAGTTGTGTGTTGCCTCAGCATTTTTTGAGGGATGAGAACGTACAATCACTGTTACTCATAAATGACATCAGCTCGTAATTGAATCACTTGTTTTTGTTTGAACTTTTTGCACCATTTCATCAGCATTTCACACGAGAGACAACACCTTGTGCTTAATGTGAGATAAGTCAGACTCATCATTTCTTTTGCTCGGTATCAACATCGTACAGTTCCCATGTGACTTCACCTCAGTTTGCCCTTTTCTTTTCCTTTAGTCTTTTTTCAGAAACTTCAATATGGCTTCAATTAACATCTGCTCCACTGATTTGCTTATACCGCTCTTTTCATTTAAACAAGAAATGTGTTGTGCTGTCTTTATTCTAAACTTGGCCAAGGGCCGTCACTCCCGGAGGTGTTCAATTTTGGGAGGTTTGAAGTCCTTTTTGTCATATTTTTCACAGCCAGGAAAACAAAATGAAGTGCGAATTGGATCGCTGTTGATACTCTGCCCTGTGTTGTTTTACAAATGTTAAATAATTGTGATTTATTTGTGTAATGTGTGGTTTTGGGATATGGGAGTAGCTCAAGGCATTTTGTGTGTAAATGGACGTTTGTTTGAAGCACTTGACTATGAATCAGACTTTCATATGTAATTACTTAGAGCTGAATAATGCAAATAATGGTGGTGTGTGTGTACAATGACATACACTACACCTTTCCAAAACTTGGGGTTGGTACCCAAAATGGGCTGCAGAGCTGTTTTTATTGTGTTGGCAACTGTTAATACCCAACATTATTAATGATATGTGTGAATTAATTTTCCTTATTAAAATAGAAGAGTGTTCTCTGGAAGTGTTTTAGAAAACTTGACCTCACTCAACATGTGAAAAGCAGAAAAGAGGCCCGCTTTGTATAGACAAAACAAGATGAAGACACCTTAACATATACAATAAGGCAAAACAATGAAAAAATAACATAACAGGATGAAAATTATGTAAACGACACAACGGGACAACTATGACATAAGAAACACAGGACAGCAATGATGCAACAAGATGAAAATGACATAAAAAAGACATAAAAGTAAATGGAAATGACATAGGAGACAAAAACAACTGCGGAACAAAAGGAGAGTAAAATAACAGAAAACAAGACGAAAGCAATGGAACAAGATGAGAACCACATGAAAACGGTCGAAAATTAAATGCAACAGACAGATGCAACAACACGGCAACATAGCAAAAGACGGAAACGACATTTAATTAAAACACTGGGATATTATCGCATTTAGTGACACAATTCTACAAATTGCGGTCACGAATGGATATAAAGTTGATTTACTGGGTTTTTGACATTTACAGTGCTCGTGGTAAATACATCTTGACAGCAAGTGAAATACCAAGCGGCAGAGGAAGTTGACCTGTCAGACAGTCACAGGAGGAATGCAAGAGTCGGGACACAGCTGAGACCAGCCTCAGAATGCCCACAGGGAAACAAAGTGCCGTTGACTCCATCTGTGGCTGCGTTAGCTGACCTACGTTTGACCAAAAGCTGGTGCTGTTTCAATTATCCTGGTCAGCGTGTGTTTTCTCCAGATGCTAGCTAAATCATACTGATGGCTGGTAACAGGTCAGACAGTATTGCCACATATGAGAGGTGAGTTTTTGTAAGATAGATGGCCACGTGAACTTCCCATTTATATTTATTTTACATTTCTGCTGTGCAAACTAACCAGCTGTGACATGCACACACAGTAACATGTTGTTTACCTACATACCTGTACACACTGGTGAGGTTCTTTTAAAGCCAACTAGTAAAAATATAAGGTATACTATGTAAACATGTCCTTAAAGAACTTAATTTGTCAGCAAAAGTGTCAAACATCATGTGATTCAGGGGAATCTGTGTTATTTTAAGTTCAAATTATACATTTGGTTTGTTTAGGAATTAATGATTCTTTTATCATGAGAACTCACAATAGGAGAAACTATACAAAATAAAACTACAACATACATTTTCCCTCTACATCTAACCTTTCCTCAGTAATTTTCAATAGCATTATCCTCTACATTTTTTCAGTAAACTTCATATTTGTCCAACCATGTAGATGTTCATAAAACTAAATAAAAGTTATTATATCAGAGCAAACAACTGAAGTACAAGTTCATAATCTGAACCTAAAAACCAGCACCTACATTGGTTTATTGATGAATTAATGATTCAGAAGATGACAGTGTTTCTATGTTCACCACACAGTCCAACTATTGCAGCAGTTTATCTATTATTATTATAATACTAGGTTTATGTTTGAGTTTTACTACTAATCAAACTGATCAGGCTCATAGGTAACATCTTCCAGTTCAATGTGAATACCTCAACACTTGTCTTACAATATCCTCACATTTAAGTATTAGGTTTTATTGTTGTTTATTTATTGTTAGAGTATATTTAGGGGTTGTGCACTGCTGGTCCTGGGTACGAATTTCGTTTTTTTTCATGTAACCATGCAAAAAAATGACAATAAACTTAACCTGAACCTGAACCTGAACATATCATTCAGTGCGATATGTCACAAAGAAAACTACAATTCTTCAATAAATAAAATATTATAATATACAACAATTAAAATAAGTAAATAAAATACACTTCATCTCTGCATTATTATTACTGGCCGAAATACACTGTAGCTTTCACAGCATGATTCCAGTCATGTAGTATAATGTTGACTTATGACATTGTAATAAAAAATAGAATTAAGGGATTCTGTAATTTGAGATAATTGGTAAAAATGTAATAATTACTGTATTTTACTAAATCCACCAATGATTTATATGTTCATGGTGTCATTTGAACAAATAAAATATTAATATAAATATTTTTTCTTTATTTTATCATTGTTTTATTTTCAGTATTGAAACAGTAGTTGCTCTTGTGTCACCATGGTTAAAGCTATTCAGACTATCCTCATTTTTTACCGCTTAAATCTTCAATAGACGGGAATGTTATTTATTTTTTTGGCATCACTGGGGAAAATTTCCATAAAAACCTTTCTGTGTATTGTAGGAGAAGAAACTAGATCCTCTGTACCTCCTCTTGGCTCTTCTTGGAGGCCTTAGAAAATCCAGGCTGTGATGGATTTTTGTCAATCACAGGTCTTTTCAGAAATAGGGGGATCTAAAAACAGGTCAGCTCTGTTGATTCTCAGAAGCGATGTGGCAGCTCACTTTCCCATGATATTTTGGCTTCGCTTTTCCATAGGTTCATGAAGCTATGTCACATCATCCATCTTTACACACAGTCTATTCTTAAGACAGAGGGGCGAGCTGCATTTCCATATTCTGATGTTTTTTTTGCTTATTTCTGCTTTATGTAGCTTTAGCATTGATGGAAACTGCAGAATACAATGATTCAATGGTCTGGTTTAGATAGACACATGAAAATTACCCCACCTGTGTCCCATTTGGACACACTTGGACACAGGTGTGCATACCTGCATTAGTGCTGAAAAGTTTGGGGGCAAACAGAAACTGAGAGGTATTTTAGCACATAATGAGCCTCTAATAGGGGAAACGGTGAAGAAAAAGCTGCCCTGAAATCTGGCTCACACATGTCTTATAAATGCCACATCCGTCTCCAACAAAAGCCATCTTAACTCATCTTTTACTAATTGAGCTCTCTAAGACAGCAGGTTCTGTTGCAGTTTGTGGTTTCATGGACGAGCTGAATAGAAGTTCTCCCTGAGTGAGGCTGATGAGTGTTGGGGTAAAATTAGCGTCGGAGGGCCTGTCATACTTGTGAGGAAGTCTCTGAGGAGGAGTATGAGCAGCAGCAGGACGTTGAGCTGTTTGTTAGTGTAGTGTAGATGAGGTAATTAATCAAGTTGTCAGTCAGCTGCCCTGTGCTCTACTGCTAAATATACAGTACGCTAGTGCATGAAATAAGCCTCAGTGTTGACTAGCATGTTTATTTACACACAATATCTCAGTGTACATGTGCACCCCTTTAGCGTAACACCTGCTGTAACTACTAGCACATTCAACTTTAAACCATTTAATCTAAAATGCATTGTTTTGTCGAAAGTTGATGCAGGAAAGTTCTAAAAATCACTTTGATTACAGCAAACAAATAGTCCATTATTGAAAGATTCTGAAGCTAAAAGATGGCCTCCAGTGTTTACACAGGGTAAAGGTTTATGTGATTATGCATACATGACATGACTGTGACATGCTTTGCACACATGTGCCTCCTGAGCGACTCCCCCCGTGCACCATTCATGCTTCTACACAAGCGCGTGGGGGTACTTTGAAGATGTGAAGACTCTATGATGTGGTTTCAGGCAGAGAGAGAAAAAGCCAGCCAACTGTATCCATCACAGCTATGAAAGAGCCATAAATGACAACAGGCATCAGAGGGTCGGGTCAAGCTACAGGGGTTTCTGGGGCTTCGTGTTGACTCCAGCAGTGTGGGCATGATGCTCCAGCTTTGTCTGTCATCTCCTCTCTTCATAAAAGACACTCGGAAAGAATCATCTCTTTGTCAGTGCTGAGCAGGTCTGGCGTGCAGAGTCTCATCAGCCCCGTGTGTTGCAGTTTCTTGTTGTCGTCGTCGGCGTCATTTCTTCCTCTGTCATTAGTGCCCTGTGATGCCCCACGTAGTTCTGACCAAGCCACTAAGTGCATCTCTAGAACATTCACTGCCTGAACCTCAACCACAATAACCATCAGAAACCCCAGAGATCACCAAACATGCACTTGAAATCTCCTCTGGCTCTCTACTGCTGCTTTTGGCCTGAAATCCAGATTCAGGAAAATCAATGGTCCCGTTAATCATGTTAGTTCCAGGAAGCGGCTAATTCTGCGCAGGGCCCTGATCCAAAACCAGCCTTAGTGACCTTGGGTAATTTTCGCTGATTACCAGTGGGCACTCTGCAGTTGGTGCCGGTCGCTCCAGAGTACAGCGCAATTGGGTTCAATCTGTTGTCCCCAGGCCCCGAAGAGGGGTGACCACAGCCCAGGCTTGCTAAGTTGGCTGGCAGGATCCCGACTGCGGCCACACGGCCCAATTAGCACCGTGGCTCAATAATCACAGACTTTTTACCACTTCAGTGTTTTATTTCACTTAGCAAGGCAGTTAAACTGATTTGTACACGTAGCCTGGACCAAAACTCACAGCGCAGGTCTGCCTTCCTGCACCTTATTAAAAAAACATCACAGAGGACCCAGGGTTGAGTTTGGAAAACATTTTATGACAATCATATATGTGATTCATAACGTCTGTCATAGCATTATTTGTTCCCCATATTTCCATGCAGTGCAGGCTAATGGTTTTTACACCCCTGTTAGACTCTTCAACAAATACATGTGCCTTAAAACCGTATTGCAAAGAGCAGCTTTGGCCTGTTATATTTGCATTATTGCAATTATTTAAGATGGCTACAGTTATTTAGCATATTTGCAAAGATAACAGCTGGATGACACCAACAGAAACATCCTATTTGATCAGGTTTTTTTTACTGGATTTCTTTTAATGACATCCCCTCTTTGCTTCTATTGGTATCTGTCACTATCATTTATTTCTTTTAATAGAAGGTTTGGATATTTAAGTTACTTTTCCATGTACATTTTTGGTTTGCAAAGCCTGAAAGGCGTACAGAAATTCATTTTTATTTATTCGTTCCAGTGTTAAGTCTCCAAGAGCAAAATTGTAGGGAAAATGTTAAAATGTGAGGAGATATGCATTCTATCTGCAAATCTCTAATTTCAGTCCACAACAAAAGACTAAATATAGATAGATAACTAGACATTGTTTCATATTGTTATGGTAAAGTGAAGCCACTGAGACACGGAGTAGAGCAGTAGAATTGCATCCAAGTCGCCTCTGGCTGAATCTGATCAGCGATTGGTAATTAGAGACATCAGTTTCTCAGCTCCCTACCTGTCTGAAAACACCAGTGAGTAGACGAGGTCCTGGGAGATTTTCTAAAGCCTGAAAACACAGAAAAGGAAGGGATGCAGAAGTCTGGAGAGGGCATTTTTGTACAAAAAAGTATCATGCACTGCAGCTTTAAGTGCAATAAATATCATCTTCATTGCATGTATTATTTAGATGTATAAACTATAGATGGATTTGCACAATACTAGTACATAAACTTATCATTTGACAGAAAATAATTTAACCATTAATCATGTAAGAAGCCATAATCGTGATAGCCCAAGGGTAGTACATACAGTATTTACAATGTTTTTATATTTGTTTTTGGCTGCACTTTTATCTTTTACCCCTACACATAATGTCATCAGTTATAAATCCTGAATCCTGAATGGATAAGATGTAAGATAAACTAGACTATTAATCTTTGAAAGGCAACATGGGACATTTCTGAAGAGGGCGCATAGGTTTACAGACTCTAAAAGTTGCAGATCAGTGCAGATACAGGTACAGGTTTACATGGAACTGAGACGGGTTTACATACGTATTTATTACATATTTGTTGTCATTTAGATGATCTGGAAAGTGTATGAGCTTAAATGTTAATGGATGAACAGACTGTAGAAAACAAATGAGTGTAGCAGCAGTGGAGATATGGTAACATAGTGCCAGCTCTTGTAAATCTACACCGGTGAGAACGCAGGGCCTCCTGAGAGGCAGAGCTCTGCTACCAGAGTCCCTGTACATACATACGTGTCCATTTTCCCTGTCTGTTTTTGTCTGCTCAGCAAAATGCTCCCAAAATGTACCCCCTATTCCAAATGCAGCTCCCAATCGGCTTTTCTGTGTTGCACTCTTTTATCTCCCTATTACCACATCTCTCTCTTTTTCCCTTCATCCCCCATCCAAATGAGAAGTGATTGCTTGTTAAACCCCACTTTTTCCATCTACCTCTCCCCTTGATTTATTTTTCCGTGGGGTAGAATGATTCCTAGGGCCAGTATTTTCCCTGCCCTCTGAAAACACAGGGTGACGTCTTTTGTGGCGAAGCGTCTCACAAAATCTCCATGGTGAACAGAAGCTGAGCCAAATGTCGTGTTAACTAGAAACCTATATAATTAGCAATAGAATGAATTAAATAATAGTGTCGGTAAACATGTGTGGGAAAATGAGTAATGGAAATAATATTTGTTGGGGTATTTTTGTTGTTTAAAAATGCTCCTAGAGTATAAGAAGCAACAAAGCACCTGCCATATTGTAGCACTGCACATGAAATATAGGATGAATGTATATAGGAAATGACAGGTCTTGTTCTGTGATGTATTATGTAGGATTTAGAGAGTGTGTGTATGATGAAATTGAGGAAATCCCCTCCTGATCCTCAGCAGATTGATCTGCCGTGTGTGTAAAAGCAATACTCCACTGTTTCTCCACAACCCATCACTCTTTTCTGGGCCCATCTGTGTGTCCTAACTTTATCCCCGCACAATTGTGTCCTTTGAGGCTCAGAATCGAGAGCGCGAGGATAAAGAACAAAAAGTCAACCCAAACAACCGGTGCAGGGAGAAGACTTCTGGATATCCCATTCTAGCTGGATACTATATTTAACTGGGGTTCAGTCCAGTCCGTATCACTGGTCTCTCCCTCGGGGGGGGGGGGGCAGGTCTTGCGTGGTGTTTGCAGAGTAGAACTGGCCCGTAGTTGTGCTCTTTTTCCCGCTGGATCGCATCTCAGTACGTTTTCACTACAGAGAGCTTTTCATTTGCTGACACAAAAGATATGAACGAGGGGAAAGAATGACTGCAGGCAAAGCAAACGGAGAATGATGACAGTAACAGCCCTTCTGTGATGTGAAATCAGTCATAGCTGAACTTTATTTCTGTAGATACTGTGTGTAGTTGTAGGTGACAGTCCCAGGTCAGAGGGGTCACTTTTGCTATTACAGCTGCACCTTTAGGATTCGCTTAGTGTTGTCATTCCTTCATATTACACTGGCTGCCCAGGTTTTGACCTTGCATATTAATTTTCATCTTCTGGTAGGGAAAAGAAATGAAAAGTATGGAAAAATAGGAGAGGAGTTTGTGGCTTGTGGAGCGTTTTGGAGAAACGGGTGAAATCTAAGATGGTTTTGATTAACAAAGAAATGGTGGCGGTAGGGAGCGGAGGAAATGAAAGAATAAAATGGCTGGTTTAATTTCCATCTTCACCCCCCCGCCCCTCCTCTCTTGTCCTGTTTCTTCCCTCCTCCTGTCTTATTCCTATAGACGCCCATCTGCTTCTGTAAAAGTCAGAGTTACGTTCAGGATAGCGAATCATGACTGAGAAGCAAAAATGAAATGAGCCATGAAGACAGAGCAGGATGAAGAAAACCCAGTAATTGCTGAAAAGCCTAATTAGGCGTAGATGAAAAGACTGAGAGGGAGTCTCTTTCAGGGGTGATGAAAGCTGCCAGGCTACAGTTATTGATTAGAGGATGGAAATTATGGTAAAAGAATCATTATTCTGCGCTGAGTGGAGGGACACGGAGAGGGGAAAATGAGGAGCAGGTTGCAGTGATGAGTGGCTGCAGCTGGGTTTGTGTGCTGTATTGTTGTCTGTTAAGGCTAAAAACAATGGGATGACCAGCAGACAGACTCTTCTGTTAACGCTGACTTGAGTTACATGCATTTTAGTCAAACAATCCCACTCTAGAATAAAATGAAACTCAACAAACTATGCTGGCAACAAAAGAAGAACTGTCAACTGGTGATATAAAATTATGTTATTTTGGGCATTGTCCTTTAGGGAAATATTTTTTAAGGACTGAAATGAGTTTGAACAGAGCAGGAGTGTTTGATGAACACTGCTCCAAAGATAAACTATCAGAGTGAAAGATCTGTCATTAGATTACAAGACTGATTTGGGTAAAATTGAGAAAATAAACCCTCAATCTTCCTGCACGCTAAATTAATTTCTGCACCGCTGGCACTCTTTGTTTAATACTTACACCCCCAGTGTCGGCCAGAGAGACACAGAGTGAGATGCAGAGATTGTGATAGTTCCCATATGTGCACACAGACACCTGATATCCATCCCGGTGGGTGAATCAACATTCTCTGTGAGTGACACAGATGTGCGCTCCGTCTGTTGAAGTTCAGAAGTTAAACAGCGGAGGGAGAAGGACAGAAGGAGATGAAGTGATCCTCATTTGTTTATATTGGGAGAGGATACTTAATAGACCTATAAAACCTAATTGGCCAGACTGCTGACTGGCATTATTCTACGTCTACATCTCTGTCTAACCTTGCGCAAACTCAGCCGGCTGTCATGTGAGATGGATTAGTAGCGATTAGCATCAAAGTTTTATAGATCTGCAATGAATATTAACACTTTCCAAAACGGTGGGTTTTTTCAGCTCTGACACTAGCGGTTAGGACCAAATAAATACAGGTCTGTGTTCAAATACTGTACAGCTGCCTTTCCAAAACTGAGGTTCGGGGTCCAAAATGGGTCACGGAGTTGGTTTTATTGTGTTGCCAAATGTCATGAGTAATGACCAAGTCCATGTGAAATGCAGAGGAGAGTTCTTCAGATAAAAAAAAAATCCTATGTGAAGAACAACACAAAATAAGTGTAAGAGACATAAAAATAAAAGTTGACAGTGATGTAAAAGATGTAAGACATAAGCAGAAGAGATTTTCATGAACAGTGCATTGAAAGTCACTCATATATTTGTGTAAGAATTGAAATTATTTGTTTCATATGTCTGTGTGTTTATTATGGTGTGTTGGTAGTTAATTAGCACTAACCTATCTCCAATAACCTTATTGCACTTAATGATTTTTGTAAATTTGGGTCCCCAGGAGACACAAAACTGATTATTTGGGTCTCTATCTGTAAAAGTATAGGAACCAGTGCTATATAGAGTGAAAATTTAACAGTGAGAAAGTTAGTCAACATTTTATTATTTCTAAATGGAAGATAACAAGATATTTCTGCTTATTATTTAGATTTATTCAGCAAGAATTAACATGGATGCACACTGCAAATTATCCTAAATTCTGCTGAAGTCAGTTTTATTAATATAGCACCTATCACAAAGACATACATAGTAGTACTTCAATGTATAAATTATGATAAATTATTAAATTATTTTCAAAAATAGTTAAATATTATATTAATAAAAATGTCCACCCAGGCTTGTGATGTAATTTGTGAGGCATAGAAAGTCTGATGTACTCAATCAAAGGTTTCATGTGATTTTCAGTGACATGTGTGACTCTGTGGGCTACAGTAGGTGAGTTGGAATGGGATGACCCATTTAGAGATCTGAAAAACACTCTCCATCATCCTGCTGCAGACACCTGCGTCGGCGATATTCTTTTCCCAGATGTGATGTCATTTCCTTTACTTCCTAAATCGTCTGGCAGGTGTAACTGATTCTTTACACCTCCTGTGCGTTTTTTTGTCAAGTCATGAACCATTTCTCTCTCTCTCTCTCTCTCTCTCTCTCTCTGTCTTTTCCTCTTGTGTGAATTCTTTCAGTTTGGAGCTTTTGTTCCGCTTCTAAGAAAAACATTTGTCTTTTATTGTGCTCTCTTTTTTTTCAGGATCCTATTCTTTCTCTCTGTTTTTGAGTGTCATGATTGATTTGTATCGTGTCTGAGTTTCAGCCATGAGTGGTTGGGGGGGCTCTACGTGAATGGGATTTAAATTTATGGCTGCAGAGGAGAGATACTGTTTGGCAACATTTATATATATACACACACACAGGTCCAGATGTTGTGTCCTCTGGCTGCCCTTTGGTGTTATTAGAAGTGCAGTTCTCTGACGGCTGTGTTACGCTTCCTTAAGCTGTTTATTGGGAAAAGGTGAACAGAGGCCCACAAACCCCCTGAAACGGCTTTTCCATTGCTCCTGCTGGCAAAGCCTCGATGACATCTTTGTCAAAAAGCTCAAACGCTGCACGTGCCTTCATTTCCGGGCAAAGGATGACATCATAGTGGTGTGAGCTATGGACCGTGGATAGCTGTCTGCATGAGAGACATCAGGCCAGTTGATTTGCCTTTTGCCCTGGAGTTAGCTGGCTCAGGCAGCAAAGCAAAGGCCTGAGGGATGCTGTAATGGCAAATCTAAGTCTGTCAGATCCAGAGCCGGTTCATAGAAAGGTGATGTAATTTTAGTGCTTTTTTATTGATCCCCTGAAAGAGCAATTTAGCCTTTTTATCCTTCCCACGGCATGGACAGTTCTTAAATCAGGATTAGATTTTTGTGTGTCAAAAGTATGTGTCTGCATATTTGAAGTAAGTGCACAGTGTTATTTTATTAACTTAGGACCAATGGGCAGCAACCACGGTGTCAAAGTAAAGCCAGTGCAAACGTGTGTTAAAGTGTAATACTGCTGATGGCCACTAGATGCAGGCATCATTTGACTTTCTTTGAGATTCTTTCTAGAAATACTCAGATTTGTCATTGTAGTCCCAACTTTTCATTTGCTGTTTTGAGGAAATCTGGAATAAATCAGGCATGCAGATTCCAAATCTAAAATCAGAATTTTCTCAGACACCAATATTTTGAGTAACATTCAAATATAAAAACTAAACTAACTAAAATTTTCCAATCTTGCATCAGCACCTTTCATTGTGGATTCACAATGTGCTAAATTGGTCAAATGTACTTGTAAATATGCACATCAAGCCCAGTGCAGAATAAGAAGGAGCAGAGGCCATCAGCTTGTACTTGTGGACTTACACTCATCACACATGGACAAAATTGTTGGTACCCTTCCATTAAAGAAAGAAAATCCACAATGGTTACTGAAATAACTTGAAACTGGCAAAAGTAATAAAAAAAATTTAAAAAAATAAAAATTGACTGAAAATCAACCAATGAAAATCAGACATTGCTTATGATTTGTGTTTCAACAGAATCATTTTAAAAGAAATCATATCATAATTATTATCATAATTTGGGCCTATATGGTAAAACTTCTATTTATTGAATAAAACTTACATTTCCTGAGACAGTTGTAGTCTTGAGTTTAGTTCACGTGTTTGAGAGATGTTCTTACACAAGGTTTTCATGTTGTGTATTCTTTTACCATATCAGTAAATTAACCTTAACCTCAATATGGTGAGCTTCACCCATCATCCTTTGTGCTCCCCCAGTACCACCATTTTATCCACATATGGTCACTTCCGGATCAACTAGCCAAGATGGAGACACCCTTAAGACAAAATTGGTAGTCTAGAAAACAAACTATGTCTACTTGTACACAGTCTAGACTTCTGACTCCCAGCCCACCAGAAATTAAACATGATGATGCACTGGAAATCACAGACATCCCACTGACACACTCATCTGGTCCTCAGCAGATCGGCATCTCTCAGATATTACACAACAAAAATGATAAAGCTGTTTACCCCCTCGTGTAATACGAATACAATTGGAAACTCCTGTTGCTTGCCAAAAATATGTATCAGATACCACATGTTGTTTCTCAAAGCAGTGCCAGAGTTAAACAGGAACCCGGAGCAGATTAAAGTCGTCCGAACTCAACTTGTTCCTAGTTTGGTCAGAGTGCCAGCTCCGCATTGTCTTGCCCCTGGAAGGAAATCAGCCAGTGGTGGTGGTTATGAACAACTCGGTTGCAATGAATTCTCTCCACGTCTGTTTATACCGCGGCTGGATTTAGCCTTACTTCTTCCTCCGCTCGTTTCTGATCTATTGCATTTTGGAGGTCTTAGTTTACTCTGGACCTCTCCCATACATCTGTTCTACTTTTCAGCTGTCTCACTTATATGGACTTATTAAGGCAAATACGAGTTCAGTTACCTGCACGAGGCATACCGACTGACTGCAAACTGAAAAATGATCTTGAGTCACGACTTAGGTGTTTATTCAATCCAGGACTTATTATCAACTCTGTCAGTGCTTTGGTAGGGATACTTCTGAAACGTGTTTGAGAGCCAGGTCAGTAGAGTGTTTTCTAATCCCTCTTAGTGGATAGAACTATTTAGGAGCACACCAGGAGCCAAAAAACATCTGTATAGCATTCAGATGGTGTCAGATAAAGCAGTGCTATGGACAAAGATGTATCATCCCTGAGAGAGGTGCAGACGTAAAGCTGTGATTTGATGCCGGTGTGTGTTCTCACAACTGTAGCAATGTCAAGTTCTCTGGGAGCTGAGAACCATAAATTTAGCCTGAACCACCAGTGTGGCCTGTAAACACACGTTCACCTGATGATTTGTGATTTATCATATGTTCCACTTCACTTACAGGGACAGTTGTCTTGGACTCTGCCATACGTTTAGTGGAAAACATTAACATTTTTGGAAATAACCTTTGCAGTTGAAGGAGAAGACTTACTCTATCACCGGTATATTTTTGTGTGTGTCACAGTGCGACAGTAGTTAGTCTAGCTTTGCTCATCGCATGGAAATGCATTCAGAGCTAGATGTGCTTAGTCACTGTCCCAAGTGCTGATCAAGAAATGACTCATTTTAATTTTCTAATAACTTTATCTGTTCAGCAAAACATAATGCTATTGCAGTAACCCCACAGGAAAGGGAGTAAACTTTTAACATTCCTTTTCATTTAAATCAATAACAACATCAGTTTTACAGTCTGAAATGACCGCACTTTTCCTTCAATTTCGTTCTGTATCAACCTCTGTTACACTTGGAAACTAACATGTGTGTTGCATATTGTCCACAAGCACAAGAGTAAAAAAAAGAAACACTCTGGAGAAGATTTGGGAAGAGCGAGCTGCATTAAATCGTTTAAACAGTTTAAAGAAATTGAAATAACCAGACCCTTGAATTCTCCCCCTCAGCAGTCAATTCTTAAACCACCAGGCAGGGAGTGTGGCAAGACTGACGTCAAAAAGGGAAAGGAAAGGAAACGGGGTCTCAGTTTGAATTGATCGGGCCCATATGTGTTTCTCTCCTTGCACAAGTGTGCACAAACTGAATTTAATACTCTGAGTTCATCCCTATTTGTCAAACTGTTATTTTCAGTGGCAGATTTACTAAATGTCCAAAGGACTCACAGACCCAGTGTCTTTTGCGCGGTGCAGGCCCCTGTTGCTTTAACTGTAACCTACACTACATGGAGTATTCAGAGCAGCAACATGGCAGATCGAGTTCTCTCAATTTGTTTTTACAATTTGTCATGCGCAGCCAGTTAACAGTGACATGAAAATGAGGTGGCACACTCTACACATAGGCAGGGAGGGTAACCTAAACCTTAACACCTAAGCCTGTCTTTTTGCTGTGTCCAAAAGTGCAGCCATGGTCCCAAGAGTCACCGTGTCCGGGAAAAAAATCACAACTGTAATTTCTCTTAACATGTTTGGCTGAGAGGCTCCTGTTCCCCAGAAACGTCATTGCTGATACACATGCTTCATATGATAGCTCAGGGTAACTTTAGTATTCAGTGCACGGATACCAGAGGCGCACTTGATGACTGTGGAGACATTACAGGGAGGTGGGAGCTTGAAAAATAAGCCAAATGGCCTGCTTTTAAGGCTTTTAAGGCTTTTAAGGCTGTGGTTGCTTGCAAATCCACACTTTAAAGTAAGTGATTGACAGCCTACAAGCCGGTGTTATCTGTCTTTTCTCTTCTTTTGTGCTCACATTTATTATTACAGTGCATCTACAGCTTCAGTCAAAAGCAGCACAGAAATGAGAACGCATACAAAGCCCTGAACCTTAACTTACAGATGTTTCCCCTTCCATTCGCCCCTTACACCTCTTTAACGTCTCGTCTATACAACCAGCCACATTCTCTCATTTCAACACTCAGAGTTGTTCTTAGCCATTACTTCTGACAACACGTGTCATTTGAATGTGAGGACCACCTATCAAACCCAACCCTGACAGTGTTGTTTTGGCACACGTTCGCCATGGAAACGGTGTAACAAAGTCTCAGGACCGTGAACGCATGCACAGACGCGGTGTCACAGTTTGGTAATCTAAGATGCACTCGGGGCAGAAGTCACCTTGTCTGTTACATCAACAAAAACAAGCGTTCCTTTCATGGGACAAGTCCTGTTCTGTCCAACCACAGGGATCTGTCAGAGGCACCGGGGAATACTTCTGTCTGTTTTGCTTCCCCTCACTGTCTTTTCCCCCCCTCCTCTTCAAATCATTCACTCACCTCCTCATTATCTTGAACTAGACCTCTATGTTTAATGTTAGGGTTCAACATTAAGACACTGTTGAGATCTACTGTGACTCTGCCTCAGTTGAATTTTTGTCTTTTTTGTTCCTTTTAGAGTGCCAAGAGCCTCCAGAACAACAAGGACTCTCGTATCCTGTGGGCCAAAGAAGACCTTTTACTGACTACTGGCTTTGATATGGTGAGAAAAAAATCTTCTTTAGTTTAGTAGAAGTAATTCACCTGTGCAAACGTTTAAGGGTTGTGACCTTTTACACAGACCTGCGTGTGCAGATGCTTTATTATAAAATTCAGTTTGATTATTTCTAACCTCAACACATCAGTCAAATCTGATTCTGAATATGCATTGTGTGGTTTAATTGTAGTGAAATGCTTTAGATAGCTAGTTGTGAGACTGCAGGCCTCACAGACCATATTCCATATAAGATGATTTTTTGATTAATAAAAATTATCATCATGCAACACAGAACAATGATATTTCATAGCACACTATAGCTTGGAAAAACCTTTTTAGCAGCTACTGTGCCTCCAGGCATTTATCATAGTTAACTAGCTAACTAGCTTCCTTTAATTTAAGGTCATAATTAACTGAAACAAAGTGCCTAGCACTGTCTCATCACTAGAAGAAGTTCCTGCTTACTGGTTTCCAACCCAGCACCACTGAGCCCTTCCCCCTCTGAGTGGGTTTTTTCTCCCTGTACATCAGCTTCCTTCCAAGTGTAGCCCTCCCCTTTTCCCAATACCAGGTAAGGTATGGCCCAACCCCCCCACCCCTGCGACCCTGCAAAGGACAGACAATTTAGTAGTAAAAGAAGTGCAATGAACAATTCAGCAGGAAATAAAATGAAATAGAATCATCTTAATGTTTATTTTCTCCCATCTGCAAAGACATGCACCTTAATAGGTTACGTGGCCATTCTAAATTACCCATAGGTGTGAGAGAGCCTATATATGGCAGCCCTGTGATGACCTGGAGGTGCATTCAGGGTGTACCTCACCCGGTAGCTGGGATGGACTCCAGCATCAACATGACCTTCCTGGAGATTAAACAGTTCCATGAATGAATGAAAGATTATGAGACCTGTAATAAACAATGATTTTGTAAATCATATTTGATGCCGTGCATTCCTTTAACCTCTCCAGTTTCTATAAAACAAGGTATCCCCGTGGTGCCTTAATAACTGGAACACTAAAACTGAATAAAAACTAAACATATACTGTTAGATATTTTAAAACCAGAATGAAACAAAATGTAAAATATGTACTTGTACAACTATCAAAAACAGAAAATACTGAAACACTTGATAAAAATGAACTAACACAGTATACCATAATAACTTAGGCTCACTTTGCTCCACGTTTGACGTTATGTGTAGATGCGGACTCGGGAGGTGAAGTTGTGGGACAGCAGGAAGCTGAGCTCTTCACTCAGCTCAGTTTCACTCGGTACTTCCAGTGGGTAAGTCCTCAATTTTACGAAAGTGTTGTCCCCATTGCTGCTGCTCAAAGTGACGATGGTAACAATACTGCATTTTAATGTCTGCCAATGAGAGTGAAGAGGTCATACTGTATGTCACAGGGCGACTCTGTGCCTGTGTGATGTGACACACTTAGCTCACAGGGTTCATGTGTGGTATGTGCATATTTCTGTCATTTGCATAAGGAGAATGATGTATGGAGGGCTGCGGTATTTTATGAAGCTTCCTCTTAACTGTACAGTGTTCAGACCTCCCAGAGCTCTGACACTGTCCTTCTACATTCCTACCATTTCCTAAGTCAGAGCCACACACAGAGGCCTCTCTCCTCCTTCACAGCTGAGGATAGACCGTTTGTACGCGTAGACTCTGCATCCTTCTGTCCAGGCGACAGCAGCAGTCTCACTGACACTTTTCCCTTCAGCTCACTGCCTGTCACTTCTGCTCCTGACCCTCGACTGTCTCGCTGTTTATTTTTCCTTAAACGGCTGCTGAGTACCGGCCCATGAGAGGAAAGTAAGGGATCCTTTGTCAGATCCAAATTATGCATTTTACTGCTATTATAAACAGGTTGGCTGGCCAAGTTATTTCGAAGTAGAGCAGACCAGACTCTGCCAGGCCCTGCAGTATGCTGCAGTGGCTACATAAAGGTCTCATTATTATTACTTTTTAAAAGCAGAGAAGTAGCTGCATGAAGCAATAGGTAAAGAGGTAGATGTATTGGTTACTTCTACAGCAAAAACAGTACAAATGCTATGTCTGTTTGGTAAAGGTATTCCAGAGATTGTACCTGGTGTGGTTGTAATGGCATCTTAGATTGAAGGTGTATTACCTATATTTATATATGCAGGTTAGATGTGCCCCAGAGGAATGTCATTGTAATTTTCCTCTGGTACTTGTGTGTAAAAGAAAGGAATGTTTAGGAGCTCGCCCAGCAGGGTCCTTCTCTGTCCTCATGCTCGCCACTCATCTCCATTTCCTCCACTTCCTCTTTCATTTGACTGAGACAGATAGTTGCCTGTCTGAGAGCCTCATTGGAATCCATCACATTGTGCGGTGCCAGCATACTTTTCATGGAAAATAGAGGATATTTGATCCACAGATGCCACATTCTTTGACTTCCTTTTACCAAAGCAAATATGTTTTTGTCACATTCATTCTGCATGTCTGGAACATTTGCCACAAAACACTACTGTATAAAGCGCATCGTGACTGGGGTGTCTAAAACCACAGATGATGGTGTTAATTAGTTAATTTTAGTGGAGGTCTTGTCTCCTTGGTGGCTCTGCTTGCAGACAGAAGAATGTTAAAGTTTGTTCAGGGGGCTGGTGCTGCAGTTTTGTGGTGTGATGATGGAACTTGAACAGAATTTACCAGTACTGTGAGGATTTCTACAGAAACGTCCTGCTCATCTGGTGACAAGATGTTATGCCTGCTTACTCAGCCAGTGTCTATTCATCTGTGAGCCTGTCCACACAAACTTAAATCTCAAATTTATTAAATAAATTTAATATGGTCTTTATGCACTGCAGTCATTTCCCACTGAACATAATTTCGGGGTGTGTATCATCTGTGATATGTCCCAGTGTATTAAATCACTTCCATCATCCTATCATATACCGGTATAGTGTGTCAGTGCTATCACACTCAATGCCACATCTTTTCCAGATGCCGTCAGGCCGGCCCTGATATAAACCAGGTAGAAATGGGACCTTGCCCTTTACTCTCATCATTTTCCATTTTCTTTTTATTCAGTGTTTCATCACACTTCCAGAGTTTTGTTTAACCCCTAATCTTTTGTGCTAAGCCCAAAGAAATGTCTAAACTTAACAAAATATGGAATTTACTGGTTTACTATAATGCATCTCAGCTATATTTAAGGAAGATTATAGTCTTGATTTTATGTTTTAAAACAAGTGGATTTTTTTCCTTTGCCAAAAGTAAGATTAGAAAATGGAGAGTCGAGAGCCAAGTCAAAAGTCAAAAAGGAATGGATCTGTTCTCATTAGTATATTAGCTGCAACAACATCATTTTCCCAGCTTTTCCTTGCTCTGTCTAAATGTTGCAGTAGCTGTGACCAAGGTACTGTCTGAGCGTTTGACCCGAGCTGCTGTTACAGACCGAGGCCCTTTTCATGTCTTGCTAATCTGCACAGTTGGAAGCATCCAGAAAACTGTCGAGAACAAACAAGGCTTCACGGATTAAATTGGGGGGAAAATGTAATCACTACCTCCTATTCAGTCAAATCCGTCTTAGGGCTGGCCAAACGTGTTATTAAGTTTGGTCAAAGCTAGATGCAGAGTGCAAACGCTGATAACAAATTGCTGGCCCGTTTCAAGGTTACCAGCGAGTACAGAATGTGCATTGTTGCTAGCTGTTTACTCAGGCTGACTGTATCAGTGTTTTATACTGTAATTTGGGAACAGCCAGTTTCTATTCACCATCTCACTGTGCTGTAGTTTCTATAGAAAAGACATTGTTCTTTGCTATAATTTCTTGTAGATCCTGCTACGTGTCCTCAAGTTGCCTTTGACCGTACAGCTTTTAATTCTTCTTTTCTGGTTTGTTATCACAGTAGGTTTTCTGTGGATAATTTTGTTTTAGTTTAGCAGTGCCTCAGCGCATGTCTCTTGACTATGACAGAGAAGAAATGCAATAATCAAAGAGAGACCTTGTTTCCATTTTTCTCTGCACTTGATAGATTGAACCATGCCATTGTACATGTGCAGCGAAGGAAGCTCAGAGTCAAACATCCATAGTGGGGCATTTCCTCTCTGTCATTTTAAGCCTGAGGTGGATATAAAGATGGATTTGTTCTTTTTTTCTGGCCTGTTTTTAATTAAAAGGACTGTGGTAAACATGCTGTATAATTGAAGCAGTGAGCTGGTTTGTATCAGGTTAACGGTGCTCGTCCACAACATTCAGTAGGACTGTTTTCTTTGGAGTGTCACAACATAAAGAGGCCCACAGCATGAGCCAGTGAAATGGGGTTGTGGGTGGAATATAATTTGGACGGAGAATAAGACAGGGGAGATGTTTATTTTTCGGTTGGGGTTGAAATGGAGACTGAAGAATCGAGGCATGGATGGTGATGAATCTGAGAGGGGTGTTTTTAAACTGTGTGGAGGTAGCCATTACTGTAGGCTTGTTTTCCATACAAGTTGCAGGTCTGGACACTGGAGAGTGGCATGGATCTGTGTGTGTGTGTAGAACTCTCTTCCGTCTATAAAGCTGAATTATAATAATGAGTTTAATTGGGCCTCTAAGTCAGCTGCAATCAGTGAACTTTACAACCGGCCACGATTGCAACCAGCTTGCTGTCGAAATGCTCAGCACATCATGATAATTATCCATATCCCCCACTTTAGCAGTTATACACTGAGTAACACCACATTCAGTGTTAACACTGCAAAGTTGCAATAATGTGTGTCTGTATAAACTGATGTTGGGACAGTTTGTTGGGAATTATTTAACAATAATATAAGATTTTATTCACATACATACAATCTATTATCGATTCTGTTTGTTTGTCAGATTCTTATTTATTCCTGTGTTGATAAAAGCTAAAAAAAAAAAAAAGTTAATTAAAAGTAAATTTTAAAAAATCTCCTCTCCACCTTAACATGGGAACTAGCATTTTACAGACATTAAGAGATTACATCTAGCACTTTGTGAGTGAAGCCACTCTATGAACCGTTTCTCTCTCTCTACCGTGACTCAGTCTTGTTGCATGTCTCTTGAAGTGCAGACGCATAAGTTTGACATCATAGTTTTGCTTCCAGTTAAAGGAATAATATGTTCAGAAGCATACCATTCAAAAGGATTAGACAATTTGAAATTTGTTCTTGATTTCCATTCCTAAAAACAGACTGGGTAGTCTCCAAGGGTCAGTTGTTTAGGATTGAGCATAATGAAACCATAATCTCTGCAAGTTTTGGCTTCTCTAAATGTCATCAGTCATTACTAATCTTCTGCTACTTTAAACATAAGTGGACAAACATAAGTGCGTACACGCTTATATTTCTTTTCATGGTGAACTGCTGTTTTGTCATTCTTATGGCATGAAGTAGATTTAACAAGATGGCTGTGACCTGGTGCGTACCGGTATCCACTGCCTTCCAATTGGAAAGGACATAAGCCTGTCCCTGGAGAGTCAGCCCCACTGTTTTCCCAACACAGTCACGGGTTACACAAAGAGCTAGTCCTCTGAGGCGGCACTGCTGACAGACTGCTGTTAGCTGAGGGAGCGAGATTTTGCTGTGGATGGATAGGAGTGCCCCAGGTGTGATGCACATACTCGCACCCTCTGTTAACTCTGGACAATCTTTTTCTGTGTGTTTTTTTTTTAAACCAAAGTCGTGCCTGAGAGTAGGGCCCGTGCATTGAGTGTAATTGAGCCAAACTCCCTTTAATCAGATGGATTGAGTTGAAGCCTGCGCCCCAGAAGGGAACCAGCCTTTACAGAACAGTCCCCCCTTTCTCCCACCCAGCCCCGGCACTCTCAAATCAGTCCCAGATGAAGGCTTTCCTGTGGGGATTAGGTGCAGCTGCAGCGCTGCTAACCAAACCAGACCAAAAAAAAAAAAAAATGCCACAGAATGTTTGAACGGTCGTTTGACCTTGCTCCTTTCTCAGAGTTCACTTTCTAAAAGCGAATGAGGCTTTGTTGTTAGAGTTCGGCTTCAAACATGGTATGTTTAAGACAAAACTACAATTCTCCGGTGATCTTCAGGGTCAAGTTGACGATTCAGCTGCTGCAGCCTCTCCAGCAGGCCATGGGGGGTGGGACGGAGTAAAGATGTGACCGCACACGCTCTGTCAAAGAACCTGAACTCTGCGTTCTGACAGTTGAAACATGGTGTCTGGAATCTGTTAGTGATTTGGGGTTTCAGTTTGCGATTCAGTGGAGGGGGAGTTTGACCAGGAAAAAGACGAAGTAGGAGGGATCTCTGAAATCCCCTGTTTTTTACTCCATGAATAAGAGACGTCCTCTGTTTACTTTGATGCCTCGTGATCAATTGTCCTTAATCCCAGGGTTTACCAACCTGTCAAAAATATAGCCACCAATCCTGTTTTCATCCATACCTGACCACCTATTAGAACTTCTGTTTCTCCATTTAGCATCTCCTAACCAAGGTGAAATGGAGAGAAGGATCAGAGTTTTTGGAGGTGCCGGTGTCTGGGATTCTAATTAGGTCCTTTTTTTTAAAGAGTAAAGCCTAATGGAGCCTTTCAGAACTGGTAAAAACACATGGAAGTATGTGGAGCGTTTGGCAGGGCATATTTAATATAATTCACAGAGGGTTTTGATTTCATCCCACAGGTATGTGCTCAGCACTCCAGGGATCAGAAGGACCCTTTTGTGTGAACTCACCACAGAAGGAAAAATAAAAAAAAAAAAGTCTTTCCCTTCCACCTTCAGCTACCTCCTTCCTTCCAAACTTCCACTTCTCTTCTTCCATTCACCTTTATTTTCTTTTATGGTTTGAATTATAATTTCATACAGACTAAAACTGGAGATCGTTTGTCAAAAGAAGCTGCTCTTAATTACGTAGCAGTCGAGAAAGCCCTAATTCTGTTAAGGTTATTGCACAGATGACTCAAGTTTTTTTTTTTCTTTTTTTTCCAGGATCTTTTAGTTTAATCTGTCTCCATTTTGGAGTTTGAGACAGTGTCAGACTTCACTCTCCATCTTTCACAGAAACGGCAGAGGAGTTGCACTTGCAGCTGCAAATACTGCTTTTCTCCAACATCTGGAAATATGTCTTTTCCCCTTTATTAAAAATGTACTGGCAGTAGCATTAGGAATCTTTGCCCTACTGAAAGTCTTCACACTGCTTTGTACCATCCCTAGTCCATTTCAGCACTTCTCTCTCTGCTCAGTGGGGTACGTGTCCAGTAGCTGAACGTCTGATAGAGATGTGAGGATGGCTGGTTTGGCAGAAGATGGAGGCTAAAGTGGAAACAGGAAAGGCCATTATTCATAACACATGCATGCAGTGCCTAGAGATGAATAAACATACAGATATTAAGCATCATACTATAGTATTTGAGGCAGACCCACAATGACATGTTCAAGGAGAGCTTCCATATTGTGGGACCAGCTTTGGGTGAACATCTGCAGAATTAGGTTAGCCTTACACTTTTGCCCACACTCCCTGTCTCTCCATCACCTTTCTACTTTCCTTGGCTTCGTACTTCTGATTTGATTTGCCTGTGATATGTTTCTAGTCAACATGTTCTCATTTACTCCCCACTTCTCCCCCTCCAGGTCTCTTTCAACGCTCGCCTGTGTTTTATAAGATCCGTGATTGTCCCTTTCACAAGGTTTAAGAAGCGTGGCGCGGCATAACTCCTGTTTTTAAATCATGCCTAGTTTCTGAACGCCAGTCACCTCCTGGACGCCTGCCACCTCCCTCCGCTGCGGTAGAAAGAACGATACGAGCGATGGAGAGAAGTGTGTTTCCCATTAGTCGTTCGTTTCCTCTGCCCTGCACCCCACCCAC
>JAPQRQ010000027.1:19567800-19582242 GCA_037367365.1 Apogon talboti
CACCCACCCACGCCCTGCAGCCTGGCCTCTGTAGCTGCATCTGGGACTGCTGCAGATTGGCAGCCTGTCACTGCACACCTCATAGCCTAAGAGGGAATAATAGAGGAACAAAGGAAGCGATAGTGAAATGGGGATGTTGATGCATGCAGACAAGCAGGAGTCGGCCACATAATTTATGCGCACATATGCACAGGGGAGACGGCGATAGATTGACTCTACTTAAATTACACAGTCTCTGATAAAACTGAGATGAAATGTGGAGTAGTTCTGACTTTCAGTGATACATCAACATAAAAGTCCATTTGATATGAGTTGAGATATATACTTTACAGTTTGTCTTTATTTTATATAGCCAGTTATATAGCTTTATATATTGTTTTGCTAACTGTGACCTGATTATTCTAGGCTACCGTTGGTAAAATGCTGTACTGTTCTCTTATTGGCTGGTTGAATAGCTGCTGGCATTGCAGGTATTTTGGCTACTTTGGTACATCTCATCATTTGCTGATATCAGCAGTATATTCTTGATCTGATCTGATCTAATAGTTTATTTTCTCCCTATTTTGATATTTTGACCTTTTAGGAATTCGTTTTTGGCTTATACACATAAGATATAAAGTAAAATTGCACTTAAACTGCAAAAGAATAAAACAGAAAGTGTGCCTTTCTGTATTGATTTTGCCGTTTTTTCCAAACAACATAGTTTTCCTCTGGGTCCTCTGGTTTCCCCCAACCTTAAAAACAGGTAAATAGGGGTTATATCTCCTGTCGGTGCTGATGAGGATCTGGAGTTGGTTCCCCAGCGCCTTCAGTGGCAGCTCACTACTCCTAATGTGCTAATTGCAATTGTGTGTGTATTGGGATGGGTAAGATTGGTTAAAAGACCAAATGCAGGGTATAATAAAGTGAATTAACCTTTAACCTTTTAAGCATCTGTACATGCCTGTATATTTTTAATTTAGTTCATCTTAAAATTCCCACTTTGATTTTAAATCTAATATTTTGCACACTGCGCTACTGTTCAAGTAATTATAATTCCAGACAACACAGACTGACAATAGCAATAACCTCATAATCGTGCAGCTGGTGGCTGTGTTCTTTAGCCTGTCTACTATCAATGCAGCAGTCCTCAGCATCTGGCACAATAAAAAAAAGAATCCAACCAGACTTTTTTTTTTTTTTTCAAGTGAGTTTGAATGACCACACTTTTCCTATCCTTTAATAGATGAAGCAGGCTACGTGGATTGTCTGCTCATTGTATTGTTGTATTTTATGATCCTGTTTCCAAGATAGAAACCAGTGATCCTGGGCCCATTATTGGCAGACCTGCTGTCTGAAAAAGAAACTCTAGAAACCAGAAGGAAATTCTTTATTAAAGACGGTCCTTGATTGGCCGATGGCAGGTGGGCCACATGTGCTCCTGGCTGATGTCACTTCCCATGTGGGCCCTATTTGTCTGCCCACAGCGTGGAAACATGTCAGTGTCAGTGAGGCAGGAGTAATATGCCACGCTTAGTTAAATGAGAAAAGTGCTGAGGCATGCTGCCGCTCACAGCCAGTGTGTGTTTTTTGCATCATAAACAGTCATTTGAGCGTATGCTCCAGTGCCTCACTGTGTTTTCATTGTGTTGATGCATACATCAGAGGTTGAGCCTAACAGGTGTACTGTGGACATAGATACCTCTGTGTTTGTGTGCTGATGTGTGTGTTCACATTTTGCTGAGTGGTACGTGGACAACGCAGAGGAAAAGAGCAAAGAATGACCTGAACAGCGTTGCTGCCTGTCAGATTTCTTTCGTCTCTATGGAAATGTTATGACAACAAAAGGCTCCTCTGCACCTGCATGGCCTCCCTGTTTCTCAGCACAGGGTTATGTGTGTGTGTGTGTGCCTCTGTGCAAGTGCACTTGGCCTAAGCAGATTAAAAAATTTCATCAAAATGTAATTGGTGGGAGAGTTGAGGAGGTGGTGGTGGCCAGGAAATAATTTCCCCATTGTGTAACCCAAGTTTGAGGAGGAGAAGAGAAGAAAGGGTGGAGGACCCTGAGGGGGAACACCGGTTGGTCTTTAGTTTGTGTGCTCTTGAAGAACCCTCTGTGGACTTTCCTGCCTTAACATCCACTGAAAGTCCTCTGTCTGAAGCCTAACATTATTTCACTGAGGTCAATTAGTCAGTCAGCTATTGTATGGTTTCTTTGTGCGACGCTTGGTGGGGCAGGGGACTGAAAAGTTGGGGACAAGTGGGAGGTAAAGTTCTTCCAAAAGTTGGGAGTGTAAGCCTTCTATTGTGCCACTGCTCTCTTTTGTCTCACATGCTTTTCTTCTGCTCATAAAAGATGTTGAAGAAAGTGGACGTCAGCATGATTACTGATTCAGAAAAATGGTTTTAAATTTAAGTGAACCTGTTGTGGAAATTTTGCAATAAAAATACAGATGTCTCTCTGATGTGTTTTTTTTTTTAGCTCAAATACATGAGATGAATGAAGTCTGCACATAAAAAGACACTCTCAGTTGCATCTCAAGTTCAACCTTGGCAAATATCAGATGACATAAAATTTGGCAGAGTACTCCTAATTATCATTATTGTTTATCATTTATGCAGAATGACTCAGGGTTTTGTGGTTAACTCCACCAGTTTTGCACTAGTTGAACTCTTAGATACAGATGAATGAAGCTAGGATGATCTTTGCTTGGTTATGTGAATGGATATGAGGAAAAGTAGAGAATTTGATGTTGATCTGCGGTTCCTCATCAGTAGCTGTTAAATGGTGCTCCATGTCTGTCTCCATGTTTTGTTGTATTGTATTGCAAAACTGGAGCTGCAGGTGTTTCTGCAAGCACTGATGCAGATAGACCTGCAAAGCTGATGTGAAGGGGGTCTATTCTGAGGAGTGCTGGCTGTTGGAAGGTCCACAGAGTTCAAAAGTGGTTCCTGTCTTAGTCAATACCCCCCCCCCCCTTAAGTGTGCACGTGTGCTTTTCCTCCGCTTTTACCTACTTTTAACCTCAGTGTAGGGGCACTCGTCCATGTTCAATGCCTTCTGTGTGTGTGTGTGTGTGTGTGTTTAAAGGGCATGTGGGGTGCAGGTGTCTCTCATGCAGCAGTCCAACCGTGAGCTGGAGGGACTGCATTCCTTCGGGCATGGAACGGGTCATTCTCACACACACTCATACAGGCATTTTCATACTACATGCCACACTTTCATACCACACGTGCATGCCTAAGCACGTCTGCCATTTCTTTGCTTTTTCAATGCATTTAGACCATTGCCAAACAATATTCATCATCATTCATCAGGATTTGACAGTGGACTGACACAGACTTAACCATCCGTATCTTTCTCTACGCTTCCATGCAGGCGTTACATACACGCACGATACACACTTTATTTTTTTACTTAATTTTTGTTTAAAGTAGCTTCATAAACCTGAATATTTGTCGTAAGATCTCTCTTTTGAAAAGAGCTCTATTCATTGAGTTTACTTTTTCCTTCCAATGCAGAAACCAGGTTTGTCATGACTGGTTTTCCTTGTAAACGCACTGGCCTTTCCTACCAATGTGTTTACTGTAGCCTGCTGCTTTTTCTTGCCATTAACTTTTTACAGCAGTGTGAATTGGGAGTAGGAGGAAGAGGTGAAAGAGCAGCTCCTTCACAAAGCACCTTAGACAAACATGTTTGACCAAAAGAACAGCCGGGAGAAAGAAGGAGGCCCTGTTTCAGGAAAATATTTAAGAGACCACTTGTTCCTCCAGGACCAAGGGGACAAAGCTGGAGAACTGCTGGGCTTTTCACACTGACCTTCCTGGTTGGTGTTTTTAGGTACCAAGCCTTTCATTAGCACTGGACTAAAAAAAAAAACAACACAGGCTTGATGGATGAATGGTGGTGAGATTTCTAGACATGTGCACTAGTGAGGTGGCTTGTATCATTGTTGTACGTTGTACACACATCCTGGCCATCATGGTCCATCCACGCTCTGCTGGTGCTGTGAAGCTGTGGAGGCTCACAGCTGTGAGCCGGCAGGATCCGCACTGTCTCCATGGTCAGCTATGGGCCGGCTACTGTGCAAACTCCATAAATGCATAAACACACAGTGTATTCAGTCATTCTGAACATTCTTTTGCACACTTATTTCCAGCCTTTTGTTAACAGATGTTTTCAGTGGCTGACCTGACCCAGCCTATTGGCCTCAGGGAATGTCACAGGAAGAGCGTTTGTCTCTGCCCTCTTGTCTTGAATTTTTTTATAATTCAATGAAAGTGTTCACTGCTTCCAAACCATTTTTTTTGACACCCCTATAGATTTATTCATTCTTTTTCTGGTATTGCAGGCAGGTTTAGAATGTAACTTGTGTGTACTCAAGCTGACAAGATAGTCATCAAGTGAATGTCTCACCTTGCTGTGGTTTGATGCACTCCACCTCCACTGCAGGTGTACCTGTACGGTACAATAGCTGCATCTGTTACTTCCGCATCTTCAACGCCCCTTCACTTCAACTGTCCTATTGTTTTCATTTCATATTTTTTGTCCTACTCTAACATTTGACTACTAGCCACATTTAGCCCATAAAGACCCAAACAGCCACTGGCAACCTAAATTATCTACTGATCTAAAATGTTTAATAACGTCTGAATCACTAAACCGATCAATACGTTGAAAAAAAGTGGTGTAAAAATACAGTTTGTCTTCTATTTATGGTCATCATATATCAGCCATTTGGACATTCAGAGGCTCCCTATTGAACATGGAAATGCCATCATCTTCTACAACATTGATTCACCCATGGAGTTTGATAAGTGACAGTGGATGGACACACTTATTTTATGTTCAGTTATTGATATCCTCGCTGAAAAAGTCACATTTTCTTTGTCTCTGACATAATAACCCTAAACTTTAATCTGAGTTTCTAAGGAGATCTACATGATCAGTAAATTAAATATAGGAAAAACCCTGATTTTTACTGAAAAGAACCCCACAAAATTCAGAGGATATTATTAGAATAAATGGGGATCAATTGCAGAAGAAAAGTTAAATACGGAGAAAAATATTTTGGAACTGCCACAGAAGTAGCACTGGGTCTGTATGGGTTAAAGTTTACTGGAGGTGGGGAGGGGCTGGCACCTTAAAGTTTTGTGCATTTTAGGAATGGAAGTAAAATTGTTTTAGCCACATGTCAAGATAAATGGTGGAAAATCATTCACTATTCTCTCGCCTTTCTCAAACACAAGTCTTCAATTCTCACTCTGGCCTGTATGTAGGGCCATACTCAGTCCATTTATGTTATTCTAGAAGTTCAAATAAAATGTTGAAAACTGACTTCAAACCACACACAGCAAAACCCCCGAACTGTTAAAAGACACACAGCCTTTCAATAACACCGACGACCCAGCTAAAATCCACAGTGATTGGAGTAGCTCCTGCAAAAATAGATCCACAAAAAGGATGGGCTGCTGATAGAGTGTGAGAAAGACTGACTGACAAAAAGAAATAATAAGAAAAATATCAGAGTTGGCTTTTAAGATGGAGTTGGCACTGCACGCTCTGCTTCTGACCTATAGTGGGTTTGTGTAAATTATATCCCTTTTGAGGGAAAATATGTGGTGGTTGAACTGGAGAGACCCCTGCCTCCTCTCTTCATCATTGTCCGTTGTCATTTGGTTTTTTTAGGACTTCATTCATCTTAGCTTTAAACCCTACTCTGCCTCCTCTTTGTCTTTCACTATGTCTTTCCTCTTATCTTGCTCTCATATTAATTTTGTTCTCTTTATTATAGTGTATATTACGGTCACACCATAATATATTTCGACTATCCATCACCTCTCCCTCCTCTATCTCAAATGTCTACTTTTACATCTTTATATCAGCCTCCCCCGGCCTCTTTCCCTCTTTTTTTTTCCCTTCTTCCCCACAGTTATGCTATTTTCTGCTGTGCATGGAGGATACATTTAGCTTGTGGTCACTTGGGAAGTGATGGCTACATTAGTGGGGGGGTCTGGTGAATCGCTATCTCTGAGCCGCAGTGGGCTTCTTACAGGCTGATGCAGATTTTCCACTGGGGTGAACCCGGCGACTTGGGGTGCCTACCAGGGTGCTCAACCACCATGCCCACACCCCCAGGCCACAGCCCGGGCTGGCAGGCACCCACACAGGCACGCGGCGTCAGCCTGCCCAGCGGGTGTCCTTGTTTATGTTTGTCTTGTGCGGCGGCTACTTTCTCACTGTACTTTAGTAACTGTAGCACCACCCAGTCCGCACACCACCCTCTTGCTGCAAGAAATACCCTCCTCGACCTGGGCCAAACCCTGGACAGTTGCGGGCTTTAAGTGGCCTTTGGCATCTGTCACTGCAACTGGACCAGACAGAGGCTGGCTGTGGCTGTGGGTCGGTATACTAAGTCAGTAAAAAGCTTAGACCATACTTAAGGGGGCCAAAATGGTGGCTTTGCATGTTTTAGCTCATGAAGTACAAATTGAGTATACTTTAAAATTACTGCTGACCCTTAGGAAAACATGCCATAAATCTTTAAACTGACATCAGTGGGGTTAGAGCACAACTACTTAAGGACCAGAAGCATGTGACATTTTCTAATGAGTATTAGTTTCCTATATATTATAGTGAAGCTTAACAACAATCGAAACGTCTATTATAAAAAGGATAAAATCATTGACATAAGTTACTGAAACAAAGTTAGAAAATGATGTGCATACTGGTTGCATGTTTGCACAAGTTGGCTTCATCTTGTCAAAATAAAAAAGACAGTCATTCTTATTAAAATAATAATAATAGTCTGAGCAATTCTAGTGAATACACTTTGTCTCTTCATCGTCTGCTAAATTTCTCTTCCAGAAAGAAAAAAAATCTGGTCAGCCCTGGCTCTGTAAATGGAAGCAAACAAAGTGTACTGGACGTATATGCATAAAGCTGTTGTAGCCTGAAATAAGTGACGGACGGGTGCATATTCACTTGGGGGCAGTGCTTCTGAAGGAGCACTGAAGAGTTGAGTGTGTTTGCTGTTAGTGTGAAGAGATCCGCCATCTTTCTTAGAAATGACTTACCCTACCTTTAAATTGTTGACTTCACTTTTCTGTATCCCCATTTAGCCCCAATAATCAGGATATGTAAACCAGCACCCTAATTAACCAAACGACTGGCTGCAAAAATCTGCGACTCATTCACCAGCTCACTACTAATCAGCATCAAGACACGTGTGACTATCCAGACCCTCCCTATGGACAGGATTAACAGATCAACATTTTGCGCCTGTGTGTGTGTTTGACAGTAATGACTCACTCTAAGACATACCCCTCCCTCTGAATGTTATTAGCCGTTGGGAACAAACAGGTGTTTGTTGTTCAGAAGTTGATGGCTCATTCTTGTAGGGATAGATCTTGCAGGCAGGGGTCAAAGGTTAGGTGGACTCAGACGTTTGGCAGCAGGATGTTTGAGATGGCCATTATGTGCAACCAATGCACGTTTGTGTTTGGGCTACATGTGGATGTTTAGAGGGAAAGGAATTAGTCTGATTGATGTGGATTGCTGAAGTCAGCCTTTGTGTCTCAATATATCAGGACGACATTCTCTGCTCACATGTGCACGCACACTGTTACTCTACATGTCTTAACTCCTTATGATGTTGCATGAAAGCCGATGCTTTGTCTGATATTAAGATTTCATGGTTACTGTGCTTGCAAGCTTACAAAA
This sequence comes from Apogon talboti, assembly GCA_037367365.1. Classification (NCBI taxonomy): domain Eukaryota; kingdom Metazoa; phylum Chordata; class Actinopteri; order Kurtiformes; family Apogonidae; genus Apogon; species Apogon talboti. The sequence goes on from JAPQRQ010000027.1 coordinate 19,575,503, forward strand.
CTTGCTTGTTACATCTAATCCACTTAAACGTTTGGGGAGGGGCTCCTGTCCTCAAAGAAATGTATGTAAATCATGCTGTCTGGCACATGGATACCATGAGCACCTACAGCACCGAAAAGGATTACAGGCACATAATCCGTGCCTGTCGCCACCTTCCACTTACTGCACACGCATATCCATTCACACACACAAACATATACAATTCCTCAATTTTGTGAAACAAATTTAAATCCAATGCTACGCAGTTTTCACCTTAACTGCTAATTTGTACATATCTTAATTTCTCTAACAACATCATTACATTTCTAAAAACAAGTTATTCCAAGTCGGTTCCTCTTGACTGGCCCATTCCTTTTCCAAGCCTGTCCACATTTCAGCTCCGTTTGAGATTCCACAGGAGCTCCAGCCACCAACAGTGTGGAATCTGCAGATGTGTATACACATCCCAGCCATGATGCAACAAGAGTTTGAAAATAAGCGCAGGATGTGTATACAGCAAGGTTTGATGAATGCCTGCTGGGGTCTTAAGGGGGATGCATCAGAGGGATGAATGCTTGACCCCGAGGCCTTTGCTGGCCCAGTCTTTGTCAGTATACTAATCATATGTTATGGACGTCGTGCTGCTGCCGCTGTGTTTGTTCTGCAAGTTTTGAGTTTTAAATTGTAGTTGGACATCTGGGAATATAAGAAATGAATGGATTTAATGGAATTACAAAGGAAAAAAAAAAGAGTACACCATCCAAGTTAGCTACTCCAGACATTATTTTATCTAATTTTCCTTGTTTTCCTGTCTTAATCTAAATGTCCTGTTAACTTTGGTGTATAATTTTGGATTTGAAGGTCAAACTTACTTCAAGACTTGTTTAAAACAATACTACCCACCCTCTGCATGGCTCTTATTAAAGTATTTAGATCAAAGTGTATAATCTGTAAAGCAATGGTCAATCTGTTTCTACCGTTTCATCCTATTCATCTTTTTTTTCTTTATTTTTTTCCTTTAACCAATGGAGTTGGTGGTAACATAGAAACTCGAGTGGTTGGGTAATATGTAATAATACACTGAGCAATATTGTTTCACCAGTGCTGGCGACTCTGTTGTGCAGAGTTCTTAGTTGAGATCATCATCTCCTGCTGTTGTCTGCTACCTACATCTGGATCTATGAGGATCCCCATGCTGTGACTGTAATAGAACACTCTGTGATCATCATACTGTCTGTTTAATGTCACTGGGCATTGTCCTTTCTCTTTCAAGTGAATAAGTATACATTATAAAGTGTATCTTTAAAAGTCTTAGTTCTTCCTTATATTACTTCTTAAAACAACTGCCGCAGCATGGTATCAATGTCTGTTATAAATATGTAGACACTGCGCTCAGTATGTGAATGTATAAGTCCTTTTTGTGGTCTCTTAGTATGTCTGAGTAGGGATAAGAATAATCAATAGTGAAATAAATGTTTAAATCCTCTCAAAGTCCTTGTTTTGACAGTTTTCTAAAAGCTCAAAACACAAGTATTGATGTGTTTATGTGATAAAAATGGCCTTGAAATAAAAAGAGTAACTGTAACCGAAGTGATTTTTAGACAACACATAAATGTTGACAGTTTCGCGTTACTGTCACTTGTCTTCTTTTGTCTCGGGGACCATTATGGTCAGAAGTTTGCTCGAGGTTTTGGGATGCTGACAGACAAGTAAGCATTGTTTGAAGCCTTTGGGCCGGTCAGACGCCAGAGTGGCAACTGTAACTTCTGGTGACAATGTGGAATTTACCACTGAGCCCCCCGCTTGCCTCTGGTGTTTCTAATGACTAGGTGGACAAACAGCTTCCAAGGACTCGTTCACTTTGTCACAGCTGTTTTCTTACAGAGACCATGAGAAGAAACGCAACCTTAGCTGCTAGACATCCTGACCTCTCCACACTCATCCCAGTGAGACGTTTCAAAGGTTACTGCAGCGCTCTGCATTTCATAGAACTCTATTTATTCGATTTGGAATTCTCCACCTTAATGAACAGCGCAATTTCATCCACATTGTTACGGCTATTTTTAATTCAGGATAAATACACGCCAAGGAATTGTGTTCTGCAGCCAGTTAAAACCAGAGAGAACTTTAAATGACTCTTACATATACTTATTCCAGAATAACTGGATTTGATTAGATTAAATGTTAGCTGTATGCTTGAGATATTAACCTCATCTGCCACTTTTATGGAGCTTATTTGGATTTGTCAGACTCTGCTGGCGTACTTGCTTATGGAACAGTTTTTTTTTAAAATATCAGCCAGTATTTTATGTCCCCCTGCACCCGTTTCACCTTCAAAGACCTCCGCTCTGTCCCTGACACAATTCTTTCCATCTTTATTAATACCATATTGCTCATTTGCCTGTGTATTTCTGAATAAATAAAATTCCCCCACCCTGTATCCCTCCATTCCTTTGAAATGAGAAGCACACTTTGGTTGTGTTCCAGGGGTGACAGGCGGTTTTGTTTAGGTACTTTTTAATTCCACTGGTGTCTGTTTAAAACACATCCACAGACACACACTCTACACCCAAACCCCCGCCCCCCAAGTACCTCCTTTTATTTCCAAAGGGGGAACAAAGTTTCGAGTGTACGTAGTTGTTTCTGATGCAGCCAGCAACAATGGCCCCCTCATCATCCTCATCATTTCATCATCACTCCACCCCACTTCCTTAATTTAATTAACTTCATTCCATCCTCCTTATCTCGGTACATTGATTAGATCAGCACATTCCATTTCTGGTTTCTTCATTGATGTTTTTTCACTTAAAGTCTTTCAACACCTACCACAAACCTAAAGCTGAACTTAGGGTTTGGGTGGCACTGACATTAAAATGTGTCACAGATGAGCTGACACGGAGTAAGGAAGGACATTTCATCCCCGAGTTTAATATATTGAGAATCAATTAGAGTACGAAATCATAAAATGTGGACTGTATAGGCAGTAAAAAACAAAACCAAACACAAGACAGCATACTCTTTCTTTTAATAAGTATGTTTAATGTTGAATTTACATGGTTTTTCCTGACTGGAGATTTTCAAATTCGTCACCTCTGTTTAATTTTGTTCCTCCTCCATATTTTTACAAACTTCTGATGTCTCGAATAAAAAAAAAACCAAAAAAACAAAAAAAATAAATTAAATTCTATTTTTGAACAAGAGTTTCACTCACTAGATTTTTATTTGAAGCATTATCCAAATAGTGTGGCTCCTTGTGTATTTTGTCCAAGACTTCCATTAAATTCTGCTGTCTGTTTAAATTATAGGGAAATAACAAACTAATTTATTTATCTATGATCACAGTAACTGCCATGGATTACCTCATTTTACTTTTGTAATAACTGTTTCCTACAATAACAATATAACCATACATGTGTAGTGTAGTGTGATAATTGACATTTTCTATAATTTTTTAATTATTATAACCCTGAAAATATGTTTGTTATAGTTAGTGTTTGCTCAAACCAGTCATAAATGCAGTACACATGATCTGGACCGCACCAACTCAGCTGAATTTGTATCTACAAAAAACACTCAGATATGGTTAATGTTTGTGATTTCCTAACCCACCAAATCAAAAGATTGACTCTAACAGAGCTTTAAGTTTGGTATTGGCATCATACAAGGATTCAAAAAGGCTTGCTACCACAGACAGGGGAATGAAACAAAATGCCAAGATGAAAACTGCATTCAGATTGTAAGTTGTGACTCAGTTTTAATCATCCGTTTCCAGTGTGAAAGGATATGGAGGGCCATTCCTGGGGTCAGGGAGTAGAGATGGTAATGATGAGTGACTAGGGTGGAAAAAAATATCTGCTTTGGGGAAATCACACTGCCATTTGTTTTTATATCTAATAATTTGCCAAACAGCACGTGAAATGAATTACATGTGTGCCTGCTGATGTATTCTGCCAAGAAGCTACAAAGTCAAATTCTTCCTCTTGCTTTCTTTTCCTGTTTTTCTTGCCTTCGTGCTTCTCATCTTTCCCCCCGATGCTTTTTGTCAGAGCAGCATCTGGGCCATCTGCTGGCACGGACTGGCAGCCGTATGGCATGGGAGAAACCGGTGGCACACCACCCATCATCTGTTATTAGTACTTCAGACAGATTTAGAGGGAGGGGTGGTGGGATGTGGGGCAGGAAAGTTGGAGTGAGTAGAGAAATAAGCAGGGAGCCAACAACTGGAGCCAGAGAACCAGGTTCCAAAAACAAAGTGGTGGTGTGTTTTCTTTACTCAGCTCTTCTTTTCCTTCTCTGCTCTTTTACTCTCTGTTGCTACTCCTTTAGAAAAAAAAAAGTCCTAGGTGCTCGCTGATTTGTTTGCAGCCACATGAAAGAACATGATTGCAGCTCAGGAATAATAGAGGTCTGTCTCCCCAGACAATAAAAATCACATCTCATTTTGGTAGACGTTTTAAAATTATGTTGCTGCTTAAGCATTTTGCATTGTGCTCATTACTTTATAATGAGCCAAAGGCTTTGTCTTGTCTTGACTTTTGTGAAGTTAATTTCATACCCCTCTGATTACTGTAAATACTGCTGGCTGTGGTTGGAGAGATGGCTGGGGGTTACTGAGAGGTCAGCTGAGCTGTGTGGGCAGTAAGGCTATTTGTAAGATTGAAAACAGAGAAAGAGAGACAGGAAAAACCGACAGTCAAATAAAGGATTGAAAAGTGTAACCATTATTTGTAGTCACATGACCCTGTACTTTAGCACAAAATACAAACTGAAAGGCAGTGAAAAAGAGAGAAAAAAGTTTACTCAGAAGAAATATGTAGTAATAGTCAGTCTTGGATTTTTTTTTTTTTTTTTTTTTTTTGTGGTTGAGAATTGTGAAAAGGGTCCCTAGAAGCTACAATGGGGGCCATTGAGCAGTTCAGGCTGAAGTAGTGTCAAAGTTGGCTCTCATTCAGGAACCAGGTTTCTCTTAAAGCCAGGGAAAGAAAAGAGGAACTGTTTTATAGAAGGAAAGGAGAGAACCAGACACACACGCACACACACACACACGTACACATACACGTACACATACTGTTAGCCCTTTCTCCATGTCACCTTCACATACATGAACATTTGCAGATGCCTGGACAGAGACAAAGACAGAAACATACTTGCATTCTTTTGGCCCCAGACATTATTCTTATCTGACCTCATCTTTGCATCCTATCTGTCTTTTTACCTGGAGTAGCTCCAGTGTGCACACATGCTCGTAATTAAACCCCATCCATTACCTGCTATCTAGCATTTTTTTTATTTGACAAATAAGAGACAAATAGAGGCTAAGCCCTGTGACACAAAGAATTAAAATGTCTTTGTATTTGGCTTATGAGAAAACAAATATTAAAAGTTTAAGCGGTGGAAAAACGACAAAACAGTTACAGTAAATCCTGCTGATGTCCATGACGTTCATTGTTTCCTCCAGTTTCCTTCGGAAGTTTGCTCTCTGAGCAAATTGGTTAAATAGGGTTTGCATGACAGGAGTGGTGCTGTTTTATGTGTTTGTGTTGTTTCTACAGTCCTGTACACAACAGCTCCCAGCGATGTGCTTAGGCCAGTGTATGCATATTTGTTTCTGGGTGTGGGTGAATGTGCGTGCATGTTGCCTCAATCCCCTACCAACATCCTACCTATAAAACACATGGGTGGTCAGCCTGTTTATTGTGTGGGTTTGCAAACAATGCTCAACCATTAGGTTTTGGCTAGTAAATCATCCACAATGAATAAATCCACTTATTACCTTTACCCAGATGTTTTCAATCATAATCTTAATTTCCATTTTGCATCCCACTCATTGCAGTTAAGACAGAACTCCAAAGCCTCTTGTCCACTGAAAGTTCACATAAAACAATCCAGTAAAAGTTGGTTTTGGGTGATGGCGAACTGTTGAATACAGCAAAGAGAATGTAGTTTTGTTTATCATTTCACTTTGGAAACCGCTGAAATGGTATGAAGTATTTAATCCAGTTGTTTCCCTGCTCTCTGGATCACAATGTTAGTTGTTTGTTGCATCAGTTCAATGAGTGAAATATCTCACAAACTATTTTGTCCATGTGAAACAAACTTTGCTTTTCACCTCTCCTGAAAGGAATTTGCAAACGTACACAAACACTTCAAATGTGCCGTGTGAATGAGTGAAAAATCCAGTACAATTATGGGTGCACTCTTACTAGTGTTCTCCTCTCCTACTCTGTCTTGGACTCCCCCTCCTGTGATCTCCCTCCTCGCCTGTTGAGTGATGGCCTAAACTAGAAGCAAGTAAAAAGCAAACCTAATCCTCCCACCTGACCTGCCAATCTTTACCTTTCATGAGCGAACGGTGGATGAGACAAAAACACAAAACACTTCATCTGTTTTAGTTTTTGATATTCATTTAATGATAATATCAACTTTTTTCCACTTGTACAAATAAGTTCACAGAATTAAAATAAAAAAAAACCAGTTAATAATGACAAAGCGCTTCCCAAAATTAACAGGGAAATATTAACATTCACATTGAAAATACTTTTGGTTATCTTCAATGTATATCATTTTACAGACAAATATTCCAGTTGCATTGATTGATTGTTTTTGTGGGTCTTTAAGGAGTTTTGTTAGTATAAATATGTCATTGGAAATACTGTAGGTAAATACATGACCTTTATAGATGTGTATTTGGTGTGTTTACTTAATTTGTAGAGTTGTTTGGAGCCTGATATACTCCTCGGTATGTGGGTCCGTGGGGGGAG
>JAPQRQ010000027.1:19582292-19615911 GCA_037367365.1 Apogon talboti
CGCCGAGAGGAACTTGATGTCGGCAGGTCTATACACAAGACAGAACATGCACTTGCATTATCACTGAAGTTGACGTTTTACATGTCGTATACACACACAAAAGATTACTTTGAGTCATTCTTTAACCCTTATCCACAGATATTGATCTCAGCACTCAGTCTGTGTCTACATTATAACCTTCCTGTGGATTTCTTGCTTTGCATGTCTCATGTGTTTCTTATTGCTGTGTCTGGATAAGTGCAAGTGAGCATATCTATGATCCTCATTACCCAGGAGAAACTGAACACACCGTCATGTAGAGGAAGCTATTTTTACTTCAGGGAAACACAATACACAACCACTTTTTGCTTTGTTGTGGGCCAGGAAAAGTAGTATACTGTATGAAGTTCTCTTTTGCTGTGTGTTTTTACTGTAACTAAGCCTAAATGGGAAGAACTCAGAAAGAGTGTTCAGTCAACTTCAGTCAGTCTTCACATTTCTGCTGTACCCTTTCTCTTAGTGACAGCAAAGGAGACCAAAGGTTTCAGAATGGAAAACGGGGATTTAGTATCAAGTGTGTCCAGACTCACATCTACTTAGACTGTCTGATATGCTGGGCACAAAGCCCTTTGACTGAATTCGCTGGTACCAAATGAGTTTTAATCTTCAAAGATTTTAATCTGCTGTTTTGTCTGTTAGTCACAAGAAGAGGGGGTGGTGGGCACGGGGGATATTAACAGTCATAATGTTGCACAATAAAAATACAACAGAGACACAAGTATAAAAAAAACATAATACAAAACCAAAAAAAATCACAAGATAGCCAAATAAAGCAATACAAGCATCATCTATTTTCTCCGCATGACTTCATTTGGTGTCTTAAAGATCATTCACAGCAAGCACTGCTCCCTTTGGGGTAGTACTGAGGAGTTTCAACACACAGCAAAGTGTGAGTATTTAAGTGGGCTGTTGTGATTGGCAAAAGGTAAAACAGCCCTGTTTTAGTGCACACTCCTTTTTCAACAGATTAAAGAGGTCACTATGCCCCTTTACCCTTACATTACAGCTACAGGCAGCACACCATCTGTCCCAGCATCTCTTGAACCGTCGCTGACAGCACAGGCGACATGAACTGACCATTCCATCAGTGTGAGTGGAGAAGAAGAAGCAGAATGCAGCATGTAAATGTAGAGGCACTTATGATGCTTTTCAAGTCCAAACAAATGTTTCTGAGCACATTTAATGTCTGCTTAGACAACTGGAGGGCATTCATTTAAATATAGTCTCTGTCCAGTTTCTCCTTTGTTGGTTGTTGACTGATCAACTGTCCTCCTCCTCTCTTACAGCATTTATTGCTGGTTTGTGTATTTTCACCAATGGTAAAAATACAGCAGAGGAATTAACATCCTCCTTTATTTCTGAGTAGTTCTGGCACATGTGTCAAAAGTAAGACGGCTTGTGTGAAGACATATTGTTATTCGATGTACAATGGTCCTGTAGCAGTAACACCTCATATTCCAGATTGCCGTTCTGAACAGCAGGTTCAGGGATCATAAGCTGAGGCTGTTTTTGAGGCAGTGCCCCATTGTCCACAGCAGCCTTAACTCCATCTAACTCCAGTTGGGAAGGCTCACAGTCTAGGTCTAGGTGACCCTTAGCCCTCTTCTTCCGGAGATAGCACATGACACCCACTGCTGCTGCTATAAGTACCAGCAGAAGCAAGATGGCAATTGCAGGCACTAGCATGGTAGTCAGTTCCTTCTCTGTATACTGCTGCTGTGAGAAATTGTTTTCCGGAGCTGTATGAGCCTCAATGCAGACACTGTCAATACCACTGGGAGCACCTAGTGGACTGGCACACACAGTATAAGTGGAGTTAGGCTTCAGACCTCTGAGTACATACTCTGGGTAGGATGCTGGTAAGCTGAGTTGGATCGGCCTTCGATCTGGTCCGGAGAGGTTGCGGTAGGTTAGGCGAATTGCACGGGTTTTGGGCCGCATTTCGAAGTAGCGATGAAGATCTAGCAGGATTGAAGTTGGTGTTGATTGGTGTGAGCTGATGTCTGGTACATCTACAGTGACAGTAGGCACAGGATTTTCAATTTCAGGAGGGGGAGGAAGATCATTTTTCTGGATTTCACAAAATGTTCCAGAAGTACCAGGGAGACAGGTACAGTCTACTTGACCATGCTCATCTAAACGACAAGTACCCCCATTGAGACATGTGTGAGAGGGGCAGAAATGTTGCCCCTCCTCTGGATCCTTGCTGCTGCTGCTTGGGGAAGCAGCAACTGGAGGTAGGGGTGAGTCATCTTCTTTGTCTATAGGCTTGTCACTGGCTCTTGGACGTGGTATTGCTCTAGTAGTACTCAAGGATGTAGTGACTGGAACAGGTATGGTAGTAGTAGTTTTGACTGTACTAGTTGTGACTGTAGTTGTGGTAGGGCAGCCAAAATCCCTATGCTCAAGTCTTTCCAGCACTTTTCCAGCATTAATAGGTGGGAAATGGCAGCGGGTCTCTTCTGTTCTTTCCAGTGTGATACTCTGGGCTCTCAGCCATCTTGGGAACCAGGCTAAAGTACAGAGACAGTTGAAAGGGTTCTCTGCCACTGTGAGTTTCCTAAGGTGGGGGAAGAGCTGAGAAAACTCATCAGGAAGGCCCTGCAAGCTGAGGCTGCTTATATCCAACTCCTGCAACTCACCAAGGTTTTGCAGGTCTTGAACCTTCAGAGGACCCATCGGGTTCCCGGCGAGGCTGAGGTGAATCAGCCCTGGGGTCTCTTTTAGCACTGGAGGAAAGGTCTCAAGTTGGTTTCCAGAAATGTCCAACTCATGCAGATTTTTCAAATTACCTATCAGCTCCTTATTCAGGCTGGTGAGCCCCACCCCTCCAAGTTTGAGTGACTCCAGGTTTGGCATCTGCAGGTCTGAGGGGCCAAGGTTTGGCAAGACATTAAAGCGAAGATCCAGTAGCAGCAGCCTTGGCATTGAAAGGGCAGGCAGAGATGTCAGCTGGTTGCCCTGCAGTTTGAGTTCCAGAAGGTGCTCCAAGCCATCAAAGGCAGCAGGATGAATGGTCTTTATATGGTTACTATACAAGTAAAGACGCTCAAGCAGTGCCAAACCTTGGAAACATTCCTCTGATATGTAGCTGATCTGATTGGAGGACAAGTCCAGGTTTCTCAAAGAGGTCAAAGGCTCAAACACCTTATCAGGAAGTTCTGTCAGTTTGTTTTGACTGAGATCCAGCATTTCCAATTTCTCCAGACCGTCAAAGTCCTCTGTGGTTAGGCCTTCAATGCCATTGGCAAAAAGGTAGAGGCTCTTTGTGGGTGGCGGAACTCCCTTAGGAATGGTAGACGAGCGTCTCTGGAAACATAAGATGGATTCTGGTGTGGAACAGGAGCAGTCCTTTGGGCAGTCGCTGGAGCAGGTGCCATCCGGATGGAGGAGGAAGAGGAGGAAGGGCATCAGGGGAGTGAGAAAGATCTTCATGGTGCAGTCTCCTTCTCTCTCCCTGCTCAGCCTATGAAAGATAAAATGCAGATTGTCAATTAACAGCGTATTGATTCTGAAAATAAATTTTTTTTCATTTTGATTCAACAGAAGTTCACACAGCCCCCCCCCCCCCCCCATAAAGGTCTGGCACAATGGACTTCTTTTAAAAGGCATGGTTTTCCTTACACAGACTAATTTTCAGACCTGTTTCTTTAATTTGTTTCACGGAATGAGATTACTATTAGAGGTTTAACTGCAATGATCAAAGGCCTTTTGAATCACAAGGTCTCTCAAACAGTAGGGCTATAGCTATAACCTCAGTGTTCAGAGGGAGTTTTCTGCTCTGCTTGGAAAGAAGTTGACATTACGGCATCCTACCACACTTTTTTGGCTAAAGGAGTGCCACATTCTGCAATGATCTGCGTAATTCACAATATTTTGGGATGCCAAAACCATTGTTTCCTTCTTTAATGTTCCTACCACACGTGCGTATAGAAATATGTGTGTTGGTGTTTGTATGTAAGTCTTAGCTGCCCACCCACTGCTATTTGCTTTACTGCACATTCTGTGGTTATAATGGAGTCACAGTTAACCGTTCTCTGTATGTTTATGATAGACTCTGCAGTCTATGAAACACACAGTTTTGTTCATTGACACAGCTGCAATGAACATATCCATCTTCCTTTGTAGTGCACTGTTTGTACATTTTAATGTCTCTTAAAAGCCACTGAAAGAGTGAAACACACACACACACCCTCAGAAGGATTTACCATAAACACTGTTCTGGATTGAGTTTCATATAACAGTACGATGTCAGCTTTGTGTGGCTGTGTATCTGCCATACTGCACGTGGCCGTGCATCTGTGGATGATTTACTTTGTGGTGTTGGAGAAAAGCTTCACTGATAGCCTGAAGCTGCTTTTCTGACCATAACACAAACTTTCTATGTTGTCATTTTGCAGACTGACAGTTACTTGCCAAACAAGTGTCTCTAATACTATAAAACAGAGGAAATACGCAAAGAACAAAGAGAGTAGAATATCCAGAAGATATGTTACTTTGATTTAAACCCCTTTCACCTGAGCTTAAGCCATGACAAATCATACAGCCAGGCGAGTATCAACACAGTATTCGATGAAAGGGCTAAAAAAGAAGGAAGAGATGATTGATAGTAGCAGGAGAGGACTGAAGAGAGATCCAAAAGAGAATAGTTACCGACAAGTGTCTGTGTTACAGTTTATCATCCTGTGTTATCGAGTGAGATGGCCTTGGGGTGAACAGGCAACATCTTTATGTCTTGGCCATTGCCCTTCTTTTGACAGCATTCTTTCTTTTACTATCAAGGTGAGTTATTGTACGTTTTAATTGGAATTCTTAATCATACTGCCATCCTAGCTTGAGTTGTTTAAGCACACAGTCTCTTTCTTTCAGTATTATTGTTGATGTCATGATAAAATTGTTATTGGTTGGGATAAATAATTTGCTGCCCGTAAAAACATCTTGAATGCTCATGGGAGCTTATTATAGGGCCTTAAATGGTACAGTTGTCAGTGTCTGGGCTGCACAAATACCTGAATGAGAAGCCAAATATGTGTGAGCAACAATTTTACGCAGAGAACATTCTGTACTCACGCCGTTTACCAAGGGTTGTGGCCTCTTGCACTAAACCGCCAAAGAAGCTTCATCGGTGATTTTGTTTTTCCTGACAATCTGTAATTTACTCTCTGTTACATAGGGATAAAATAGGACATTAATGTATTGCTGACAGGCATAAGAATCAGCATGTGCATTTGCATTATCAAGTGTGATGGTCAGTCACATATTCTGAGAAATAATATACTGCATATTGAAGTATTGTATATATTCTGTACAGGTGACATTAATATAATAATAAAATTAAACAAAGATTAAAAGACACCTCCTTTCTGATTTTCTTTCCTGTGTCGTATTCTTTTATTTACTTATGTTTATTTATACATCTCTTTTAAAGGTAGTCTGTCTTGTGATAATAGAAAAATAACTTAAGCTAAGTACTACCACAGCTGCTGAAAAAATCTCCTCTTTCATTTATTTCACCTTCCTCTCCTTGTGTCTTTTTTGAATGAAACATAGTCTTTACAAAAAGAAAAACGCATAGAGTCAAATATCAGAACTTGGAGAGAAGATCAAGGGTTTTGGGGCGCAGCAGAGAGACGGAGGAAGGGCCAGTATCAGCTCATCACGCCACTGCTATGGCATTTATTTTCCTTCTCTTTCAGCATACTTTTCTTTCCGCTCCTCCTTGAAATTGCAACCTCCTTGGAATGATTCCTTGATATCTTATTTTTCCTCCTCCAGTGTATAAACATAAAGCAATCAAGGAATTCACTTAACCCCGCTGCTGACATGTTATTTCTATTAGCAGCACAGGAACAACACCTCAACTTTTTGTTAATTAGATTGAGATGAACATCTGACAATGATCGTGTGCTGTTGACTGGAGCTGAAAGAGTAGTAAAGGTGAAGGGTTGTAGTGATCTGGAAATGTACAAAGTTGGAATGTTATTTAAACAGGTGGCTAATTGAAAAGGCCTGTAAGAGGTTTTTGGATATTTGTATGCCTGAGGGGCTCGGAACAAAACTAAAAATAACAACATTTTATTTGCTCAGGTTGGAAATAAAATATTTAATTGTTGCAATCAATAACTAATATTCTTAAATGATGCTAAAGTTATGTTAATGGTTAGAATAGTGTGCTTTTGTTTTATTCTATGGCTTAGAAATTGTGGAGGCGCTTTCACAATCACGGATGGAAAGTGTTCAAAAGTGTTGTGTTGCGTGTGCATAGAACATAGGTAAACATTTGGGTTTGTGAAGACAAACAGACCTCAGATTTAAATATTATGCATGTGTTAAATGTCACAATAATATTTCAGCCCAGGATACTAGTGTGGCAGTGCAGAAACTACCAGAGTTTTCATTGTTTATGTGAAAGAAGTATGTGCCTGAAGGCTCCCAAAGAATCCAATCACATTCCTTGCGGAGACAGAGAAACTTGACTTTGGTACAGTATATCAGAGCCAAAGACGGGTATAAGGGTCCAGTGCCAGAATATACAACAACATCAAGGCCGTCGTGAGAGGAGAGCTATGCTGATAAACCTGAGAATATTTTTCCTAGAAACTGAATGTGATGATTCTCTCGTAGCTCCCCGGGGCAGAATGTTTATTTGAGTGTGCCTCATTCCAAACTGGGCCAAGCACATCTGATAACCCAGCGAAGGAGAAACTATGGTGGAGGTGGACAGGAGGGGTTTGGTGAATGCTGCCAGATTACAGATAAAACGTAGTTTGAAAGTTTAGATTTTCCTGATTTCTTCATTTATTTATTTATTTTTGGCAGTGTGACTTGTGCAGGTCTTATCAGTGTATAAGATAGAAGCTAATCGTGGCGTACAGTACGGATTCACAGCTTATGCTGGTTCCTGAGTGTATGGCTTTAGCTTAAGTGTTTTGAAGTGAGTGGATGTGGAGGACCCAAAGAGAGAGAGAGTGAGAGGTAGCAGAAAGAGAGGCTTGTCGTCCTGGGCGAGCAGAAATGCCCCCTCCCATCTTCCCTTCCTCCTCCTGGTTTCTTGAGTTGTAATTTCCTTTTCTCTCCCTTGCGCACTTGTTGAGACATTCCTGAGACAGGCAGCAGCTGAGCTCGAAAAACTGAGCTTGTCTGTCTCATTGATTTGGTATTCAGAGATTAACAGGAAGTGTTTCAGGGTTTATAAACAGACGATAGATTTGATGAATGATGGTGTTGCTTATATGAATGGAAGCAAAAACAAGTCTATGTCTAGAAATGTTGTATAACCAATTGTTCTTCCATCTGTGTTTTCTTTCTGCTCGAGTCTAGATCAGAGGGTAGTATTAGAATAAAACGTGTTGGCTGATGAATATGTGAAGACACCCGCAGGCCAAAAAAGTATGGAGAAAATACTAGAAAAAGAGCATGGGAACATTTTTGTGCAACACTAAGTAAAATATAAGATCTTTTCCTTGAAAAGAAAAATTGCAAGAGGCAATAAGAAGCGACAGGAGGATAAAAGGGAATTTTCTTTCCCTCTGTTTAGTTCTTATCCTACTTTTTAACATAAGGAGAAAAGAGACACAAATGAGAAAACAGCGGAGACAAAAGCAGGTTTCTGTCGGCGGGGGCACAGAGGTGGAGAAGTGGATAAGGCCCGGCTTCGGGAGGGTGAAGTGGGCTTCAGCAATTAAATCCCGGCAGGCCGAGCGTCAAGAGCTCTTATCTTCAGAGCTGAAGGCCAAAACTGAGGAGCAGTGAAGGGTACAAGAGGGGGGTAGAGCACTGTGCTGCATGTGTGTGGAGGAGTCACAGGTTACTGTGCACTTGCATAATTCAGAAAGCTGGGCAAGAGACTGCAGGGGGGCACCACGCCAAGTCACAGTAAGGGGATAAGGCTGCACACTACAGAGTGCATACTCCCATTAAAGAGGCCCCTTCTCTTCGGGGACTTTATCTTCTAAGGGAACAATGCTGGTGCTGTGTGCATTAGTGAATGATCTACAGTATTGCAGGTCTGGGGGCTTTGCTCTCTAGGGTAAACTATTAAAATATACAACTAATCACACAAAGAATTGGTCTCAGTTCCTTGTGAAGATTTGCTACAAAAGTACAGTGACATGACTGCGCACTGGTTATGAAATCACCCCTCAAAATGCTAGTGATGAAGGCTGAGCATTTCTCTTTCCCATGTCCCCTTTTCCCCTCTGTTTTTTGCCCTTTTTTCAACCATGACCCTCAAAGAAGACAAAGAGCCACTCCTCTGAACACACACACACACACACACACACACACACACACACACACTCAATAAATATTCCCATCCCTTCCCACTGTCAGCACTGTCCATGCCACAGCTGGACCGTGTTATCTATAATCCGGAGGGGTTATCCATCAAAATGACAAAGGGGTCAAGAGAGAATAGGAATGGCAAATCAAGAGTTGTATAGAATATCCAAGGATGAAAAGATTACTTAAGAGGTAGCTCCGGAGAAGAAGCACGCAGTTAAAAGATGCCACACAACTATTTAGTAAAACATGTCAGCTATGTTAAGAGTGTTAGCACACATGAAATATGTTTAGTATTTGTTTCTTGCATGAGCTAATGTTAATGTTGCATTCCGTTGTTGGTTGTACCTGTTGAGCAAAATAAACCACATAGCAAATCTTTCTCCTTGTTTTTGTATGTGACGCAGTAGGTTCTCCTTAAGTTCATTGTGTGTCTAAATGCTACATTAATGGCTGTGAAGTGACAAACACAACCATTTCTGATGTTCATATTTGTAAAAACATACTGTAGTAGAGGTAGTAAAACAAACCAGTAGTTATAACCCCAAAGGGTGCTTTTTCAGCACTGCACTTAGATCAAGGTCAGTCGAGCCGACACAAACGCAGACAGAACAGAGGACGACATGTAGATTGAAAGAAGGGTGATAGTTTTACTGTCTGTCATTGCCAATGCTCTTCTTGAAGTCATTATCATTGCTATGCTTTGTAGTAGAATGAAAGGGGGTTAGGGCGGTAATAGTTTGACAATGAGCTACACAAACAAAGCTTTCCGACTGATTTTGGTCTGACCACAAGAAACGACCCTGTGATAGCCATATCCATGGATGTACTGAATACCACAACTGGATGTGGATGGTGTCAAATTATTGTTATTTCAGTATAAGCAAAAACCACAGACCAAAAAGAGCCCGTTCCTTTCTATGTGCCTCCTTTTTAATGACTTTTATAATTTTTGGTGCGTTTATGCTGTTGAATATTTGCTTTTGCACCATATACATGAGTTGCAAAGTGTCTTATTGTTGGTGTGAAAGGTGACCCCTTTCATCTCAGGATTTATGGTTTTGATCAGACCTGCTCATAAGCGCAGTGTAAAGTATTACTGTCGGAGTCTGCAGCTGGAGGACTTTGAAGAGAACATAATATACAGTCCAGGGGTGAATGTGAGGGTAGAGGGAGTACAATGCAAAACTCACAAAAGCAGTTTATATTTGCTGCTCTGTTGGAGCGATACACAGTAACTCATTTTTTGATTTAGGGATTACAATCTGGAGTTAGAATACATGTTGGCTTTTCATTTTTATGTACCTAATAAATACGTTTGGTTGTAAAATATTAACATAAAAGAGGAGGAGAACTTAAAAGGCAGCGAATCACTCATTTGGCTAGTTCATCTGATTAGATAGCATCAGCCCAAAGGACAATAACGCCCATGAACCAGTGAGGCCGAGAAACTCCTTGGGGTCAGAGGTCAGGCTTGGATTAGTGTTTCCACGTCTGTTCACTGTTCTGTGTCCTCTGATGTAACTGTGGCCCAGACAACAACGGACCCTGTTTGACACTGGCAACACACCCAGCTTAAGTTACACCCACACACCTGAATCTTTCTGGTCCCTGTCACCATAACAGGTGCTTTTCTCCACTCCTTCAGGGCAACGTGAAACCCAAAACCTTTGGAGCGTGTCTGAGTAAATAATGCGACTTGCGCCAAGGCTCAAATCTTAGCCGACGGCACACTCCTGCCTCGGAGGAAAGAGCAGTTAAAAATGGGAGTCAGGCCGAAGTGGAACGGCTGGATCTCTGCAACACCACGTCTGCAGTCTCGCTTTGTCTCGTCTGAGCCTGAGGTCAGGCACTGCAAGTTCCAAAAGGAAATAAGGACCATTTCCTTAAGTTTTATTACTGACGGATATGACTGATGGAGCTGTAGATGCAAGAGTTGATTGTGTTTTAATAAAGGCGCACATGAGGAGAGACAGAAAAGTACAAAAGGCCTTAAACAAAGCACAGATACACTGACTGTCGTGCACTCTTTTCCTCTTCGTCTCTATCACTTCACACAGAGTCCTCTTGTTTCACCCACAGATCGATGTGTCAACACTGACACCCATCTTTCATCAGCGGTCCCTGCCCTTTGACCTCTCACTGAGGTCACAGTCATAGTCAGTTTCTATTGTACACATACACATCTGTCTGGGATCTCCACCATGTTAGTCTCACATTACATAGAGACAGACAGTATTTCAGTGAACAACAAGCCAAGGCTTTCATCTATTTTTCTCCTTCACTGAGGCATCTGGATCTACAACGTTGTCTCAGACTTGCTGTGCACTGTCACTAACCTAAACAGGATGACCCCAGTACTCCGCCGAGTCTATCTTTGACCTGTCTCCAATCAGTCACAGCTAAGTGGCTTAAAAACACAAACAACACCTCTCTGCATTTCTTATACTCTTGTTAACTCTTGCTATTTTTCTATTGTTTTATCTATTTTTGTCTACCAGACTAAGCAGCAACCCATCCTCCTGGCAAAGTCACAGGCTGATGGGTCTGAAAAGGCTACATCAGCAGGAAACAGTAAATACAACATCCTAGTGTCACAGAGCTGTACTGTCTCCAGGCCTTGGCTTATGCGTTCATATCCTTTGCATTAATCCTCCAAGAATCAAAACTTTATTGTACTGTCTGGACCAGTGACCCTTGGAGACAATGTTACCCAGAGCTGTGTGCTCTTACTAAGGAAGCCCATAATAATGATTCAAAAAGACTTCTATGACAGCCTCCAAAATACCTCAGAGAATGTGACCTCGAGCTGCAACAGTGTTTGTGTTGTGTGTTTGTGTGTGCAGTGTCGTATTTGTTCCTGTGTGTGCGATTGTGGTTTGAAGTGGCTGGATGGACCAGTTTTATCAGTGAGCCACAAGACCAGAGTAAAGTGTACACTTCGACACGCTGCCTACCTTACTCACATTTATTCTGCTTCCAACATTACTACAAATTTGTCACACAGCCACTGGGATCTTTATTTACCATATATGAAACGCATACTGTTTATTCTGCCATGCTTAGCAGTATGACCTTTATATATCAGTGCAAAGTTAACAAAACGGCTCTAGTTGACAGAACATGTTTATACTATTTATCAGTTCAGCTTGAATCAGCCAACGCAACCATGTCTGATAAAGAAAGCTTTCTTAAGGTCGGAAAACTGTGTTAAGGGTAAAATTACCACCTTTTTAGTGTTTTATTGGCTTACTTTGGCATGTTTAAACTATCATTAATTTTCTCTTTGTATCACAAGATCAAATAAACTGCTAGATGTTGACAGTCTTTGCCTTTGTCCTTTGTTGCAACGGCTAAATGTAAGACTACAGACTGGAGCTCAGAGGGTGTGTGTGTATGCTATGTCAGGCAGCACGCAGGCACAATGACTGACTGTACGTCCAAAAGATTGGCAGGCTCACTGTCCTTCTTAAGAAAACATCATGCACACTCACCGAGGAAACACTGGCACATTATCCGCTGCCTTGTCTGGCTCATCTTTCCACTTACTCTTTAAAAATATTCAGTCACTTATCTCAGTATCTCTGCTGGCTTCCAGGAAGTCAAATTTGTCTCACCTGATACTGGAGAATAGTCTGACTGCATTTCTGTCAAAGACTTGATGCACACGTACAGCTACATACAAACACCTTTCACGGCGCCTTGGACAGCAAGCATGTGACACTTGTTTGACACATCTTGCAAATATTTCTAAAACCCTGTCTTCACACTATCAATTTTATGCCCTGTCCTCCCCCTGCTGCTCTTCTCACTTGTTTCCCTCCCTCTCAGGTTTGTTCATGTAGCCAGTGTGAGTATGACAAGAATCTGATGGAGGCACATCTTCCCCACCTGCCAAAACAACCCTGCGGGGCCTCATGGCAGCTATTTTGCTGTCAGAGTCTTCATTAGGCTGAAAACCGCGTGAGCGCTTAAGGCTAAAGTAATAAGACAGTGCACTAAACTTTAGTCCGGCACTGCTGACAGGTAAACATCAGCCTGTTTGCATAGTCTAAGTTTGCAAATACTTGGAAAGGAAACATTAATATCACAATGGAGTTTTTGATCGGACACTTTAACTTTCCCTGACAGGACATCTGACTTTTTTCCACATTTTGTTCATTGTTCACAAGCTAAACTCTTATTATTTTGCTGTTCCTGAATCAACATTATAACAATAAAAAGATGAGTACAGGTAGTGTGAAACAGATGATATCTCGATTGACAGATGATTACAGTTGTTTCCTCAGTGTTTCAACAATCGGATGGATTTTGTAGTCGATACCTTTAGGGGTTGAAACAAACACTGACTCACAGCTATATCCACTCAGAAGTGAAGTTGAGTCAATTACGATGGGATAATTGTTTAAACATACATTACATCTGGTTGAAATGATCCTTACTTTACGCTGTACTCCAGTGTCTATTTAAAAGCAGGCATTGTGCGGTGTTACAGTACCTGTTTTTCAGGCGCCTTCACCCCCTTTTACGTAGAGTTACCGTTTGTGATTTTTCTTGTCATTCTGCCCTGTGGGCTTTTTCCCTTTGAAATAACATCTCAGACATGTGCCACAAACACAAAAAATGTGACATGTAGATCACTGGTGCTGATTAGGATGTCACAAAAGAATTTATTGTGAAACTGCTGCTTGAGTTGATACCGCGCCAGCACTGGGGAGGTTGGTTGGAAAACCAGCAGGCAACCAACACAGCTTACCCGCCTCCAACTCTGACATGCCTCTCCTCCATGGCCTCGGGTGCCCTGTCTTTACCTCATGGACTTAGGCAGTTGAATTGTCTTTTAACGTGTTTGATACAGCATTGTTTGCTTCTTAAACAAATGTCTGACTTAAACTATGTAAATATTACTGTAGCATTTAAGGACAAGCAGTTCAACCTAATGGTTTATAGAAATAAAATATTAAAAGTTCAGTTTAATTAAAATAAATAAAGTTATGAATCTATAAAGCCAACTTGACATTTTGTCATTAAAAATATTACAGATACATGCCATCTTTTTCAGTTTGATTAGCACACTGACCTGCGTTCTCTACCTGTGCCAGCCACTGCTCTCACAGGTGAGCACTAACATTTTAGTGTGAAGACGTCACTCATCAGAAGTGTATTAAGACATCATCAGTGACCCTCAACTCCAATATTTGCCTGCAGCAGGTGCACAACACCAGAACACTCCTCATATTCAACACAAACAAGGTGACGAGTGGGAAAGATTAGTAACACGAATGAGACGTGAGTTTAATATGTTTACCCATAAGGTTTCAGTAAAAACAAAGGACTAAAAAGGATTCAGCTGTCAAAAGGAATTCGGGGTCTATTTCCTAAAAATTCTTCCAAAATCAATACAATATGTACAATGTGAGCCTAGAGATTTGGGATCAGCAAAACAGCTGCTCATTACAATGTTACTAAGAAAATGCACTATGACTCCACCAGATAAAGCATTTCAGCACCACATCAGCATTGTCTAATAATTATTTCCAAAGCTGTAATCACACAGTGAAATTAAAGTACAGTATTAATACCACACAGTAGCTTTGCCTCAGGTTTGTTGTTAATACGTATCCACTCAGTGCTGCTTTTTAGAGAACTATATGTGATCATTTGCTTAAGAACAAAACGCAATTCTACTTGTTTGCACAATTAATATCTAAAATATATGTGATTTGTATAAAATGGACTAATGCTACATTATGAGCCCATAAAGTACAACACATATCCAGGAAGTTGGTCCAATATATGTGTACAGGGATGTCTGGAATGAATGATGCATTGTTTTTATAGCATAAAATACCAATTTGTCTCTGTAAAGCCCAGCCCCTTAGTTTCTAATCAACATCCGCTCATACATATCATTAAGTTGTACAGTAGATTCCTGAGCAATCCTGTAATACCCACACAGAACAATGGGTGTCTGTGCGTGTTTGCTCACATGTGTGATTTGTGTATACGTGTGTATGTAATATGTATGGTATGAAACACCTTTGTTTGCTTTTTCATGTTTGCTTTTGGGTAAAACTGACTTACTTTGTGTCCTTGAGTGTCACATTAGAAGAGAGGTTGTGTTAATGCTGTTATTTGCTGTCTGGAACTCAGAGCCACGGGTCAAAGTAATGGGGGGAAAAAAAAGCACTTGGCTTGGATTCAACCCATCATAAGGAGGCGTTACTCATTTTACTACATATTCAAATACATGTGTTCGCTGTGTGTCGTCAACACTGAGGCGAAAGGCAAAATGTGTTATAACTCAAAACAATTTGTACGAGCTTTGATGCTGAAAACACAAGGATTACTTTAGAATCAAAACCAGTGTGAACACTGACATTGAAGCATTGCCTACATGGCAAATAATTTACAGCAAGCAAGCAGTCACACCATGTACACATTCCGTAACTAAAGGAATGTTTCTGTTACGACTAAAAGTAGAACTATGCACCCAACCACCCTTTGCATTTTTTATTTTTTTTAAGTAGGACAGGACTGCACAGAGAAAGGTGAAGGAGCTGGAACACAATTAGCAAGAGTAGCGGTGTGCGTCCAAAGAGCCCAAGGCTACGTTCCTGTCCTGTATGTGTGTGTGTGTGTTTCTTTACAAGCCAACACAGTTACTGTCACAGCTCATTGACGGATAGCACAACAGGGGGAAAGAGGTAGTACTGAGGGCGAGGGGTGAGGGGTCAGGTGGAGTAACAAAGAATTGGGTTTTACTGGTGACACAGTGAGAGCTGATTACCTAATATGTATCGACCAATACACATGTACTTAATAAATATGTAGTTATTTATATTTTAATCACACTTGTGGGCACATATGTCATAATCATGAGCTACTGCTAATGCAGTTGTATTTTGTAAAATGTTTTGTCTTCATTTTAATGCAATAAAAATGTGTTGATGTAACCTGTACATGTACTTTGCTTAAAAAATCCCTGTATTTTGCATTAACCATCAGAAACAACAACTTTCTTGCAGCTCCATAACGTCAACAGTGAGTAAAATGTGGTAAAACCTATGCTTCCACTACTATTTTCCTTTTCTCTCCATATGTAACCCTACACAGGCTCACTGTATCTATTAAATGCTGTGTGTGTGTGTACGTGCACGTTAAAAGAGCTCCTCTTGTTCTCCTGCCAGTCTTGTTAAGAGGCTCAGACTTGTGTGAAAGGACCCTTTTGAGGAAGCTGGGTGTTACTGTTAACACAATAAGGACCGCCAACAGCGTGTGGTTTGGGTTTCTGAATACATATTCCAAGGAGTGTATTATGATGATGTATGTCAAAAATAAAACATTATGTAATCTTTCCTACATTTAAAAATCATCAATTTTTTGACTACGATAAGAAAATACTCCTACGTGTACTAGGAAATCGAGTGCATCCTGTTCAAATACACAAATTACTCTTAAAACTGTCCAACATTATTTAATTACTTACCCAGTGAAGAAGGTTCTTCTACTTTTACTCCACTTTTCTAACTTTCAGGTCTTGTCTCCCTGGAGAAAACACAACAAAAACAGTATCTATTAGACCAATATGTTTTGCTCCTCACTTTACTTTGGAATCCATTGCCCGTCATGGATTGTTAATGGCCCAACAGGGAAACAGGAAGTTTTTTTTTCTCGCTAATTGGTTGGATTCCAGCTAAGTGCGGGAGCGTGCTGTGTGCTGGCCGGCCGTGTGGCAGCACAAGAGAAAGACAGAGCAGGAGAGGAAGAATGTAGGCCGACTACTCCCTACTCTGTCAGCTCCTTGTCCTGTGCTGTCAGCCAATCAGCCGTGGCCTAAGAGTGTGTGGAATGACGCCACTATCACCGAATAAACCCATATATACTACTCTTTTAGCACTGTACGATTAATCCACTTCCACCTGCTTAAGTTGAATGCTAAGGTGTTACTAATCTCAAACGATTTGGGGTATTTCGTTCGTTTCGGTAAAACGTCTTCACTTCAAAAGAGTTTGATTGGTTTGTTATTTTTCCTGACCCCAACCAATGCTTTCTTTTATAATATCAGCTGGAAGTGCCCAAACTGACCTCACCGTTTTTTAATGATCAGCGTCTCATTATCTATCACCACAAAAAGTTTTGCCTGTGTACATTCATGAATGCTCTCGTTGTTGCTCCGTACAAAGACTATTAACTTATAATGACTGTTATTTTTGAGCACAGTTATGAGATCATAAAAATTAGTTGGTTTTCGGAAAACCCAAACACAAAGTGGACAGTTTAAATTGGAGATGTTTGGCCAAAAGCAGCTCCCACATTTCTTTGGCAGATTTTTTTCCTTCCTCATTTAATTGATTTAAAGTGTGGTTATAAAACACTTTGAGCGTTAATTAGATGAGATACAGTATTTTTTCCGCTTTTTATTTCCAATATGTCTAGTGTGCACAGATTGTTACTAAGTTGTGTATCGATGCTTTGTACACCACACCTACTCGTCCAGTGTTTTTCCACGAAGCATTGTTTTTTTTCAGTCATAGCTCATATACCTAAGCTCTGAGTCAAACTGTTCATGGAGGTGACATCGAATGAGGATAATTACTACACCACATACTAAGTTTGATTGTGTAACACCTGAAACTTTGCATACATGTCTTCTGAGTCACTGTGAGGCACATGCTCTGTTCCGCACACGGAGCGTAGTGTTTACATCTGAAAATAAGCTGCCTCAGTCCCCGGCTCGGTTTGGCTTGGTGACCTGCCCTTAGGCCTTTGTTGCACTCTGCATCTGTGTGTTTATTTGTCTGCGGGAGTGTTTTTGCACTGCTGCACAAACAATTGTGCTTTTGTGCACATTTATATATATGCCTAGTGCGTGTTTATTCGCAGTCACCTCATTCATCCGCATAGGTAAACACAATGAGAGCATGCCTGATGGCGTCCACCCAGTGTGGACACTCTCCCTGAGCTGACCCTGCTGTGGTCAGTTTATCGAGGTCACCGTGTCTCCCTCTCAGACGATCCTTGAATGCACTGCAAATATTTAGCTTCCAAAATGGAACTCGACACTCAGAATAGACGCAAATCATCTTCACCGCTAAGCTTCTCGAATGACTGTAGCACTTTTCTAAAGGACAAAACTGTTGACAACAATATTCCTGCTTTGGTCTGCCTTAATAGCTCAGACTGCCGCTTCAACATCTGTTCGTGAGACATTGGGTCTTTAATTTGAACAGACTGTACACCGCCAAAACATTGGTAGTATCTTTCAACCTGCCAGTACCTCTTATTTTCTCTCTTCTCTCCATTATTGGTTTGCTTTCATATGTATTCTCTCTGAAAGGGGCTATTTTTGTATGGCATTCCCTCATACCCTTTTTTAGAGCACTGATACTTTTCAGGCTTTCTGTCCACTATAATTTTCCTTCTTCCTCTGTGTTCATCTGTTAAACATAAATATCGCCTCACCCTTCTCCGTCTCTGTTTCTCCCTGTGTCGTTCCCTTTCTCTCTCCCCATCTGGTTGAATCCCTCCCAAGGCAGAACAGAGCTGAGCAGCTAATGTCTGAACCGCTTTGTGGTGGCATCATCTAAAACTGCCAACAATTTGTCCAAATTATAGAACAAAACATCAGTTACGAGCATAAATCTGCTAAAGGAGGGTCACAGAGAACGCTGCAGTTGTTTACCCACAGGTGTTCTGCCTAACTTGACGTTTTATGTGACATTGTGCGTCTTCTGTTGAATAAGTAACAGTGACAAGCCGTAACTTGTGGCACTGTAACAACCGCCGAACTGTTGATTGGAGTGTTGAGTGATTCGAGATTCGAGCTGACACACAGGGGCATTCGGAAATGAGCATGCAGACATCTGCACGTATGCATGCACAGATTTTCACCTCTCTGCTTGTCTCAGACTGCACTCTGCTCTCTCCAGGGTGGACAGCAGGAGATAACAACACTATTCGTGTCCCCAGATGTGACAAAAATAGGCTTTAAGAAAAAGGGGACCAGACAAGGCAAAACATCAGCTGATGTTGTGGAGGAGAACCGCTCTGTGCGTACGTGTTGACCTGTGCATTCGATGTGTGAGAGTGTGTTTGAGACATATAAGGTCATGAACATACGGTAAACAAGTGATGAGCGGACATAACACACCCGTAAGTACAAAGACCCCACATGAGCTCACAAAATTTCCTCTGCTGTCTTATCATTTAATCCATATTCTGTAGAACATAGAGAGGTTGCTTGTGTAATTATCATTAGTCATTAATGGCTGGTGGTTAAATATTTGACCTCCTTCTCAAAGAAATCTGTCTTTCCTACCTCTGTTTTTGGTTAAACAGTATAGGTATGTGTGTGTGTGCCCTTTTTGCTTTGCTTTTGCCCAGTAAGATCTGGTTCAAGGCTCATTTCCTAATTACAGTGCTGGCCAGAGGTAATTACAACCTTAGATTAAGAGTCGTTTCTCTTTTTTTTACGGGCCCACTGAAATGCAGCAATTTGTGGTGGCTTTCTGGGATGAGCATCCTCCCTCTCATCCTCGCTCTCTCATTCTGCATCTGTCTCTCTCTCTCTCTCTCTCTCTCTGTTTCTCTCTCTCAATTCTACGCTGGAGTTGGTTAAGGAATTTGGGGGATTTTTTTTTTTTTGAAGATTTTCCGACCAGACTAAAGAAGGTTAAAAAAAAATAGCAAAGATTTAATATACTGTAATGTTAGTAAGGGGTTACGTTTTCTGACTTTAAGACAAACAAACCAGTAATATCTGACTACAGCGATCATGTGTATGAGTGCATGTTGACATTGGGAACAGCAGTTATTTGGGGTTTGCGCTCAAGTTGGGACACTCCAAGCCTTCAGATCCCTTTGCATGTGTGTGTATATTTATGCAAGGTTTTGAAGTGGTTCTTCTGAACGCATCATTTGGCTGCATCGGCAAGCTCTTCTTCAATTTAGCTTGGCAGGCGTACGGGTTGTAGGGTTTGCCTCTGCATACCGTTGGGTCAGTATTGATGTGTGAGGCTGAGGCCTTTGAAGCCGGGGGTTTGACTTGAGACGCCTCTTCGAAAGAGCTGTTCCTTGTCAACAACGATACACACCCCCAGCTGTGCAACACCTGAAGCTTTGCACACCGAGGGGCTTAATTCAGAGGATTTGTGCATCTTTAATTCCCTCCCGTATACACACCCAGATAGTTGTGATGAGACCTCACCTCTTCTACATGGCCTCGAGGGGACCAAAACAGACACACACATATTCACACGCTTATTCCAACTTTCTGCCTTGTCAAATCCTCTCTCCCTGCCTGCTGTGTGACTGCCCCGCTCTTGTCCTCTTGCCTCTGCAGTCCCTCCTCTCTTCCCTTCCCCAGGCCCCCCTCGCCTCAGCACCTGACTTTTAACCCTCTAATCCATCTGATGCAGAGGGTAGGCTTCAGGCACTGCCCTTAATTGGGATAAAAGTAAGCTGTGAGGTCTTCCTCCAGTTTGGAAGAAGACAAGTGGCAACAGTAAGTATAAAGAACTACTACGCTAATAGGAAAAACTTTACACTAGAGCAGAAAATCTTCAGTTAGAACTGACAAACTCTGATCAGCAGCAGATTTAGACATCAGTGCTCCTTTCCTCCTAGCTCTTTGGCACAGATAATGAAATGCCAGCCTTGATTTTGTAAAAATAACAGATAAAAGTGCAAGCTGACACAACAGAAGTAGCCGGATCGTGGATGTGGTTTCAGCATTATCGTCACAGTGTGTATGTGACAGCAGGCCTGGGCTTAATTGTTTAAATTGGGTTTTATGACAGAGGGCTCTTACTCATGCCCCCCCATCCACAGAGAGACATCGAGGGGCAGCAACTGTCCCGTGGGGTACAGATAATCCACCCCATGCACATATGTCTTACTCAATGCTCACACCAACACTAAGATTTAATTGTTAAACCATCACCATATGTTGTGTAAATGATGTCTGACAAACAGTGTTATTTAACACCCTTTAAAACTTAATTTTGCACAACAGATGAATGGACACAGTAACCAATCTAATTTATTTCCTCTCTTTGTCTGTGTTTTTACTTTGCAGCAGTTATCCCCTCAGACTTGTTCAGCTCCTCTTAAAGTCTCTCTCAGCAGTGAGAAGTGTGTCACTGTCAACAAGTGCTCACACTAATACAACAGTAACCTGGCTCTGCTTCTTGGTTGTACAGCTCCACATATAACTTCACTGGTACACTTCTGCATTCTTTGCCATGTTAAGCTGTGCCCACAACTGCCCTCTTGGACCATAAGTGTTACAATCTGTGCAGAACAGTAGCCTCAAAGTTCTCCACATTAGTGAAGGATAATTGGCCTCTTGTGGCTGCTCCGCTGTGCCTGGAAGTCTAATACAAACCAATTACAACCATTATATACTGTCAATGACATGGTACCTTCAACTGTAGCTTAATGACAGTGTGTAAGGAAACACATGCTGTGGAAACAAGCCGTACACCGGTGTAAGGGTTAATAGCGATGCTATTTGAGTAGTTTACACTGCCTGTTATGCCCCCGGGAAAGATTAGGCGATTTTCCGTGCCTGTTTGTGGGGGCTGTGTAAAAGATGCTAATCTGTCTGAAAGCTGGGGGGATATTGGTCAGAAGACTGTTCTTATGTGGGTTAAGCATCTCAAATAAATGTCTATACATATGTTTATTTGTATTTTGCGTTGATCAATGATCCTTAATTTACTCTTGGGGATGTCTGCTGCCTGATAGGAGATTTCAGTATGTCTGTAAAATGTATTATCATTATTATTATTATTATTGTTGCAGTTATTTCCTTTAGTGTTAACACACTGAGATAAACCAGGCTTGGGATTATCACATTTCTGGGTTTTTTCACTCCAGACACAAGTATAAAGATATATTCCACATTTGCAAAGTTTAAACTAAAAACAAGTTTTTTAAAAACAATACTTGTGTAGAACTCCGATCCCATAAAATGCTCACATTAGGCTCTTGCTTGTATGTCACCTTATAAAGAATGATACTGGGTTTTTAAATAATTTTGGAACATTTTCGGGGAGAGCACCAACGGTCCTTTGTAACTGCTTTGCTGAACACAGATTGTTCTAAACATGTTGAGTCACGTCACTTTATTGGATGTTAGTTTATTGGAGGAGCAGGTCACTTAGAGATTTAATCTTTCAGGAATTCAACCTCATCCCTTATCGCTTTACTGCACACATGCTGGAGAACCGATGTTTCTCTAATTTCTCTGTGTGCCTTGTTTATCTGTCTATCCAATGGACTGCTTTCAGATATCGAGTTATTGAGTTGTTTGAACTGAGAGCTTTGTATGTGGAGCTTGACCATTTCAGACTAAATTAGAAATCCTAATCCTAAATTGTATTAAAGATATTGGGTGACTTTACCAACAGGAGTATAGATATTTTTCTTACTTTTGAGGTGGAGTTCGGACTGATACTCCAATGGTGTGAATTAATACTGTTTTATTAAACAAATACATTTTCTGAAGTGTATATTACTCAGAAGCCTCACTGATTCTTCTGGATTTGTTTTTGATGTTAAGCAGGGTAAAGCTCCATCAGATGAAGGCAGCATTGATAGTAAGGTGTTATCTGCTTAGTTTTTACAGTGTGTCTAAACTGCACTGTACTGCACTTTTCTGACAGTTTCAAGTTAAAGTCCTCTTTGTGAGGCTATTATCTTTTATATATTTTAACATGTCCCACACAGTCCCCCATCAGATGTCTTACAGGCTATTGTTCATATAATCTTTGTTTTATCTGTTGTTGGAAATAAACCAAATACCGTCTTTTTTTTATTATCTGACCCCGTTGTGCGTCCTGCGTGCGTTTTGAAACCAGTTCAATATGTTTGTCCTGTTGAACTCTGTGTTGTGGGACGCTCCCCTGTGCCTGTCCAAAAACAGCTGTCCTCTGCGGTGACCACGGCACGGTGCGGTCTAGACACTCGGCTCGGCTCCTGCGCGCTGCACGGCGTCCTGTGGTCCAACACCAGGCCGCCTCATTACCGCCCCGGCGGATCCGTTCGCTCCGCACACGCGCTCAACATTTACGCATTCCCCCCAAAAACATACAAAATCGGTTTTATTGTTTGTATCCAGTCATCTGAATCGTCACCTAGTCCAATATCCAGACTAAGTCACCGAGGCGTTCATGTTGATTCGTAGTAAATAAACTCTTTACTGCAACAGAATCTATTTAGCATTTAATTGGGATGCCATATGATTGTAAACATTACAAACAACTACACGCGTCCTGTTGTTCCAAAAAAAAAAAGTTTTATATTAAATGGAAAGTATTTAAATAGTATCTTCAGCTTCTTCCAAAGCAGAAAAGCGACGGTATGAGTCGGATTATTGATGTAAGATACATGGAATCAATATAAAGGCCAACTTTTATAAACATGACTTCTTTTGGTGCATGCTTTAAATGAACATGTACCAGGCAGAAAGTCTGGGTTTTGTTCTCCAAATAACTTCAGTTAAATATAATGTGCAGTAAATGTATTGAAATCCCACAACTACTTCACATATTTCTCCACCTAAAGTTGTTTACTCGACTTTTACGCACGGCTTTATCATTGAAAAGTACAAGATGCTGCTGCTTGTTTTATTATTCTTAGTAAAAGTCTTACCCTTGACTTCGTTGGAGTGAAGTTGTGAGCGCAGTGGCTCTTGCGTCTTGTTATCCTGGCGTAGTAGTGTACAGATATAACTCCACAGCCTGTAGTTTCCCCCCCGTGTGCGCTCCCTCAAAAAAAGTTTCTGTGAACGTGTTAAAGTTACAACGATCGGTCTTCATCAAATCCTTGGAGAGGTACACCAACCTCCACGTCAAGGAATCCGCTCAAGTGCTGAGTCCCTGGACAAAAAGCGCTTTATTGGTGAGCACAGAGGAGAGTTTAAGCGGAGGGATGGGAGGGGCGAGCAGAGGAGAGGCGCACCGCTGCAGAGCGCGCTCCTGCACAGACCCGGCAGCAACACGCAACTCACCTTGCAGCCTGGCTGAGTGCTAAGGAGAGAAAATTCCAGCTTCTTTACAGTTCACTCTGTCTTAATGCCTACTTGCAGGACCTGTTTGAAGCGACAGACACGACTGGTTTCCTTATGTACTGTACCATGCATTTGGTGGCATTTTATTTAAGCTGCTACCTCTTAATTGTTAGGTTGCTTTGCTGGAGGAAAAACTCCTTGAACACGCGACTAGTCTTCAGCATCCTGCTTAAGGACATTTGACAGCTGAAACAGACCCTCAAACCGCATTAGATCAAGCTAACTGCTCACACATAGGATCATATGACCAAAAATAGGCTACATGATCCATAAATGTGTGGTTAAAATATAAATGCACAACAGTTTCTATTCATTAATTTAAGAACAAACTGTCTGGTGACGTATAGGGGCTGTTGCTTGCCTTGACAGTGTATGTGCAGTTGTACATTAGCACATATGGCAGCTTCATTCACGCAGTCATCTTCAAGCCAGGAAAGCTATTGAATACTTCCTACCACCAGTGACAAACTAGTCGGCAGCTGGCAGCCTATTTCAATGTCAGCGACAGCAGCTTCCCTACAAGGTACAGAGGGGGATATCTCTGAGGAGCTGTTACCTTAGATGTGTACTTAAAGCCATATGTTTGAGAATTTACCCAGACTCTGACACCCCTTCACATTCTTACAGTGCTTCTGTTTTCTCCACGTTGATAATAAATTGTGAAAATAATTGAAACCAGGCCAGATTTCTCCTAGTGGTGATGTCACCTCCACATAGACTGGACACAAAGACGCTCCGACAGGAATAGAAATTGAGCAGACCTCTCTCTGGTCTCGAGGCCGTCACACGTGCCTCTTAAATCTACTCCCCTCAGTATCCTCTGGACAAAGGAGAAATTTGGTTCCACTTGCTGCGTTGCGCTTATGTATATTGTACAGTTTGCTTTTTGATAGCCGTCTCCACACGGTATGTGGCTCACGCCTTTCTCCTCCACTTCTTCTCCTACTGTTGGAGTTATTACCCATGTTACATACTCACACATGCACGGTACCATCTGCAAGGCATTACAGTAAATTGCAGGAATAGAGAAATGATTTCACGCATGTCCTGCAGGGTCCCAGATGTAGCTCCTTGGTCAGGGCTGCAAGTGTGGTTTATATGTTAAAAGAACAGAACGTGAAGTGAATATGTGTTTCCCTATTGGCCTCTTATCAAATCAGTGTTTGTCAGTGTTGCATCCATCAATCCCTTCATCACACACACAACAATACACGTAATAAGCATGTGTCTAAAACAATGCTGAGGTTTTCCAGGGTTCCAGAGGGAGAGTTATTTATTTAGTCATTGAGCTTGTGTGTGTGTGTGTGTGTGTGTGTGTGTGTGTGTGTGTGTGTGTGTGTGTGTGTGTGTGGATGAGAAGGACCAGATACTCAGGTACTTACCTCTAGGGTGTGTTTTTTCCTGTGGTGGTATGAGTTTTATAGTGTTGACCACACACCCCAGTTTGTTGCAGTTAATGTTCGTCCTATGTCTCCACAGATAATTGATACGTCAAAATTAACAAATTAGAGCTATTATAGGATTCAGAATTCTGTCTGGCAGTAAGAAGAAACGTTCCGAATGTACATTTTACCTTTTAAAATAACCGTCACAATGTACTCGGTATGTTTTGCGTAATTTTCCTCCTGTTCTGTCAACAAAAGTGATGAAGACGTTTCATAGCCCATGCATCTGGTCAGTGGTGTAAATCACAGTCGAGTGGCTGGAACAGCATTACTGCATGTGCTGACAGCACATTGGGCTCCTAATCACCCTGGGCAGTAAAAGATGGTGAGGCGGTGTCCAGCGTGCTCCATAACACTGCCTGGGGGAACCAGTAAAACACTGGTTTACTGCTGAGCCAACCGCAGGCTGCTAAGAGACTCAAGCTAGAAAAACGTAGCATAGAAGCACCAAGCTGGTTTTTGGGACATGAAAATACACTCCTTGTCAAAGTTTTATTTTTACACATGCTTACATCTTTAATTAACCAGACTTCATTATTTTATTACTCTAGGAATCCCCCCACTTTTTAAGTTCAACTGTCATATTCTTGCTTAACTTTGATTCATGTTCAGCTTTGCCTGATATATAGAAAACTTAATAAAAACAAAGGGGTGGAGTAGTAGCATGCTGTAAAAATAAAAATTACTGTCAAAATCCTTGTTTATTAGAATCCGCAAAGGAATAGGAACACTTTTAATTTATGGCCTTCAGAATTGCTGGTGAAGTTGTAGTATCTGCCAGACCACAAAGAGACAAAAAGCTAAAGTTTTTTTCTTTCAGATCAAGTTGGACACCAGTCTACGTCATATTTTTTTCACTATTTCCTACTTTTTTTGCCTATGTTTGTTGTCCTTTCAAGTATGATTGGCGAATATATTATACATCGTGCGTGTGTTTAGTTTGGAGGGTTGTCTTCATCATACCCTGCCTCCCTGCTACTATAATGTCCGCTCACAGCATGGAGCAGGCCACCTTGAAAACATAATTATATTCATACTACACGCTCGTACCCTCTGTGTTCATGTGCTTAGATCTCTCCAGAAATGACCACGTGTCTTGGTTTGAGGTATTCATGTTTTGTTGTTCACAGCGTGCCTGTGGGTTTTTGATTTTCAAAAAAGAGGAGAAAAGTCTACCCTGCTGTAGAAAGAGCCGAGGTGTCCTGTAGAAAACAGGGAGATCAGTTCAATATAAAATGACACTTCACTGCCTCACGTAGTAGCTTTTACTAGAAACAACAAACATGCCTTGTTTTGGAAAAAAAAAAAAAAAAAGAACAATGTTTTGATGGCACAAAAATGAATAATCCTCCAAAGTGTTGTAAATGACTTGTCTGGCAGGTCCTACAGATTACATTATACATAAATTATTTGTCATATATTTACATTTTACTAATCTTTCAGCAGCTTACAGATGCAAAATACGATGTTTAAACCGAATATCAAAACCCACCAATTTTTTTTCTTTTTATCAGGATATGTCTGCATTACCTAAAGTTGTGTACAACACGGCATAGTTGGAAGTTTGTGTAGCCAAACAGCTTTATGTCTGGAGGTCCTGCGAGCTTCATGTGTGTAGTTAATGGCTACATTTTTATGTTTCATTATGTGGCCTCATGTTTCTTTAACATTATTTAACTACGCACGTGGTGCAAGAATGTACACTGTTAGTCGTATTTTGCAATGTTCAGCACATAGCACATGGGTAAGCACAAACACAGAGGGAGAGGGTGGAGGTTTTTGGGAATCATACATCTCTTTCTCATTAGAACGGCCTGGGAATGATCATCCCCAGTTATTTTCTGATGAGGCCCTAACTCGCCCCCTGGTCATTATTCTCCCAGCCTCTCTCTGCCCTGTGTTCAGTCCTTTAGAGGCTGAGGTGAGAGTGTGCTTTGTTAGTGTTTAAGATATCTGCATATGTATTGGTATCTGTTTACGTGTTCCCCGCATATGCATGTCATGCCCCTCTGTCAACATCTATGTGTCCCCCCGTCACACATAAATGTGCTCTGACGGTGGTATGTGTGGGCTGTCGTGACACACAACCCGGACCTCTTCACAAGGCCCTGCCTGCCTATTCTTCCCACAGCGTCTCAACCTCTGGTAGCTTTGAAAACATAACCATGAGAGTAGTGGTGCACAGAGGAGAAGTAACCTGGGAAGCGGCAGGGAGAAGCTATGAACATCCATGGTTAATTAACAGCTTCTATGGGAACCTGAACATGACAGAGGAATATGGTTGAGAGAGAGAGAGAGAGAGAGAGAGGAATAATGATGCAACTCAAAGCAGAATCTGTTACTGTTGGTGTGAGAACAAACATATAATGCTGTAATGAGATACAATGCATGAGATAAAGTCTGTATCTATCTAAACATTAGGTGAGATGTTGACTCTTCCCACCTGGCTTTGTTAGTCAGTCTGATCCTCATAAAGCTGTCTTCTATAGAGGAACCAATCACAAGTCCATGTTCTGTTATCTCTTTATGTATTTCATCTTATGTTGATGTTATGTTTCGGGCCAAAAGTAGCACATAGAGGAATATACGTCCCAGGGCGACCTTTGTTTTTCAAAAATGGCTAAGGGTGACAGCAAAAAAATATCATTTTGCCCTTTCTCACCATTCGTCTGTCGTAGACGGACTGTGTTAATGAACCCTGCTTTGGGAACACAGACACGAAGTCATGATTCGGGAAAAAAAAAGTCATTGTGGCTCCCGTTTGTCGCGTTGTTTATTATTTTGTTTGTGCATTTTTTTTTATTATTATGATTTTGGGTTCTTTCACATTTGCCTCTCATGGCATTTTGACATCATTAGTGAAAGCTTTATACGACTTACCTAAAATATGAAGAACATGAAAAAGGCCCTCAAAACAAAGACCTCAAGAATATTACACGAGCATTTTAGGGATGGCAGGAGCTGTTTGTTTCATGCAGTGGAGGGTGACTGCTGAGCGAACACACACAAACCTACAGAGGTCGAACCATAGTTCACTTAGGGGTTTACTAGTCTGTTGACTCTACGCTCACTGGCACTTCTCATTAAGGAGGAAGACAGAGACAAACAGTCCAACAGAGCAATGCATGACTCAGAGCTGGACCAGCCATTAGTACCCATTTTGTTGTCGTGGGGATAAAAGGCCTAACATGAAAACTGGATTTACTAACCTCTGTTACTGAGATGATTGGGAACATGTTTCTCTTTGCATCTGTATGATTTGTATTTTTCATAGCCTGTTAGCCTTGACATTCTTTTAAAGTAGACACATGTGGGTGCTGTGTGAGCTGTGGTGTTCTGCATTTGTGGAGGGAACAGTCACGGCTGCTTATTCCCTTGAATGCTAGGTTTGTGTTTATCAGTAAGGCTCTGATAAGAGTGATAGAAGAGGAGAGAGTGCAGAGAGGTCTGAAGGAGAAAGGGCGAGATCCAGAGGGGAAGAAGTTGAGCTCAAGGGTCAACCAGTAGGAACATTTTCCCATGATCACCATTAGCAGAGGTGAGACAGTGTGGACGCTTTTTTTTTTTTGCATTTTTTCACCCCTTCCTTAATTTTCTTCCCCTCTGTGTTCCTACCTCTAAGTCTTATTCTCACCCAGCTGTCTGGTATGTCAGGTATTGAGTAACAGCAACATGTTTGTGGTTTAGTGCGGGAAGTAAAGCGACTGCAGCTTAGCTACAGTATGTTCGCTATGACTACACTGCTGTATTAGAACCACGGTAGAAACCCTATCAGAGGGATGATGGCAGCTATGCAGCACAGGTCAGATCAGGTCAGGCTAATGCTCGCATATCTGCAATTTGTGTAATTTGCTAAAAATAGGTCGAGGCATATGTCTGCAGAGGCTGTGCGTGCTTATAAACCTTTACGCTTTATGTGTTTTTTACATTATGACATTTAGTTTCATATTTTGGTTGTGGAAATCATAATGCATATCCAGAATGCAAAATATGAGAAACTGAATTTAGATGGAATTTTAATGGTTTTACTCAGAATATAGTTAATTGCTGACCTACTTTTGCAGTTTTGCATTAATTGTCCTGAAATTTAGGGCCATCATTTATTTCCCATAATCCCCTCATATTAAATAAAGTGGCTCCAAAGCCTCCAAATATTTTAAGGTAAGTTTAACTTTTTTAGTATGACTAAAGTTTATTACTTGCAACTGACTTCAAACCAGCCTATTTGCATTGTTAACAAAAAACGGCCTTTTCGTTGTTTTTCTTTTTTACGGACAAAACCATTTTACTCTTTTTGTGTTTCCTTACAATTACTGCAATTACACATATACCAATATTTTTGCCTAATGTCAGTATTGGCTGAAATCGACCTTTTTGACTGCCTTTAACCTATCTGCAAATACATTGGCATTTACTAGTGGCAGTGACTGATGTTAATCTGTTGTGTTCTATTAAGTGATGTTTAATAATTTATTTGTTTTCCTGGAACAAAAGGGTGAATAAATTGTGTTAGTAACTTAAAATAGGTGCTACAAAGCTGCAAGAGCCAATTTGACAGGGAAAAAACACAAAAACCTAAAAATACACACTTTCCTTCTGCAGCTCTTTCCTATTGGTCCAAATCACACGACTATTTTTTGCTTTAAATGACCTGCCTATTTAAATAAAGGAGGTTAAGTTTAAACAAACACACAGCCCATAGGTGCACAGATAGCAAGCTTTGCTTTAAGCTGTGACACACAACACTGATAACACGAACATGAGAAGATGAATGCGGAGGCCTTGACATGAAGGGGAGGTCAAAGAGACGTACTGCAGGAGGGAGGCTCGAAGGAAAAGAAGAGGCGAGAAAACATGTTTTGATTGTTATCCGTTTGAGAAGTGCCCCAGTTCTGACAGTCATGTTGAGTTTTTGGTTTTACATCTCATGCTGCCGCCTCACTGTTTACAAGACAAAAACCCATCTGAGTTTAATTCAATGCAACACGAATGCCACTCACATTTATTGTCTAGTGGAATATGCATCTGCTGTGTTAACAAATTGCTCAAAGCTGCCTCGTCATGCAGCGGTGGAAGGGCCCGGGCTGAGGCTGGATGTGGGCTTGTAAATGTCTTGTCAGCACTGCTTATTGTTGAGAGATGGGGGCTCAGTGGGTGCTGCATCAACAGCACTGCGAACACATACTGTATCTGCATCTCCTTTGGCCAAATGCATCATTTTTCTACTTTCTGTTTGACCATAAGCTTATTTATTTACTGTGTATAATTTAGACTGTTGAAATGGTCAAATAGTATGACTGGAATACTAAACTGCACTTTAGTATTGGTTGCTGTGTATGGGTGGTCACAAAATGTGGTTTCTCTCTTGACCAAGATTAAACAGATGATGGAAAACAAGAAGGTCAAAATGCATTATTGTGTGTGTGTGTGTGTGTGTGTGTGTTCGTGGGGGCAGTAGTGGGAGTCGATCTCATTGTACCAGTTGTAGCTCATCAAGGCTTGCAAGTCAAGGCTACAGCATCTTCTGTAAAAATCTTTTTCTTTCTTTTCCTCTGTTTTTGTCCAGTAACTTAGCCAGATGCAGCAAGATAGAGCTCAAAGCGTTCCTATAGGAACACGTGCGCACACTCAGATAAAGACACGCATAGTTGTTGTGATTCACTGCGCAATTGTGACAGTGATCTTATCTCTTACTTCTCTCTGTCTCGCCCAGTTTCAGACCTTTTATTTTTTTATTTTTTATTTTTTTACACCCCCATCTTTTCACCATGTCTCATATGGTAAATCTGTACATGTCTGTGAAGTTTTTATTGGTTGTTACTGTACATATCCCCATGGTGGTCATTAAACTAGGTGATTTAGCAGGGGTGTGTTGGAACATAAAATAAACACTTGCAGGGACTGTCTGTCCACATAGGACAAAGGAGCAAAGGTGAGACCAAGGGTACATGGCTCAAATATATTTTCGTATTATTGATTTTAATGTCATACTTAACCTTTTGACTTAAATTACTTAAATTACTTAAATTAATTAATTGAAGTTAAACGCAATATGCAGTGTAGAAAAATAGCACACTTTTTGGTGTTCTCAATATTTACTTTTCCCAGATCTAAGATTTTCATCATGCAGGAGAGGAATTTTTGCTTTTAAGATTGAGTGAGGGGATAAGAATGTTAAAGTGGCATTGAAGATGGAGCAGAAAGAGCAAGTATGGACACATAGTCGCAGCTGTGTAGATGGGTGTCACCGAGAGATGAGTCAGATCCACAGTCGCATCGTAACAGAGATAGAGACTAACAGGGTGGAAGGTGGTGGGACAGATAAGTGTCTCTCTGATAAAGCAAAACTGGAGGACACCACGGAGTCTAAACACGTACCAGTGTCCATCCATGAAAGGCGCTCTGTTGAACGCCTCAAGAATGTTTTTGTAGTGTTCATTCAGCAGTAATAGTGAAAAAAAGCACACATACTTAGCCTTGCAAGAAAAACAAATATCAAACAGTAATATTTTGTATCCGTAAATCACTGGGTTTCATGGCTCTGGCGTTTATGATAATTCTGTCTTGGCCGTCCATGAAGGAAAGTCTCATACACACAAAGACCTGCTCAGTCACACAGTACATTAAGTATTTTCTGCGACTGCTTTGGATCATGTAATGTGAGTTTTGGTACCAGGTCAAGTGCTGCCAGGATTCAAGGGAACTTTTGCTGCAGATTTTAGCAGCATTTACCAAAAAGGTTCATCAGTAAATGTTCAGGTCATATGTGGTATCTTCTGACCTGTCAGCCAAGGTGTGTCTGTTCAAGATTGACCACGGTCTGTTGAGCTGGACGAGATTTTAACTCGGCAGTAAGTCACTCATCAAGCCTGTAATTGGCTGGATTGTGTTTTTAAAGTCGACTTTATTGACTGGTTCAGTGCGTGCATAGCAGAACAGCAACAATTTGCACTGTGGCTTTTCCACAGTAGGAAAAAGAGTGTACACCTAGTAAGACTGACATCATCTTCAATTTGTTCCCTATAAGAAATCAGCGCATACTGCAGAGTGACTGATTC
Organism: Apogon talboti; assembly: GCA_037367365.1. Taxonomy (NCBI): domain Eukaryota; kingdom Metazoa; phylum Chordata; class Actinopteri; order Kurtiformes; family Apogonidae; genus Apogon; species Apogon talboti. The sequence goes on from JAPQRQ010000027.1 coordinate 19,614,191, forward strand.
TCTGGAAGTAAGTCAAGGTCGGACTTATTATCATTACTTTTAAGTTATGTCTCTGGAATGCAGGGTAATTATGTTGCAATACATGATACCCATGGTTGATTTAGAGGATGAAATCTCTATTTAGTGGTTTATTTGTTGAATTAAAGTGGATTTATACTGAGTGTTTTAGGTCGGTTACTGAAAGTTGTGCATATTTCCAATAACCAAACATCTAATAGTATATTTCATTTAATGAATAGTTTCTTTCCCATTAGTCTTCTGGTTTTAGTTACAGTAGTCATCATTGGTTTAATTTAAGATAAGATTTATTATCGGGATTTCCCTTATTTTGACATCATGTTATTTTCTAAAAGGCTATCGGTGTCTTTTGCTATTAGCATTGGCAGCGAGGCTTGTATGTAAAAGGATGAAGAATATACATGAGACTGTAAAAACACTTCATGGTTAGACATTTTGTTGATCACATAACTCCCTTTGAGAGTGGTAAACAGTTCAATTTCCTCACTTCCTTCTAAACATGTGTACCTCTGTCTGGGTTTAGTGTTAAAAGCAACCGTGACAAGGACTGGGCTTTCGTCCGGTGCCCTAACACCAGAGAGGGTCGTTGTGGTCACGACCTTCTCCCCTTCACTTTCTGTACCCTGTGCCATCACTTCCTTTCGTTTTCGTCTTGTGAGGCGGTTTCGACTGCTGTAAGGTTCCCAGGCCCCTGCCGACAGGTCATTTAATGGTCATCTACTCAAACCATTGATGCTGAACCCTGAGGTTAACGTGGAACGCATCTCTTCCGGGGCTCCGTGGGTTCATCACAGCTCACAGCCGTCAACAAGTAGACACAAAGACACACACCTCACACAGAAGAACACTAGATAAGAAATAAAAATGTTCAGTACTCCCCACGAACACTAAATTACTGTATGATGTGTTTCTCCTTAGACTTTTTCAGACACTTTAATATAATTCAGTCTATAAATATACCTTGACATCTTCATGCCCACCCACGTCCTACAGTACTACCTCCCCACCTCCACTCTATTAGTTCCTCAGCATTCCCAGACCAGAATACTGTGTGTCTGAGGTCTCCTGCTAGTTTATTATCAGCGACCTTGCTGCTTTACAGCTCAGCCAGTCTGGACTGATTTACCACACATTTATATGTCTTTGAGAGTGTTTGTTTGTGCGAGCATGAGAATATGTCATTTTAAAGACGGCTTCTAATGTATCGTGTTCATCTGGAATACGTACGACTGTGTGTTCTGTGTAATCATCTTTTCAACCAGTTGAAACCATGGTTTCGCCGTTTCTCTGTCTCTTCTTGTAAAAATAAAGATTGGGGTTTTCATTCTCTTGTCTCCATTATGCAAAACAGATGCAGTGTCCATCATGTGGTAAGTGCAAAAATTGTCTTGAGATGTGTTTAAGTGATTATTAGGGGTAAGTATGGGGTTGTTTTTCTACACATACTTGGTATTTTGTGAAGATCTGATATGTGGTTGAGGCAGCATAGACTGTGTTGGTGTGGGCTTCTCTGCAGAGAAGGATTAGTTGAGAGATGCTGACTAGAGCTGCTTGTTTCAGTGTGAAGATGGAGTTTTACTGATGACAAGTTGGAATGCTAATGAAGCGTTATTCAGTTTCTTAAGAACAGGGGGGAAATAACTGCTGAAGCTGTTGCATTTTTTCCCTTTGGCAACTTTACATGTGGTTGTATGTGGAATTGG
>JAPQRQ010000027.1:19636402-19662002 GCA_037367365.1 Apogon talboti
CATTAATTGAACCAGGTGTGATGGAAGAGGGAAATTTCTAAAACATGCAGGACACCGGCCCTCGAGGACCAGGATTGGTGACCCCTGCTTTAATTACTGACTATGTATCTTCTAAAGATGATAATGTCAGAACGAGGCAATAATTAAACCGTCCAATCTACTAGGACAATATATGTAAAATGTTACTTCATTAAAAGAAATAAGTACAGGTAATAATCAATTATAGGTATCACAATAAATGGCAAATCAGCACATTTCAAAGCCTGATTTTTAGTCCCAAGTGAAAGCTGAAGAAACAGATGGTCAAAAATATTCATAAATAATGCAACAAAGTGAAAATAATATAGGCGCATAGAAATAATAACAAACAACTCAAAAGGTGTAAAATGTAATGAGACAAAAACGAGCATAGTATGATTTGTTTAGTTCCTACTCTTTTTATTCTGATTTATTGTTTAAATCGACCGTAGTCCCTTTTATTCCCATGGGAAAAACTGCTTTTTCCGTCAAGTCCTTCCTTCTTGTTCATTAATAGGTGTGTTTTGTGTTTTCCTTTGCAGCCAGTCAAGCAGCAGCGCGGGCCAGGGGCACAGCAGGCCAGCAGTCTGCTGCTGCGTCCAGTATCACTGGGATGACCCTGCAAGAGGCACAACAGATCCTTAACATCACAACACTGAGTCCTGAGGAAATTCAGAAGGTGCAACAACACTATCCACCACTCTGTTTTCTATTTATTTACTGGTCCATGTTTCTGCTGGTTTCACAGTGGGACAATCATTTATTTGTGACTTTGCTGTTGCTGTGATGAAAATCTGATGTTTTGATATTTACTGCTGTTTCATTTATATCCTCCAGAATTATGAGCACCTTTTTAAAGTCAATGACAAGTCAGTGGGAGGTTCATTTTACCTACAATCAAAAGTAAGTATTCTATTTATTATGGCCCAGTAAATTTAGTACCATTTGTAAATAGTTTGTAGATTGAGATGTCCTAATCGTGTTACTAAGTTTGCTATTACCAACAAGTATTCTTCTAAGCCAGTAACTCAAACAAATACAACATGATGTGAGGGTCATTCTAGGCATGATCTTACTCAGTTTCGCAAGATACTCTGAGGCTGCAGAGTCGATCATCTGATATGTGATTCAGTCCATTTGCAGATAGTCCTGTCACCATTTAATATCCATAAGAAAATATGCATAGTGTTAAATCTTAACATGAATTTCAGTCCTTTAAAATGTCTTAAATGTGATGTTGACAGGTATTAAATATAAATTTGCTTATGGAGGAGACGCTGCATGTCCCACATGACAGAATTTGCTAATACACACCTTTCTACTGCAGGTCACTCCATTTAATCAAAATTAAGAATAGATGTAAAGAATAGATCATCTGAAGAAAAAAAAACATGAATGGGGTAGATACTGAAGTCTACTTTAATCACAAGATGCTGAATGATAGTTTTTTGCCCAGTGATGAAATAAATATCATTATCAAATAAAGAGTACTTTTAGAAAGACGCATCTTGTAATAGCAAGTGCACTGTTAGCATGTGTGTTACATGTGTGTTGTGCATCAACTCAAACTATTCCATGTGGGTCTAAATACAGCTGTACAACAGTGATCAGTCATATTTCTGCCTTTTGTGTCTGTGACTCATCAGCACCCACTCTTGGAACGGTGTCCTGCTTGAAATGAGAATCTTCGCTGATTTTTATCTCTCTGCCATGAGTGACTCACAGCGCGCTTCGTTTTGTTTTAAGTGTCGCCTCTTTTCCTTTAGTAACCGTTATAATCATGCATGTATTTGTTTCCAGGTGGTGCGGGCCAAAGAGCGTCTAGAAGAAGAACTAAACATTCAATCACAAGACAAGGAGCAGTCACAGAAAAACACGGAAACATGAAGTATGAAATGATCCTCACCCTGCCTTTCCTGTCCCCATCCTCTGTAAATTATAACCCAGTAAAAGCCTTTACCTTTTCTTTAGTACTGGCTATGTGTTGTTTTTCTGCCCAGATGTCTTTGTAAGACTGAAGAAATTAAACCACGGATTTAGTATATGCTTAAAATATTCAGTATATTAATGTCAACCAATACAGGTTTCCAGTGGCTGATATCACATTGTTTCTAATAACATGAGACAATATTGCGGAAGACCTAAACTATGGATCATGTCAGATGTTAACCAGAGTGAGACTGAGAGTGAATGAATAATGGATCCATTGTACGCACTTTGATTATGCGTTAATAGAAAAGCGCAATATAAATCTAATCCATTATTATTATTATTGTTATTGTTAATAATAATAATAATACCACCAACAACAATAACTATAATAATAATAATAATAATAGTCCATCAGGTAGTCTGATGTGAAACCAGACTACCTGGTTTTGAGTAGATTACTGACGACAGCGCTGCTTATTAATTAAGAATTAAGGTAATGTGATTGTTCTTTAATCAGCTGTAGTGTGATTTGAAGCCTGATTTGAACAATCCCTTTTAACCTAGGATTCTAGAAAATAATGTGTCTATTGCATCTTTGAAGCAGTAATGAATACACAAGTTGTATCAAATGCAACTTTATTAAACATTTTTCTTTTCATTGACATTATTATCAATATCGTAATAAAATTCCTCTAAAACAGGAGAACACCGCTATGTTGTACCAATTGGAGACTTTTACAACTCTAAAATTCTGCATGTTCAACCACAGAACATGATGCCAGGAAAAAAATAGATTTTCATATAATCATTTTTTTTTTCGTAAAGTGTATAACTTCTATATTTTACCTATAATAAAAAGGCACTTGGAAAAATTAAAATACTGACATATCTCACAAATGTGCAAAAAACATAACTTGGAACAGGCCTTGCATGGCCTTAGTCTTAACATTAACCCTTTGTGCAACACTGTGGCACTTCAGTCAATGGCACCCCTGTATAATGACACTGACCTAGCTAGCTAAGATAATTTTTATGCCCTGGATCTCAGGTTCACTTTTCGTAGCATGAAGTGAAGGTTACTTTTACATCTCCAGAAGCAAGTACCACTTTAATAAACATGAAAAAAATTTCCAACTGGATCAACAATGAGGATTCTTACAATTACTCTTGATGAGTTTAACTTTACACTGAGTAAGGATGTGACAGCATCCCCCTGTCTAGCTAAAAGGGGAACAAAAGTGCAGTTTATTACAGATTGAGCTCAAAGGGTTAATGGATCAAACAGCTTATGTAATATTGAAACAATATGGACCCTGGAGGATCCGTGTCATATTCAGCTTCCTGCTGCCTTGCTGAGTCTCTGTCCCTGGCTTCGACCAGCAGAGGAGAGACAGATAGATGGGAGGAGGAGGAGGAGGAGAGCCGCTGCATCTGTGGGTTTCACTGTTGCCACGGAAACCATGTCTAGCCTACTTAACACCTGTTCCTGATGACATCACATGCCAGGATTGTCCACTCATGAGGAGAGATTCATCGAGCTTGAATTCAATGACAGGCCGCTGCTGGGTGTGTGTTGGAGGGGGAGGTGGTGTCAGAGACAATAAAGACTGAGGCTGAAACAGGTATGCGGTTCTCTGCTCTAAATCCTCACACGACTGTGGGCCACCCCTCCGACAGGGAAGGTTAGTGTTATTTTTGTTTGCTGTGGACGCGGCTTGTTAAGTTGCCCGTTTCCTCCATCTGTAGTAAAAAAAGAAAAGCTTTGTGGCTGGGAGGTTGGGGAGTTGAGCCTTTTGGGTTTAATCTATAAAAAAAGGAAAAAAAAAAACCCAGAGGGCAGACAGAGTTCAGTGGCCTAGTTTTGTGCAGGCTGGTATGCCTGTGAGTGGCTGCCACATTGGCTACAGAACAGCCAGTGACTTCAGAGCTGAGAGGGCCGTTTGCAGGGTAGGCGGCCAGATGGACGGCGGCTACACAGCACAGATATCCTCTGCCTCTTTTCCTCTGCTGGCACACAGCATCTCCCCTCATCTCTCGCTATCCCCTGCCCATTCATTTACTCATTCAGCCAATCTTCTTTCTCATTGCTCTCACGCTCTGCCACCATTTCACAGTCGGCTGTTGTTCCTCGACGTATTTTTCGTATCTGAGTGTAAATCAAAGGACATGTTCATACACTCTGAATGATCCTCAGAATAAAATGTGATCATGGAGGACTGTGATGTCATATGGTCCAATGGACACCCACCAAATACTTTGTATCCCTTCACAGAAAAATGGTTCCCAATCTTTTTCATTTGTGACCTAATAAAATAAATCAAAGTCCCATTATAGTAACACTTTATATTAAGGCACACATATTCTCTGCAAACTAGTGCTTATTAGCACACAGAATAGTAGCAGACTGGCTCTTTTTAAGTCATTATACAGCACATTCTAGTGCTTTATTCTACAGGACTTTAAGTAACATTAAATTAACTACTGTTTATTGATAATAAGGAAGATACTGTACATATTATATATATTATAACACTGTTTTTTCCACCTGGCTTTATGAGGTGGTAATATCCTTAGAGTAGTTGGTCTCCTTTAATAGCATTTAATAAATATGGCCTTTTCTTGTACATAAAACCCCTCAAAACTACAACTCTTAATAGTGTCCAAACAACTAAAATTAAGTCAAAATGTCAGAAATGCAAAAGTCAGCTCTTGCTCATAACCAATTCACTGGCGGTTTGACATTTATGAACTACCATCACTGACCAATACGCTATTAATATGTATGTGTACCTTAACATTAAATGCTACCACACTGATGATCCTTCATCACAGTTCATATTTGATATATTGATGAACAAACTGTGAATAAAAGAAGGAAATAGTTGACTAGATTTGCATCAAATTAAGATTTACTCCTTTCCACCACCCCACCCAGATTGGGAACCACTATCCTAGAAGCCAAACTAATCCTCTCCCTCTCTTCTTCCCTTTCAACCCCTTACAAGGCCTGGCCTCGACAGCAGAAAGCTGAGCGCAGAGCAGCCATTGCAGAACACAAGAAGCAACTTCAACATCAGAAAAAATGTCTCGTCCGAACAACAGCAAAAAAAAAAAAAAAAATGACAAAGAAATATAAAACAACAATAACTGATCATTTGTAAGACTGGGTGTTGGAAAAGTAATCCTGCTGAAGTTAGCAGATGCAGAGGAGAGATGGAGGCGTGACAGATAGAGGAGGGTAGAGTGTATCAGTCTCTTGAGGGAATGTTCCTTGTGTTGTGTCGATAGTCCCCTGTTCCTCTACTTCCCCTCAGTGGAGATGGCAGTCATCATTAGCATGAAGCCTAAAAAAACCCCTGCAGCCAAATCAACCTTTGCAGGCCGGAGCAAAAACTGTAGCAGAGCAAAATCGTTTTCAAAGACCGTGAACTGGCAGTAACATTTAATTTCATACAATATGTAAAGGATATAGCGTGTGGTAAGTGCATGGTGACTGCGTAATCGAACCATGAGAAAACAATTTCCCAGAAGTCAAAAGAGTCTTTTTTTTCTTTTTGAAGCCCCTATGGACAGAGTAGATTGAGGCAGTTTGCAATAGTGTGGCTTCGTAGGCAGTCCAGCTGTATGTGGCACTGAGTGCATCGCTCCCCACTGTGGCACAATACATACATCCTCACGCTGCCCTGCCCAAGTATTTTAAGCACAACATGGGACTTGTTGAACTTTGGACAAAACTTCAACCAACAAGGCTAAGTTAGGCTTTGACTGGATGACCACCTGTTTTTCACAGCTGGTTTTGGGTCCGGTCACTTTTAAAACACAAGACACCAGTGTTTATCGCCACAGTGGTCCTTTCATAGACAAACTGGCTGTGTTGATTCAATTACAGGAAAGCAGCTGGACAATCCAGGAGCTAAACAGCACGAGTTCTGTAAACAGCGAGCGGGGTGGTGTGAATTGTGTCCAACCAGTGGGGGGAGCCAGATGCACCAGTGCCTTACATTTCACTTGTGTAAAAGAGGAAATTATGATTGGTCATTGCTCGGTGATGTAACACCATTTGTCTGCATTAAGTACTCAGACTGCTCTGTGTCCTAAAAGCCCCTAGTCTAGCACACATTCTGTTGGACTGGGCTGGTCCGTGTTTGTCACCCTCCCCAAACCGGGGACAGATTGTCAGAAATGCTCTCTCCCAGTATATGTTACATCGAGGGAGCTGAGAGGTTAGCAGCAGTTTTGAGGTTTCTCTACTATAACCAGTTGACACTATTAAGTGCTGTGTTTAACTGAACCGTCTCAGCGAGGGTTTTACCGCTCTAAAGCTGGCTCCTACAGCTTATCCAGCACAAACCCTAAGCCAAGATAGTTTGAGTTCACTTGCTTTGGTACTGCAAGCTTGTCTGAATCATATTAATCACAGCAGACTGTGAAAAATAGGTCATAACTTTAAAATCAGCTGTGAAGAATCTTCCTGTTATGTGCATGTTTGCCTAACAGCGAGCGCGTCCTTCAGTTTCATGGTGTCTCTATCTCACTGCTAAGCTCGAGGCACACTGTCGATGAAGTATAGACATATAAATACTAGTTACCGAATCAGGACTTTATAAGAACACAGAGCACTAAGACTGTAATGTTCATGGGCCCACTCCACACAGCCACAAACAGGAATGAATAAAGTATCAAATAACAGGAGCCCGCTGTCAGGTTGTAGAAATACAGAGCTATACATGTGTCTGAACACAGTCCTTGGGCCCCTTTTTTCGTTGATAAAAGAGGCTTGCGTTGTAATTCTTGTGAGGTGTAGTGTTATCTATCAGGGTTTGTTGAGTTTTTCAGTTGTTTTCTCCTTTTCAAACCTCTTTCTGAAATGCATTGCCTGGAATTGATTGTGCGAGCCGATCCCTATCACCTTTGACCACCCGTACCCTCACTAGGCGTTCACCCTCCCACCCCAACCCCCTGAGCTCTTCTGGAATGTGTGTTTGTCTGTATCAGTTAACCACAGCTGGCTTGAGCACCACGGTGCCTGGGGGGATGACCACCCAGGACAGGGGATCATGGGACCCTCCTGTGGAGAGGTTCAGGACCCCCCCGGTCACCTCGTTCTCCGCCTCATCGCCCCGACCCTTCTTGGCTGACTGGCTCTGGGCCCTGCGTTCAGACGCAGCCCCGAGTATGGGCATCATGGGTAGGCCCAGGGCGGAGGAAGGGAACGCCGGGGACAGCAGAGGGGACTTGGCCAGGCCCAGTGGGGAGCCATTAAAAGACAGGATGGGCGTCCCTCCCAGGCCGCCTGGAGGGGAGCCTGGGCAAGCCAACGTGCTGAGGTCCAGAGGGCGAGGGCTGAGGGGCGACAGGGGTAAAGAACCACCCAGACTCTGCAGAGCGTGACCTCCGAGGAGAGCCGCCGCCGCTCCGGGGATGATAATATGGGCTCCGCTCACATAGGACATCTCTGAATCCTTCCCCCCTCCACTAGTAAGACCTCCACTTTGACTCCCCTTCAGCAAGGAGCCCACCCCACCTGGAGATCCCTGTTCTTGAGCCACAAAGTGCCCGTGGGCTTTGATGTGCTTACGTAGAGAGCTGGGGTCTGTGTAGCGCTTCAGGCAGCCCACCATCTTGCAGTAGTAGGGCTTGTCCACGTAGTGTGTGCGTGTGTGTTTGAAGCGGTCGCTGGAGTTGGAGTAACGCTTGTTGCAACCCTCATAAGGACAAATGTAGGGCTTTTCACCTGTAGGTACAGACAGGATCCACATGTCATTGGTTACAAGTTTAAAAAAAACAAAAAAACAAAACACAACACGGGATAGGTCTATTAACTGAAAGCTTCTGTATCATATCTGCTTGAGACCCAACAATGTATATTTGTCCTCTGAACAAGAATTTCAGCTTTAAAAAAAAAAAAAATGCTGTCCACTCCAAAGAACATTCCATTAAAAAAATTTATCTGAAAAAAACTCCTTCATCATGCTGTTTCTAAACTAAAAGGCCAAAACTTTTACTTTCATAGGTCTCAGGAGGATATAAAGCTCTGGAAAAAAAAAAAAAATTAAGACATAAATTCATACAAAAATTTCCAAACTTGGGCTGAACTGAAAACCTCATAAACATAACCTAGATCAAGACAGACAGTCAAAAGAAACCAAACAAACATTAGTTGCTTGCATTTTTGTGGTATAAAGTCCCTAAGAGCATTGTGAAGACATGGGGATGAGCCTGCAATAATGCATGATGACTTATTCCACTAACTATTGATTTCTGATCTTTTTCCATGTCAAAACATTAGTACTGTTTAAAAATGAACATGAACCCCTGAAACACGTATTTTATACACATAAATGCAACAAATTACAATATTTTTATTTACATGAGTAAACGCCGTAAATTAAACTGCCCACACACCTGTATGTTTTTTCCAGAGCTGTATTTGTCATTTGAAGTGTGTGTGTGTGTGTGTAGCAAAATTACTGACCTGTATGTGAGCGGTTGTGTATCTTGAGGTTCTCCAGGCGTGAGAAGCTCTTGTTGCAGGTCGGACAGCGATGGGGCTTCTCGTTAGTGTGGGTACGAATATGGATGAGCATCTTGTACCTACATCCACACACACACACACACACACACACACACACACACGCACACAACAACACGTTCATATCTGTAGCCTCTTGTGTTCTGGCTCTCATGTATTCACCTTATAAACTACCTCTGCTCTCTCACCTGGCATTGAACCCCCTCCCTTTGCGAGCACAGCCCTCCCAGTGGCAGCAATACCCAGAATCCTTTTCAGGTTTGACGTGAAAGTCGTTGACATGATCCACCAGGTCTTGCAGGGAGTCGAAGAGCAGATGGCACTAGGGAAGGAAAGACTTTTTAAGTATATTTAGGATACTACTTTGATCCAATCTTTACTAGGATCATAGCATGCGTTTGCGTCACTGTCCGAGTCTCACCTTCTTCCAGCGGCAGGCCAGCTGTTCGTCTGCTGAGAGGTCAGGAGAGGCTCTCTTGTCATTCGTCTGGCCAATAAACATAGAGGATGGCAGGTGAAGCCCTGTCCCAGCTCCGATTGGCACAAAAAACTGAAAGGCCTGTGAGATGTGAGAATTCTGGGAAACACGAAAAAGGGGAAAAAAAAAGAGCAATGGATCATGAGCCTGTAGCACATAGTGGGACTGAATTTAAGCCTACGGTCATGTCAACCTCAGAACCAGACAAATGTGAGCGCTCATTTTTAGTTTAATGATTCATATGACCTTCCTCCAACCCGGCCGAGATCAGGTCGAGCCGGTCTCAGCCATTTATCTGATACAGGGCAGGTGGGGCACCTTTGAGGCACATGACCAAGAATGCTGCTGCTGATACACACCAGGCTTCTGAACCCAATTAGCTAGGATATTTTCACCAAAAATAAGGAAATAAATGTACATAAAGGGGTTATAAGTAGTGCTGATGTTCCAAACTGTCAACAGCAGGTAGAAGTTTTGTACCAGAACACACCTCTAGTTACCAAAACCAGCACCGAATCAATGTTGTGTCCACAGACAACACAGAGCTGTATTATGAGATCATCAAGTTTTCTTCTTCAGACTAAAACTGATAGCTGGTGACTTTGACAGTCGGTCAAAATAACACACACATAACTTTATACCGTCATAAGTCTCATAAAAACAATGTGATTTCAGCATCAAACTCCATTCTTTTCATTTACAGCTATGTCCACTGTTGAAAACAACATTGCTTCTCGCTTTTATCACTTTGTCAATTTATTTGACTCTAAAAGTTGTTTCTTTGTGGTTCTCATTCCATCTTATCACTTTCTGGCACTTTTATCAAAGACCCTGTGGTGTTATCATGGGAGACCAGCAGAGTGACTCACTACTCCCTCTAGTGGTTACATAAATACGGCAGACTGTTAGTGTTATTCTAAACACTGTAATGATAATTTTAGGTAGTTTTTACCTCCGTCATGGAGGTAATGTATTCACCAGGGTTTGTGTGTGTCTGTCTGTTTGTTTGCAACATAATGCAAAAAGTTATGGACTGATTTTAATAAAATTTCCAAGGAATGTCTGAAATGGGACAAGGAACAAGTGATTAGATTTTGGAGGTGTTTCAGATCATCGTCTGGATCCAGGATTGTTTTATGGCATTTTCAGTTGAATAACCTCTCAGCTGGCATGTCTGTTTCTGCACATGATATTTGACACCGTGGCAACGTGGCCCTATTGTTTATCTGTTGCTAGGTAACCCACTTCAAGGGTTATATGTTACAGCAGCATGGTGGGGAACTGGGCTGCCTTAGCGGAGGTCCGCGCTCTCCGAGTGCTTTTCTAGTTTTTACTATTTGAAAGTGTAAATGCTACACATAGCCTCTTAAAAGCCTTTGTTGATAAGAAATATATGTTCTTTCATTTCGTTGAGGTTTAGCATTTTGTTTATTTCATGCTTTATTGTCCTGATTGATTGCTAGTTTATCCAATTGCACTTAGAGGCGTTTTGGTTTGTGCCTAATAAAACATCCCTTTCAAATCAGAAAATAAACTAAGGGATTCCAGATTAATTCTCAATTAAGAATTAGTCTGGCGATACCACTGTAGTGTCAATGTCATAAATTAAATGGCTCAAGGCAGATCAAAATGGACAATAAATCAGCCATCCATTCTGTGTGGAATAATTAAGAATAGACAGTATTAAAAAAAACAACCCTGTCTGAGCGCATACATAACTACAGATCTTTAAAATTTGCCACCAAGTATTACTACTTATTTCCTCTTCTTTTCTCCAGACATAAACTTCTAGACATCCAGAGTCCTCCACAAAACCCTCCCTACATCCCTGAGCTTGGCATGAGAGCTGTAAGATCCACTAAACCTCAGCTGGGGCTCAGAGAGCTGCTACACCAGCTCACACACATACAGACTTCAGACACACACAGTGCAACTTAGCTCAAGCAGAAAATAAGAGTGAGGTCTTGATGAAAAGTTGAATTTCGAATAAGGGACATGTAAGTCCACGCTCTCCTGTCAGCTGACAGCCAGAAAGATAGAAAATGTCTGAAATGCGAATGTGACCAATTTCATACAATAAGGCCAATTCCCTGTTCTGAGCTCTGCCTCTGCACGCAAAATATGTGAGGTGGTGTGTGAGATGCTGTAGGCGAGAGCATGTGAGTGTGTGCATGTCTTCTATAAGTGACGCTTGGAGTGCATGAGGTGTTATGAGTGTGCGTGGTACAGAGTAAGAAGGTGTCCGACGCACATGTGTATGGGAAAGTGTAAACTGTGTGCGACGTTGTTTAATGTGCAGTTACAGCCAGGTGGTGGGGTCAGGGGGGCTATCTGATTCGGACACAGGGCAGCTGAATGGTCCCAGCCAGCGCGTCTCAATTCAATTGGGAGGGAATTGAATTAGGCAGCGTGAGGTCTGCATGGCTGTACCTTGTCTTAAATCCGATTATGCATGTACACAGAGGCACACACACACACACGTCATGCCAGCGGGGCCACTGAGTACAAGCTGTTGGGGACACAAGAGGTGTTTGATAAGAACCAACCCCACACCCGCCTGTTCGAACTTTCTCTCTCACAAATGATTCCAACCCCCTTCGCATAGTCTTATTTCCTGATGGAGAGTGTGACACAACCCGATGTTGTTCTTGATTTGCTGACCCCAGCAGGATGAGTCACTATCTGCTGTCGACAGGAAAGTGTGGGCCACTCATTACAGCACTGAAAAGCAGTGTTTATTCTTTTAACAACTCTGAGGTGAACAAACAGGAAGGCAGAGAAACAGGGGGGGTATCAGCAGGCAAGGTAAATGCCAGTGAAATTTAAGTGGAAACATTAACAAAATTACAAAAACTGTAAAAAAAAAACAAAAACAACTGAAGTCTGAAAACAAGATTTTTAAAAACAATTGTATTGCATCTACTTAAAATAACAATAAAAAAGAAGTTTCTCTCAGTTTACTTAAAACTTAACAAATTAAAACACACTGATTGACACAATAGTTGCTTTTTCTTTTATTAAACCACAAATAATGAGCTGTTTTCCTCCTGTTTGTCGGCTGGACAGCATGGGAATCCCCACCTTTAAATAATGTGAGTCAGCTCCAGGGGTTCGTCCTTGGTCTGCGCCCTACCCTTCTACCATTTATCATGAAAATAATTGCAGTAGTTTGTCTATTTTCCAGCTGACAGATAAAATAAAAATGCAATATTATAACGCTGATGAAAGTGTGTGATTAAGTTTCATATACTCACCCCTGAGGGGACGTAGTTGCCGTTGGTCATTTCTGGAGAGCTGGGGGTGTGGCGGGAGGAAGGGGACATGCTCAGGTCCACTGCAGGGGGCGTGGGGGTGTCTGTTCGATCCTGAGGTACCACCTGCACACCTGACACACCCGCAGACACACATCTGGTCAAATAATCTCTAGCCTTGTGGGTCTGGTTCAAGGATACTGCTCCGTCTGTCCCTTCTCAATCCTATTCTGATGTTTTTTTTCTTTCCTTACCTGTGTGTGGAGACGCTGGCGAGGCGGGCTCTATAACTGCAGTACCGTCGTCTGTCATGCGGAGCTGGCGAGCACGTTTGGGGTGCAGCGGGGAGAGGGGGGGCGAGCATGCACCTCTGTCCCTCCCACTGACCCGCCGAGGGAGCTTCAAGTCTAGGGGCTCGTCCAAAGACAGCATGACCGCAACCCGCCGACCTCCCACCTGCACAAACATCCAATCACAGAGGGGTACACGATGAGACACCACAAGGACGGCTTGGTTTTTCCTCTGAAACACTGCATTGTAAAGTTAAAATAAGCTGCTGCAGAAGATAGATTCTTACATCTGCAATATTTCCCACATGTATGTTGAGTGTCTCACATTCCTCCAACCCACTGGGTAAGAAGTAGCCTCCATCGATAGTAAACTGACCACAATTGTAAACTGAAACACTGAGTCAGCCAGGGAAAAATAAACACACACATACACGCTGGGTTCTGCATGACCCCCTCCTCTTTTTTTCCATTCTGACCTTTACTCACACAATCTTCCTGAGGAATGTCTACAATCCAATCCAGATGGTCACTCTCACCAGCAGCCTCCTTCACTCCACCCACTGGCCAGTCACTGGCCTTTGCACCAAGTCACATAACCGCCCCCCCCCCCATCCAGCCTGTCCCGACCCCTACAGTGTGCACCTATAGACCCCACGGACCTTTAAGACCCACCAGCAAAGCCCCAGGCCTTTGTGTCCAGCTGCGCCCACTCCACCTCGACCTCCTCCCTCTTCTAAGCACACTGACCTCTGGACCCGGCCCGAGGGTTCAGGGGAGGATGTAACTGTCATCTGAGTTCCACTTCTCTTACTCAGCCTCCAGACTGACCCTGCATCACCTTATTCAGCGAAGACTTTCAGAATAAAACACCTTAATGCATTGAAATCATATATTTAAATATAATTCAGTGCATTAAAAGTACTATTAAGTTATCCTCTGATGACACTGGGAAATAACATGAGATATCTATGGTGAGAATCTGCAATGTGCAATAACAGTAATGAGACTTGTAATGAATAAACTAAATCTGCAACCAAATTGACACCGATTAACCCACAGGTAGTTGACAGCTAGATGGGACTTAATCTGATACATATATTATTTTTCGAGCATAGACGTGTAACTGTTTATTTTACTTGCTGTCTGTTCATTTGTGAATAAACTGAACTTATCTGCGTGCTGGGTGTGAACGCATGGTACGTGTAAATAAAAGTTTTCATTATTCGTTGCTTTTTAGGCAGTCGTATGCAATCTATTTTTAGCATGACCATACTGCGATGATGATGATGACAAACTACAATTAGTGAAATAGCATGGGACCATGGGAGTTTAAATCCACCGCCGACAAAAATCTATCAGACGTGATTCAGACGGAAATTATTTTGACAGATAACTTCAATTAACCCTACGTTCAGTGATGTATATACTGTACATGTCTTTTCATTCTAGTGAAACAGACACAAGTAACATTTAATTCTCTGTCTACTAGATTACTGTGCTGCAAAACATGCAAATGATAATTTCTGTGTTTCTGTTATTATTTGCACCAAACTGCTGTTTTTATCTGTAGTTTGTTCTTCGTGGGTATAACTCAGCTGACCGGCAACCATAAGAAACAGGAAATAGAATAAAATTAAGGATTTCTCCAAAACTGAAGATTTTTGGAAACTTTTGATATAATATAAGTGCACAAGTCAGCAAAATCTTTAACAAAAGTGCTACGCGTGTAAGGTATTTCCATGCAGAAAGGTTACATATTATTTATTTAAGATTACTGGGGCACAGACTTCTATATAAACTACATTTTTTCAACTGAAATGTATATATCTGCTTCATCCAGTATTTATTGCTTCACACACAGGCGGTGCTCGTACAGTACTGCTGGTTTATAGCCAAGCTCTCCATCCAACTCATGTTAGGGTTCACTGCTCCTTCTCACCAGGCTCACATACACACTCACACATCTCACATCAAAGCATTTTCCATCTCCACACACACAGTGGCAGGATGTCCTATATTCCTGCTTTGGGTCCGTGCACACAGCTCCCACCACGCATGAACCGTAGTGTGCACGTTATACACGGCCCTACTTATCATACACACTAGTAATTAATCACACTGTAATTTCAACAAATTTATCCTTCCTTCCTCTCCCTCACATACATGCCAACACACACACACAGTAGCCAGGGGGGTAGTGAATGGTGGGCTTTGAGAGCGACTGGCCAGGGGCCACATGAGAAGCCCTTGTGTCTGGGAGGCACGGAGCAGTGAGGTCACCAGGTTCACCAGTCCAACGAGGGATGGCCAATAACTCAAACACACACTCACGCACAGCCAGAAGGGGCTGGAGTTACAGATTCAATCATCCATAGATAAGAGATGAAGATACACACTTACTGATACAAACAGAGGAACATACTGTATGTACGCACACACAGCAGCAATATACCACAATCAGTCATCTCAGTGTCGTACTTATGTGTATTCACGCACACTCAGATCTTTGAACAATTAACCTTTCTCTGATTATAACCGGCACATGACCTAAACATCTAAAATGTCAGCTATATCTAAAAACAGACAGGAAAGACCCTGCAAAAAAAAAAAAATGCTGCATGCTCGGACAAGATTTATTTTAAGAGCTCGCAGACAGAAATGCCAACCCTAACAAGCTGCAGCCAGTCAATGAGGAGATGCACCGCTCCTTCAGCTTTATTAGGATTTACTAAAAGAGCATTACGAGTATTATTTAAGTAAATTTGTCATGTAACAGCGGACAATGTTCTTGATATTTCAAAAATCATTTATTTGTTAAATATCTTCAGTTCCATGTGCAGATTATACCTTGACACATACTGAACAGACTACATCCACTCCAGTCAAATTAGTAATGATGAAGGAGGATAAGTGGTGGTTGCTCTAATGAGTTTGTTATGTGGGCAAACATTGTCATTAGCTGCGAAAAATGAACATGTTAAGATCAGAGCGGATATGATCCTCATTTAGAATAAGCTGCGGTTAATACCGCATCTCTCTGTCTCCTTCTCTTCCCTCTAAACTGGGTGGGTCTGACTAACTTACTGTAACTCCTGCCACACAGACTGCCAAGAGTTTTGGCTTTATTGTTTGGCTTAAGTAGCAGAAAATCGCCTGTCATCCACTTTAAACGAGTAAACCCCTTATCCCGAGGCACAGACCAGGAATCAGCTTAACCTTTCTACAAACCCTGCTCTCATCCACTGGGGGGGACAAATCGAGAAACTGGCCTCACATAAGTGTTATAATACACTATTATACAGACACTGTGGTATGGAACTTATGACTCCATATTAATTTGGTGCTGGCACCTCTAAACATGTGATTGGTCCCTTCCTAACACTGAATCCATACAAACACAAAGACAACACAAGGGTCTTTTGCCAGAAGCCCTTCTCAGGCAGCTGCTCCACATGCAAACTATTACTATAGCTACATAATGGACTATATAGCTCATCTTTTCCAATTTATTAAACAGGCCTTCATAGTTATTCCACTGCTGCTCAGACAACAGGCAGTCTCATGAAACTGTCCCCATTCCCCTAGAAAAGGTTAAGCATCTATATCATAATACTGGAAGGTCTCAGAACGTCTGTGTGTGTGTATGTGTGTGTGTGTGTGTGTGTCCGCTTTATAACTGAAAAACTGGAGAGAGCTAGCCTTTGCCGTTTGGAGTACTTATGTATTTTGGGTCAAGGATCAGACTGGCAAAAACAGCATATTGATACAACCATTACTTTTTGAGTTAGTTGTTTTTAAAATTACAGTGGGCTTACAGTGCTCATAACCCAACCCCATACACACACACGGGGAACAGAACACTGACAGCTGAACGGCTGAAATCGTCCCCACTCTAACTTCTTGAATTTCAGCAACAATTTATACATCAAAATATTGGAAAAACTCTTTTCTTTCAAAGACTATTCACATTTTAATCTTAAAACATTTCGTTTTCGATCTACAGGTCTCTAAGCGCACAGAGTGGCGATTTTTCTCTCATTCATTCCAATGTTACATTTCTGTCACTAAAATGTTTGATTAAGTCCAATTTCCCACAATCACTGCTTATTCAGTTCTGACTTTTTTCCACATTTTTTCTATCAGTACATTCAGAAGACTCACCACAAGCCTCACCTGCAAGAAGTTCTGAGATAGGATGTACAGTTATGGATTGACAGCAGTTTGTTTGAGAGGTGGTTTCTCAGTGAATTTAACGCAGACACCCATGTTTCATCCATAAGGAGCCTACGTTATGTTGCTATGTTGTCATGACAACTACACCAATGGGGAAATGTCACATGATCAATTTGTTGCTATGCTGTCATGACAACCACAGCAGCAGGTACAACAGTTTGAATCAGAGAGGAAAGCCAAATGCAACAGACACACCAGAGATAAAATCTGTGTTACAGCAGTAAACTTAGTCATCAAGTACTGTGAATGTGATGAAGTCATACAGTAATGATGGCTTCTAGAACCCGTGGATTCCCACAGGTCAACACTCTAACCCTAACCCTAACCCAGGACACGTCCATGAATATTAACTCAGTATTGGTGCTTGTACCTAGTATGACTACAGCTGTCCTAAACAAAAAGACAAACACAAATATATGACAAAACTCTTCATTAGGAAAGAAAAGTCAATCTGTTCTCACACAAAAGGAAGAGTTCAACCTTAAATGTTTAGACAAAGTAGAAGAAAAATAATTAGATTTTCCCCAAACTGCAGTCTCTGAAGTAGAACTGTGTGATAACTGACAAAAAAATACTTAATTAACAAAATCATTTTAGTTCAGGTTCCACCAACAACCCAACTTGACCTCAAACAGGCCAGAGCAGTAAAATAAATAGCAAAACTTATAAATAATGACAACTCAAATTTTTTCTTTGTTTTAGTGCAATAAATTTAAATTACAGTATGAAAATTTTTACATTTAAGAATATTTTCACAAAAAATGCGAATAACTTGAAGATCCAGCTTTCCTTCCTGATCTGATGATGTTTACAGTAAGTGTCTTACATCATTTCCTGTTGTTAGTTGCGTCCTGTGTTATTTTCTGTTGTATTGTAGCATGCGGACACTTCTGTAGTTTCTCCCTGCTATTCTAGAACTCTCTTAGTCTAAGTGTCTAAAACATCGCCAGTTATTTTTGTTTCAGTTACGTCTTACTAACCGTTAGTCACCTAATTCTGCATTTTTTCAGTTGGCTAATCTGTGTTGACATAATCCTCAATATAATGGCAAAACTTTTGAGGTTCTGCCCTGGCCTTCCTTTGGTGCTTGATGTGTGTTGTTGTCCGCAGCATCATCGCTTCGCTTTAATAAGTCCATAGTTTTACCTGACACTCGCTTGACAAGTCACGTTGGGGCAAATTATTCTGACATCAGAAGTAAGGGGACTTTCGAGTTTTTAAGAATATTGAATGAAATAAAGTCAGTAGTGTCTATTTTATTATAGGAATGTAATTATTGTGTTTTATATTTCAGCATTAATTCTCAATATTTATTTTGTATTCAATACATGATGACTTATTTAATGTATTTTTCCAAAAAAATGTCAAGTACCCCCTGGGTTTCTTCCAAGTACCCCTGGGGGTACACGTTCCCCCATTTGAGAAAGACTGGTCTAGGTGATGTCCTGCTAACGACATAAATTTTGTTGACATTTAGCGGACATTCTGGGGAAAACCCGGTCTGATTAGGAGAGACGGCATACATCCCACTTGGAATGGTGCTGCTCTCATGAAACGTGACCCACTGTGCTTTTTGACTGTTGATCCTGGAGGGTGGATGGAGCTGCTGGGGCCCCGGGGTCGAACCTGCTCCACAATGAATTTAGCTGCAAATCTGGTGGAGTTTGTTCAAACCATTAAAGAATGGAGGTGTGTTACTGCCACGAGCAACAAAACAATTTAATATAATCAATGGGATGTTTGCAGGAAATTCACATATTAACTTTAAAGTTTTAAAGATGGCGTTTATAAAAATAATTTTAGAATAATTTAGGAATAATTTTAACTTTAGTTTGTATTGAAATATAAATGCTAGTGGTTCTCATACTTCAGCTCATTGAATGGCGCATGTATAGAAAGGGCTGTTTAGATTTGCTGTTCCCAATTATACATGTTCCATTTGAGAATGTAATCATGTGTGAATACAGCTGGGATGAGAATAAGCAATTCAACTGTTTATAATAGACAAATTTACAGCATTTTATTTAATAAAGAAAGAGGTAAAACTATTATATTGGCCACTGATTATACTCAGCAAATCCTTCAATGATTACCAATATACTCTGGCGTTTGCACTGAAATACCAAAGTAAGTTACTATTTGTGCAAAAATGCAATGTGTAATACCACTGACTTTCAGTCAAGGGCCACGGACCATGGTTCCAAGATGGAGCCGATGCAGAAGTGACTGGGGTTTACTCAATAAACACTGGTTCCCATAGACTTACAGTGAATTTTCTCTCTAAAAATACCAAATCAGTTTTTTTTTTTTTCCAAGGACTCATTCCAGTGTCGTCTGTTTCATTTTGACCCTTTAATTAGTGAATTGGTGGTACATCTTTAGATTTTTCAAATAAATTTCAAATAAAGGATATATACTGTACATATATATATATATATATATATGGAGAGAGAGAGAGTGAGAGAGAGAGAGTGAGAGAGAGAGTTATAGTATAGGAATATAATTTTAGATGGTTTAGGAGTTTTATTTTTTTCCTGACAGACAGCCACACTGTATTTGTGGTAAATAGGTTCCACTAACAAGACTGTAAAATGACTTTGTTACACAATGTTTGATGAAATTTACCATTTTACCATTTACACCAAATTGCAAACTATTTACTTAAAAACAGTTCAGAAAGCACATTTTCTCCATTCACTAATTATAATATACTACTTACTTGCTGCTTACAATATAGAAATTATTTCAATATTTGATTATTTATTGCAGTCTATGCCTGCAATAAATAATCAAATATTGAAGCATCCACATTAAAAATGCAAGTCCTACATCTTTGCTATTTATAGGTACACTACTAACATAGAGTCCTAGCACTGGGACATTTTCACTCTTTTCTACATCCTCAGCTATCATGACACCAAATACAGACAGATCAATTAATCATTGCCAAAAATACATTTTACAAACTATCATTATCTCCAAAGGTTGGTGCTGACCGTAGCCGATAGTTAATGTTACTCGTCTAAACTGAAAATACTGACTTCAAAGGTAAACAAAAGCTCAAAATTGGTCCGACCTAGAATTTTTTGATGAATTATTTTGACTTCGAGATTTTGACTTAAGACATTTAGGTATCTATTGCTTTAACTTAGATCTTCGGCTTCAACAATTAACTTCTTCGTGCATGCGTTTTCACCGTCAAAATGTTGGGAGGCAGAAGCAGAGATGATATCGGATGATTAATCAGCTATGTGCTTTTTCCTATTCCAAACTGTCATTATTATATCAGCCTCTAAAAATACACTGAGTTGACCTCTACTACCTGGCGTCCCGATTGGATCCAAATTGACACCAATTAAACTGTGCGTAGCTGACAACTAGCTGGGGCTTCATGTGATTGGCCAAATGCTCAAATGCTATGAATACATGGCTCATGCATCCAGAGATCCATCCGATAGGCCTGATAGATTGTGATGTTCATATTGCGATGGTGAGAAAAAAAAAAAACTTTCAGTCAGCACTATGTATAATGAAATCTCTCAAACTTCTGTGAAACGGTACCCGCCGAGACAGTCCATTCCTCACTAATGTGATCCCTGGGGAGTTGAATAGTACAGCTCCCACTGCTGGAGTTTACCTCAGTCCACCCTCATGATTATTTCTCAGGAGCAGTGACTGCCTGGAAGTGACTCTTGGTGTGTGAATGTTGGACTGAAACTACACGATCTCGACTATAATATTCCAGTCAAACATCACGGGGAGTGAGGAGTGAGGTAAAAACAAGGGGAACCGAGAGGAGGCACCAGGAGAGAAAGGACACGGAGTGTGTCTGCGCGATATGTGAATTTGTGTGTAAAGTTCAGTGGCGGGTGGCTGTGAAGTTTGGGGAAGGGGTGTTGGCCGGCCCCCATGCAGACTTCCTCGCTGAGCCATGGGGTCGACAGTCTCTCTGAAAGGCAGCATTGTCCCTTCTGTGGGCCCTCTCTCCCTCTGTAGCAGAGTAAATACAGGCAACGGCAGCTGAACGGGAGAGAGAGGAGAGATGACCAAGGGGGCCACAGTGAGGATAAACCAGGGTGAGGAGGAAGTGGAGGAGGAAGAGGAGTCCTGAAAGAGAGGCTTGTGTGTGTCCTCTTTAGCAATCTCAGTCACCTATAACCCTTTCCCACCCCTGTCTTACGTCTACGCCCTTGCCTTAAGTGAGGGGTGTGTGTGTGTGTGTTTGGGGTGAACATCAGTGTGGGAGAGCTAGGCGTTGGGTAGAACAGTGCAAGGAGGGGCATCGGGTTAAGGGGAGGCGATGTGTTTCAACACCTCCGCGCTCCGAGCCCGAGCTCACATGGATCAGCGCTGACCCTCAACCCCGCTCCGACCGATTGATCTTTAACCTGATCTGATGTGATGAGATCTGTACCGAAGCGGATCGCGTTTCAGCAGCTTAAGTCTGTTTGGTGTGATGGTGCAAAAAATAATAGCCAAGCAAAAGCATCTAACATTATCCCAACTATGAGGTATAAGGTGATCATGTTACAGGATATGAATCGTATTGTGTGATATTTTGTTTTATATAAGCGCTTCAGAGGAAAAGTGTGTGTGTGTGTGTGTGTGTATGCCTGTGTGACTCCCTCTGAAGTTGGCTGTAACTTAATCTCCCTCCTGCTGTGACCCTGGGAGGTGGTCTGTAGGAGGTAAGCCATCTCTCCCCAGGGCTCTTTGCTCTCTTTCAGTCTCTCTCGCTCGCTCTCACACAGAAAGAGAGAGGGCGAGCAGTGGGAACAACAGCTTCTGACAACTGAAGGGTTTTAATGTCTAGCATTTAAAGCTTTACAAAACCTTGCAGTGTTCAATTTGAATGTAGCTGTTCTGGCAAGACCTTGCTCTGATGCTGCTTATTATTCATTTTGATAATTGCCTTTACATTTCTAGGCACATACACAACAAAAACACAATCCCAGCATTATGGTTTAAGTCTTATCACATAAGTAATATGTGGAGAGCATCCCAAGATGTAAAAAAAGTGAATATCAGAGTTATTCTATCAAGGTTATTAAATAATAACAATAATATAATGTTGTTAGAAGGTGAATATGAACTTGTTTTCTTCGCATTTTTCTTTGCATTTTTGCAAATTATCAATATTTTTAGCCAAAATTTGAAAATGAGAAAACTTAAGATTATCCAGACTCCCAAATATTGATATTAGTATTTGCTTACAATACCCCTGATCCACCATCCTTTAGTATGAGGTTGTAAAGGGCTATAGGATGGATACAAGCACCAGAATAAGTATACAGCTGGTTTATTATAGACACGTCTTATAGAGACATAGGTTATTCCACCGACACTACCTAAAAAGAACTATAATAATAAAGTTAAGCCACTGCAACACTGCAAAGTCCAGTTTTTGGTAGTTCTGTAGTGTCTGGTGGTTTGTAAAGACCTGTGTTTATGATGCGGGTCCTGTGCAGACCTGTTGGTTTTTCCATTCACCAGGTGGGAAGGAAAGGGTCAAAGGTAACGTTAAAGCCGAGCGGGTGTGGTGTGAACTCTGACCCGTGACATTTGGATTCTACATCTGTATCTGGGGCTCAGGGGGAATAGACAAAGCCGTCTCACTTGGAAGAGGTTAACACACTCACAAGAAGGGATTAAAGAGATCAAAGCATTTCCATACTTTAGAATAAACACATTTGTGATTTTGGTAACCAGATCCACATGAAGAAAGAAAAGAAGCGATCCATCGAGTTTCACATATTATCACCCAGCTGATAATAGTAATTAGACTAATGAGTTTACATGACGGCAGCTACTGATGATGTAGCACCTACGACAGGTTAACGTCCTGGATGTTTGTCGAGAGTTCAGAAAACACTCCCAATTATGGTGAAAGCCTCCTCCTCAGCTTGTGTCGCACTCTTTTCATTGCTGACGTTTGTTGAGGTAAGAGCCGCAAGTGATGACCCCACCTCCGCTGACAAATACACACCCGAGCCACAGCCTCCACGTCCACCCTCCACCCCTCACCCTGATGGATCACTCCGCACACAAATACACACACAAACACACACACACACACACACAGCTGAGAGACGTTTCTTTCTGCCTGTGTCGTCCTCAGCCAGCCGCCTCCTCAGACAGGAAACCTCAGTTTCCACTCCTCCTCCACCTCCTCCTCTGGGCCTCTCATCGCCCCCTCTCTCTCTTTTATTCTTATATTGCTGTTGTTTTTCTGTTAAGTTCAATACTCTGCCTCCTCTTTTATTTCTCTTCCACTTTCATCTGTTTCTTACCCTTGTGATGTATGAATTTACAAATTCAGTGGAGGATTTCAAACACTCAACCACAATAAAAGATTAGTCAGATATATCCAAGTGTCACTTTTCTTTACTTTTTTACTGTTACTCTAAATCTCTCCCATTCCCCCTGTGCAAAAAACACAGAGGATTGTACACAAGATTATGTAACAGCGGTGTGCACAGAGCCACTTGGAAAGGGCTATTGAGGAAAAAGACAGTAGTTGGATCACTTAGAGTCATCACGGCCGCAATACAGAGACGAACTGGCACACGTGTTCACATGCTTTTTACAGCTGCAGGACAAAGAAAAACAAATAGCACCACAGGTTTGCAAGATAAGACTCACAAAATTTACCGAAGCAATGTATGCGGCATTAGAGAAAGGACCGAGGGAAGGAAGGAAAGAAAAATGGGAGGGATAGACGGACTGAAGGAGTGCAACAGGAAGCTTCTCAGCGAGCTACTGATGGCCTGCAGCCAGAGCGTTCAGACACTGAGGAATTCCAGGCAGAGGGCAGAGAGGGAGGGAAGGTGCCAGGAGGGAGGGAGGCACAGAATGAGGAGGGCGGGGCACGCTTGTGGTTTGTTGTCAAAGAAGACTGCTACATAAGACAGGAAGAGCATGAAATGTGCTCCTATGGTTGAATGTAAACTTTGGTACAGTTTCACATTAGCGTTACTGCATGTGGGAAAAGTTTGGACTGCGATATTGGTTCTTAACTAGGACCGGGCAATGACGCAGTAATTGTAATTACTGTAATTTTATATTGTGATGACGATAATGTTTTTCTTGCCTATGGGGTTTATTTAGTTTGCATCGTCAGCTAAAACACTGAACAAAGTATTTAAATGTGTTGTTGTCATGCATATCTTGATGATGAATGACATTGTATTATTCTAAATGTATTGTTCTACTTCTAGATTTTATAACGCTCTTTGGCAAGTGTTTGTTCTGACTGTAAATAATAGTTTAAAAGAACAACTAAGCATGTGGTTTCTCCACTCAAAACCAAAATGAACCTTAACCTTAAAAAAAAACCCAATGATTTCACAGTGACATACTTTGTGATAGGTATTGATATAATTTTGTATTTTTTATGTTAGATTTTTATTTACAATTATGATTGCTATTACTCTGGTTGAAGAAATACAACGCAAATAGAACTGAATTAGGCCTTGTCCACATGGAGATGAAAACAATCTGTTGGTGTTTTGTTTTTATTTTGTTTTAAAAAATTTTCTGTAAACACAGCATCGTCTCAAGAAATGTGCGTGTCCGCACAAAATCACTGAAAACACGCCAAAGGAATACACCAAAAACAAAGATGACATGGAGCATAAAAACTCGTACAAACACAAACACAACATTGTAATGAGGCATTGTTGTGTATGGGTTGTAAACACTGAAATGCAAGGATGGAGTTTTAGATTTGTGTGTTCAGGCTCCCAAAATTCTAGTTCCATGATGATGAAAAACACCCATATGATAAAAAAATGCAGATACTCATAAACTTGTGTCCGTGTGGACGGCCCCTTAGCCAATCAAACAGAAAATCATACAGCAACTTTTTACATTAATTATTAAAATCATGTTTTCATCTTACTGACAGACTGGGCAACAGAATAACAACCTCATCTCACTGAGATTTCACATTGTGTCAGTTGCCGTTACGGCCTGTTAAACCCGGGATTATCACACGACACAGTGACCTGACATGACTCTTGGTGGGGGTAGGGGGGCTACAGATGGGTAGGTGGATATATGGACGCAGTAGTGATGGGTGAATTTCAGGAGGCCTTGAGATTGTAAATCAGTGCATAATATTATCATATTGCAATATATACATTACACCTACATTTTGCAAACAAAACCTTCATTTCATGGGTAAACAGGAATCTACATTTAATAAAAAAGTACATGTCCATGCAAAAAAAATACTGTTGTACCATAAAGGAGCTTGTCTTAGGATGTATATAACTGTTTGCAAAGTCTGTTTTGTAAAAAGCAAACTATTTTGGCAGAGCAAAGAGAGAAGAGGCAGGTATAGCAGGAGAGAAAAGCTGCACATTGGCATGAGGCTTGGAAACTTCCCCCGAGCCACAGTCAATTTATTAGACTCCCTAGTAGCTGCTATATGACATGAACAGTATGTGATCGAGGGTCCACGTGCAGCAGCATGTGTTTGGAGTCTCTGGTTAGTTTTTCTCCCTCCTACTCCCATTCAAAACTCACTATCAAATGGGCTGCATGTGTTTTTAATAAACTAAAGACATTTCAATCCATAGTGGAGCATCACTAGAGCAATCGATTCCTCTGGGGAGTCAGTATGCAGTAAACCTACACAACGCTAATGCTTAAGGCACTTCACACAACGGTACTGTAGGCTTTGAACAGTGGTGAGTAATCTTACAATAACGTGGGGCATTTCACAACATAGCACTTTCCTTGCACGGCAGGAGCGGATGAATGCAACAGGATGCTTAGCAGTGTTCGAGAAGAGAGGAGAAGAGAAGAGAAGAGAAGAGAAGAGAAGAGAAGAGAAGAGAAGAGAAGAGAAGAGAAGAGAAGA
>JAPQRQ010000027.1:19662448-19707760 GCA_037367365.1 Apogon talboti
CCCCACAGGCAGTGATGCAATCCTCTGACTCCTGCGCGCAATCACAGGGTCTGGAGTCGGCTCACCAGCCAAGCAGGGGCGTCACCACACCACGCTCAGTAGGAAAGCAACAGGAGAGGAAAGAAGGGAGGTGGGGGGAAGAAAGAAAAGAAACTGAGCCAGTGAGGGGAGGGAGGAAAAACAGTCTGAGCTGGTGGTGGTGGTGATAAAGGAAAAAGTCCAGCGATAAAAGTTAACAAGACTATTTTACAGCATATTCACAATTTCATTCAACTTGGCGTAAACATGTTTTTGTTTTGTTTGAGTGTGGTGAATAGGGGGTTATTTTGACTCTATTGCCAGTTTTCCTAAAGCTACCGGAGAAACTTTTAACTGAATTTGTTTGCGGAGGATCAAAAAGCAGCATTGTTGCAACATCCCAGCTCTTGTCCTCTCATCAGCCCACTAACCAGCTGTGTCTGGTTTGCTGGAGTTGCTGGATAGGGTCTGTGTTTCGGAAGTGATGGCTCTATGTTACTCCCACACTAAATGCTGTCATTCCAGCTGACTCACACCAACGTTAGCAATGTCTAACAGCTAGACTGACAGCATGAAATTCTACAAATTTTTGTGGCAGCAAGGTAGTTTATTATCAAAGCCCGCTACAAATTGCATAAAGACTGACATGAAAATATACTCTCTGGAGGTGTTTACTTTACAAAAGGAACGTCTTCCGCTTCCAGTTCCAGATTTCCTTTCTGCGGGAGTACAAAAATGAAATGTGTAGGCATCATGTGTATAATGGGTATGCAGTGGTAGGCTAAGTTGTTTTCACAGAAGTGCATGCAGTGAATGATTTTATCAGTTGAACAGGGATGGAAGGTGAGATTACACGCCACACAGGCAAAAACACGCATGCACATTCACCCCTGCATTGCCGGCTCTGCAGATGCAAGCCTCCCTTAAGGCAGCAGAAATGAGCGCAGGGTCAGGTTAGGAATGCAAAGCACTGGCACCTGCCTAAATCTTTAAAATACAGGCTTCTCTCAGCACACATAACACTAAAAGGGGAAAATGGTGACCACTCCCTAAAACCCAAGGCAGGGTTTAAGCCTGATGAGAAATGAAAAGACACAGGTGTGTACTCCAAACCTTGTGGGTCTTTTATTGTTCAACACTGAACGCTGCAGCCTAAAACCTTCTTTCTTTCTTTCCCCTTCTTTGCCACATTTAACAGTAAGCTGAGGGCAGGATTAATAGGGGGGACTTGTGTGTGGAAACTGTGGTATGATAAGCAAAAAAAAAAAAAAAACCCAGGCACTATTTTAGCACCAGTTACTAGGTTGATGTGGTCTACCCCCCCACCCCCCAGTAACAACCCAAAGAATCATGGTAAGAGGTAGGGAGGCGTTCAGTAAGTGCACTTATGAACACACATCTGTGCAGTCTCTATACAGCCCTACAGTCATGTGTACATTTACAAACACACAACCTAATGCAAAGTGTGCAGACTGTGTGTTGTGTGGAGTTCAGACCAGTTCAGAGCGCTGTGGTACGTCTCCAGCTTTGGGAGGGGTGCGCCTGTCTCACAGTCATTTCCTGGACTGGGATATTATGGCACCACACGCATGAGAAACAAACCCCTTTTGCCTTTACGGACTGACCCCAGCCACTTTCATTTGCCTGCAACTCAATAAGTTGAAGGCACATACTGAACTCCCTGGGAAGCAAGTCTTCTTATTCAATAGCCGAGGTAATATGATCCCAACAACAGCTTTATGCAACGCAGCCTCTGGGAGAGTGAGGGCAAGGGGTGGGGAGCTGTCTTTATCGCTGTGTAGCGTTGTTGTGGCCTATTGGGCACGAGTGGGGTGTCCTGACTTTTCTACTTCCTCCCTCCAGATTGGCCACTCCCTGTCCCTGTGGAGGGCTGGGTGACACCTGTGAACCAGCCATTCTGCACAGGAGAACGGCAAGAAAAGGGGGCCACAAAGAGCCAGATGTGCTGGACAGGGAGTGCCTCTGATTTTGCGTTCGCTGGCATGCAAGTCTTTACGTGTGCATTAGTGTGTTTATGTACATACAGTAGAAACAGGGCAGGACCTCAGCTTCCAAAACCAAAGCATACTGAAAGGGGAAGAAAACAGGAAGAGGGAGAAATACAAAACAGCAGAGAGCAATTACCAGACGAAGTGACGTGATGTGTGTTTGTGTGTGTGTGTGTGTGCATGCGTGTTAGGAGCAGACACACATAGAAGATGGGTGATCCATGTTTGTTTAAATACCAGCATGCGCCCCTATACTGACTGCTGTACCTCCATTTCAGCTCCTCTGCCCTTCTCACCAGTGATTTCGTATATGTATATACACAAAACTTGTGTTGTCTTTTCCTTGTGTTGCTGTCCCAATGTAACAGCAGCAGCATGTTCTCTCTCCTCACACGTAGTGCCTATTTTCTTTGAATAACCCTCCACCTCACGTCCCCTCCCATCATGGCTGGCAATAGGACAAGGTCAATATGACAGTCTTTTCTCTCCTTTCTTTTCCTCCATTTATCTCTCTCCTTCTCCTTTTTCTCTCTGTATTTCAGTGTTCTAGCTTGACTAAGTGACAGGCTCCACTCTGTAGCTTTCATCTTTTGCGGCTTTATCCAAGAGAGAGAAAAACAGAAAGAGAGAGCAGAGAGACAGATGCAAACGGACAGATGGAGGGCGAGTGAGATGGCGACAGACAGAGTTGAGCATAATGCTGTAAAATGGAGTAGCACTAAACTCTTGATTTAAATTTGTTGGCACATCCAATTTGTGAAATTTGCGAAGGGGGGAGGGGGGGGGGCACTAGAAAAAGCTGAAGCCTTTGTCGAATCACAATGAACAGGACAGGCTAATATATGCAGCAGACAAATGAGATCATGCATCGGCAGCCTGGTGACGAATAAGTCTAAGAGAGGATCTCAATTAGTGTTGAAGGTCAGGCTGATACTCGTACTTTTACAGAACCCTCTGCCCTGAATCAATACTGACATTTTGAATCAATTAAGTAATAGCCAAGATAAGTCTGACTGACAGGAACATGCAAGCAAACAAGAAGCAACCACACTGAGAAGGAACTGGATGCAGAGAAGACGATGCAAGAAGACAATTATTACAACTTTTAGCAATGGTGTGCTATTAAACTGATTTGCAGAACTATTTGAGGTTAGAATAAGTATTTATTGCACAAAATGTAAAATCAAACTAACAACGTTTCCAAATTACATAAGACTCCCCCTTAAGAGAAAACAGCCACTGTACATATGAATTAAATTAGTGCTGGCAACATGTCTACAACACCACACAGAAGGTAAACACTTACAGGCCAAACTTTTTTCTCTCTCTTTCCTTTTTTTCTCCATGTATAAGATGGAGAATGTCTTATATAATGTAAGCACTGGTTTTAAAGCTGGGGGCTCATGGAAAGTGGGAGATGAAAACGCAAGGGAGGGACGAAGGGAAAGGAGGAACAGAAACAGAGTTAAAAGTGAGGAGGAGATGAAGTCCCAGGGAGTCGGGGATGGAGGGGAAGGGAGCAGGGGGGGAGGGGGGGGTGAAGGGGCAAAGTCTGGAAGCTAGCTGACAGGACTGGATATGCCCAGACAGAAAACCAGGCCCAGGCCCAGACTTGAGAGCCTTATTTGAGTCTCAGAAAAGCCTCACCCATCGCTCTCTCATTCCCCTTCTCTGAAAAAAAACACCATCAATTCCTCTCCCTGTCTCTCCCTTCCCAGCATGTTATTCCTCACCCATACTTACAGGCAGAGCCCCTCTTGTCTGACTCCTCCCTTTCTTTCTCTTCAAACAAGCAAACACACATACATACCTCAGTCTTACTGAACTGCTGTACCGCTATTGAGGGTATACTACAGAATCCAGGGTGTTGGCCAAGCAAGTAAATAATAATACAAACCAGCTGTGTCTTTAGTTAAACTGAACTGCTGAGAGCACATTACTATACAACTCACAGATCCCTGAACTGAACTCAGATACCCAAAAACCCAGCGAATGCGTGTTTACTATAATCTATAAGTTAAATATTAAATGTGTTAAACCCAACATGGACTATGTGAAAACATTCCTCTCCCTGTCCAGTCTAACTCTGCCACCTCTTTTACATTGCCATTATCCTTTCACGTCTTGGCTTTAGTCCTGTATTCTCTCTTTAAATTTTCCCTCATCAAGTGTGCCCTGCCCCAGACATGGTCTGCGTATTGTCTAAAGGGCTCTACAAGCTGAAATTCTCTCACGATAGAAACACTGAGCAGGGAACGCAGAAGGAGCATTAAAGAGAATGAAAAGAGGTAGGGTGGGGTAGCTGGAGTGAGGCACTGAGTTGTCTGTGTTTATTTTGGAAATGCAAGCTCGCAGACTTACAGCAGAGGAACTGACCCCTACACTTCACCATGGCAGATCCTCACAAAAAGACCAAGAGTCCTGTTCTCACTCGGGATACCCCACACAGGTGATTTAAAAAAGGGTAGGCCATATTTAACCCAAGGGGGCATTTTAACGCACCCTGGGGACCTGGGAATGGTCTGGTCCAGGAGGAAACAGTGAGGCCGTGAGGTGATTAGTGGTTACAGTTTAACTGCAGAAAAATGCACGGTCCGTGAGCCCAGCCAGCCAAGGAGCAAGGCGGTATGCACCGGTCTCCTATGGCTCCCAAGTCAGTGTGAGTCAGGCTCTGTATCCGCTATGCCTGTTCTTAATGTATGGGCCCAGAAATCTGGCCATCACCCCACACACTCACATCACACTGAAGCTCTCCTAAGTATGAGTGTGACACCTCCACTGCTGCACATGTGGAAATAATTAGAGATAACATATTTTGCAGAAAAAGATTTACAACTCTGGACTCTAATGACATGAGGCATGCAAGTCTTTTACTGTCATTTTGAAATTTGTAGTTAGAGTTGAATACTGTTCAGCCCTATTTCTACAGTGACTTTAGTTGAGTTGTATTATTTTCTCAAGCTTCGTATTCAGCTCATCTGATTTCCACTGGTGTACTGTAAAGACACAAAAACATGTGCAATGAACATGAATTTGCCAATAACATGAATGCAAAATAACAAAACGAACACTGTGATATATCATCTGAAAAAAAAAACAACACATAAATAGACATTATTGCTATTAGGAGCCAAAAGATCCAAACACTAATACACAAGCTAATTTCACTGGAGAGATGCGAAGCTGAAAGCAGACACATCATCATTAATCCCATTCAAAAGGTCAAGAGCTGCAATGTGCCACTCCATTCAACATGTTAGAGAAATGTAATATCTAAATGTTAGTTGTATTTCATCTGCTGAAAGCCATAGGATGTACATAACACAAAACTGTCTTTATCAGCGCTCACCGTACCAGAGCTCATGTCTATAACTGTAACCACAGAGGAGATATGTCTCTCAGGGGTATCAAAAATAAATTGGCTCTTATGTCCGTGAAGATAAATGTGAGTGTGTATCAGGTGCCTTGTTTTCACTGCATGCTGCCTCATTCACTGACCACTGTAATCCTTCCTCCCTGCTGCTCAGTTGCCTTTTAGCTTGACCGTAATCCCCAGCAGCTCTGGAACCCCACTGTGATATTAATTCAAACACTCACACTGGCTCTCCCGTTGTAGTTTGTGCCACTTACATTCCACCCATTTAATGGCAGCAGTCCTTCCTCTCCTCAGTGTTTTACTTTCAGAAGTGGTGGAAAATTTTGGTGGCAGACTGACAATGCTGAGTGAAAGACTGAACTT
The DNA here is from genome assembly GCA_037367365.1 of Apogon talboti. Classification (NCBI taxonomy): domain Eukaryota; kingdom Metazoa; phylum Chordata; class Actinopteri; order Kurtiformes; family Apogonidae; genus Apogon; species Apogon talboti. Next base: position 19,668,215 of record JAPQRQ010000027.1, read on the forward strand.
GGGTCACTTTGGATTTTAGAGGTATGTTTTGTTTCCTTCTGATACCATCGATTTGTTCATTTTACATTATATGTGGTATACTTTTATTAGCCTGGTCTCAGGCATTAAGTACAAGTGCAGTGTGGGTTCCCACCATCGCTCTCCGCATGCTTCGTGGTTACTCTCTGACGCAGGAATATGCCATTAGGGTCCACCTTTTCCACCATAAAGCAGCCGCCTTTCCCCTCACACACTTAGGGACCTCAGGAGTACGGTGATGTCACACAGCTGTGGCATGGGGCGCCTTCTCAAGACACAAAAACAGTGGGTAGAGGGTGACAACCACACCCATGACTTGGTGGTGGAGGCTGGCATAGAGGAACGCCTTTAAGCTATACTATTTAGAGCTGATACAGTTGGTGTCAGACCTATAGCTCTGACCAGAAATGCATCAAAACTCAAGCTGTTGCTCCCAGCAGCTGCTGAAGTGTCTACATCTGGCCAAGAATGCAGTCAGGATGAGAAAATGTACAGCAAAAGAGCCTCCCTACACAAACACACACACACACACACACACATCCTGTGAGTGTGGAATGCCACCACAGGGATGCACAGCTGGACCCCAGTGGACATCTGGCTTTATGGTGGAACTGAGAGCATGTGGCTGAGTACGGTTTGTGAGAGGCCTGAAAAGCTAGTGATCGCAATGAATTTTTCTTGGTCTGGACCCAGTCTTTCTGTCAGGTGGCTATTATGTCTGACCTGCAGCTGAACTGATCATCAGCTGATTGGATAAACAATGCAGCGGCAGGCTATGGATGTGAGGAGCACCTGTGCTCACAGTTCAGACAAGGGTTATGGATTAAATAACAGGGGCCTGGAAGAGGGAGTCAAAGTCCTCCCTATGCACAGCGCCTGTACGGCCTCTTTCACTGCTCCTCTTCCCTACATACTTTGAATGGGGTCCAGTGGGCACTTGGCCAGACCCCCTCCGGTCTTATACGCTATCTGTGCAACACACAGGGTTCCTCTCATGCTCCCACACATTATATTGTCCATACAGTATCTCACAGTCACCTTGGAAATATACAAACATCCCACTCTGTTCCAAAATACAACTGCAGCCCCCTGAATGTGCCTCGATCTGCATTGCGGCCTAATGCTTTTTAATGATCAGGCCTTATTCCACTCCAACACAGGGCTTGTTAGGTCTGCCTTGGCAGGGCTCAGCTCTTTCCTCTGGCATCTTCTGGAACAATGGGCCCATGGGAGGCAGCCAATGGGAAGAAGGTCCATCCCAAACCCAGTCCCAATGTGCACACAATTAGGCTTAGGGACAGTGGACTTGCTTAATTGGAGGAAAATAGCTCTTTATCTAGGCCTCTGCCAGTGCTCATCATTGCCCCCTGCACTACATGCTTGGCCTCAACTAACTTTGCTGTTTTGTTAAACAAAAAGGATGGCAAGACATAGATGCCACCGGCTCCAGCACTCACTTAGTATGTGAACCACAATGAAAAGAGGCTACGAAGCATCAATAACCCAACTAGCAGAAGGCTGCAATCATGAATAAAATCATCTGTTGCTGTGTATAATATCAGTGTGGCCTATAGAATTTCAGTTTTTAAAACTGTATGAGGAACAAATTCAAATGAGTTCTAATGTGACAAATAGCCTATGATGCCTGCATATTTGGTTATCCTTATGTTGCTTTAGAGGTCATGGTTTATCTTCTTTTATTTACCAATACGGTAGAAGAGACTGTCAGCGATCTGTAGACGTTGAACTCTTTATCAGATGTTGTGACAGAACATCAGGGCTCAGTACAAGCCTGCATCTTGCACAACAGCTGGCTGAGCAGTGATGAACGCCCCTATATAGGACAGGATTTGTGACACTGGTCTAAAAGCGCTGAGGAGAAGGATGCTAGTATAAAAAAAAAGGGGGGGGGGATGAGAAGACACGTGGCAAAGGTCATTTGACATGCTGAAATAGGTAGTGACACTGCGTCTATGTGGTACAAACGGAGGGAATGGCACGTCCGCCACGACTCGGCCTCGAATATGACAGTGTGGGGAGTCCTGGCTGCAGGACGTCGGTGCACCGCTGGAGAGACTCCGAAAATAGGTCACTGCCCTGGTTGAACTCGTACAATTTAACACTGCACCAACACAACGACAAGTAGACGAGTATAGTTGAGAATGTGCACAGGAAATAGGACTGACATGCACGGTGGGCTTACCTTACAGGGAAAATGCCGTGGATGTGGCCGAGATATCTCCGACTTGGCTCCCCTCTTGCCAGCGCAAACTTCGCACGCAAAAGTCCTATGGCTCAAATACCGTCGGTGTTGAGTGACTCCTTGTTAATTTGTCGCTTTTTCCTCGCTAAAAAAGAAATATAGAGCTGACACGTCTTGAAAAAATATTACTAGGTGTCTGAAGAGGCGGTCCGTTCCCAGACCATTGTCGGGGTTATTTCTAATCATGGAAAAATCAAACATAAGCTCTAACGCAGCGTGTGTGACAGCTGCGTAAAATCCAAACTAATCTATGAAATGACAGTCTTGTCTTTTGCAATGGAGTGATGTATTGTGCATGTTATCATGCCACTGCAAACCCGTCAAAAAGTGTAAACACCCAAATCCGTAGCCTTAACTGTTCCCGCTGAGGAAGAAAAAAAAATGAAGACCACTGGCTGTGTTGTGCGTCAAAAACGCAGAGGTGATTTCCTTCTGAATTCAAAGCGCATCGCTTAATGGCAACGCAGGTCAAGTGGGGGTTCCTATGGGTGGCCGTGGTTCTCCTGGGGGGAGGTGGGAGGGCAGCTCAGAGCAGAGGGATGGCACGAAGTGTTGGGTAGGGTAGGCAGGGCGGGTTAGCGGCAGGGGTGTGGGGGTAGAAGGGGAGGATCGGCTCCTTCTTCTACGGTGCTTTTCCAGATGCCGAGGTGGGGCTGTCTGCTTTCTTTTTTTTTCCTCCTAGTTATATACCCCGTGCCTGTTTTGTCTTCTTCTCTGAGCACTGGTGGAGACGCTGAGTGTTGATGGTAGTCTCCTCCACGACCGTCTGAAGCGCACAGACAGCCGCCCGGAGCCCAGCCAGCCCGTCAGGACCAGCCCCAGAGTCTGCCAGCTCAGCGCATGCTTACTGCTCCGCCCATCCACCATGGGCAGTCCCCGGCTCCTCTCCAAACTCACCCCCTCTCCCCCTGACTGTCCTCATGACCATCCCTTCGCATAAACTCTCCACCATCAACAGGACACAATACAATCCCTTCATTTTTTATAGCCTTTTTTGGACATTTTTATGCGTACTGTGGCCACCACTTCTGCCCCAACAGGCTGTCAAAAAAACACAACAAAAAAACAAAAACATCCTTCCCACATTATGATCATGACCAGTGATCTAAATATCTACAGAATAAAAACGTGTAACGACTGAAAGATGTAGAAAACAGAACAGCCTACCCTATTTCTGTCATATTGCATCATATGTGCTCATAATGACATAATGTGCGTAATTTTAAGAGCTTGCTGTACCAGGCAAAGGAAAGAGAGTGGAACCAATATTTAAAACAATGATTTTAATGTTAAAAAAATCATTTTCAAGAAACAATCTCTTAAATTCTTACAAAACGGTTGTATCAAAGGGACAATGCTACACAATGCTAAGAACAAGATCATATGTTTCTGCAATCTTTACAATCATTGTAACAACATATTTAAGGTTATGTGAGGGATGAGCAGGAGTGTAAACTGGAAATACTAAGGAAAATAAAATGGAAAATGGTGGCATATAATAAGTATATGCAACAAGTGTGAAAAAAGTCATTTTTTCATATGGAAAGGTCATTTTTGTTCAGAAGCAAAAAATAAAGCAAAATGGTACACATTTCCTTTTGCTCCCATATGCCAAAACGTTCAGTGTTTTCGAGGTTTATCCCTTATGAATAAAATTATGTTGCAACAAGCAGTATTTCAATCCAACTCCAGAGGTGACTATTTATTCCCTTCTTTTTGAATATATTTACGCATTCTCTTAATTCTATTTCTCACTTACATTTATACCAAAGCGGGGGCATATTTTCAGCAACATAACAATATATAAAGTGTACCACAAGACAACAAAATGTAGCTTACATTACCTTTAAAACACAAAATTATAATAAAAATTATCTAGTTTGTTGATTTCTTAGTGTATGGTCAGACTGCACGATTCCTATCCTGTTAAAATATTTCAGTCTGCTTCATTTTTAACATTTCTGTGCGTTAACATCTTAGTTAATATTAATATGCATAATGATTAGTGTTGGCTTCATTACTAATAAGGTAGGACACATACAGTTCAATGTCATTTGAGAGAAATCAGCTTTAACAGAACTGTGACCATCTCTAAAACAACTTACAGCAGTAAAATTTATAGATGCATAGCATACATTTCTGTCACATCTGTGTTTGTGAAAGTCTGGAATGTGTGGATGTAAATCTGGGCGGCCTTCTCAAGCTTCTACCAAACCACCACTAGAGGGCGTGAAGTACATCTTCTATGGTCCACAGTCCCTCAACAGAGGGTTTTCACTGGTTGAATTGGTTTGTATAAGTCCTATATGTTCCTAATGAGGAGAGTGTCCAACCATTGAATAGAAAATGAAAATGATACAGACCATAAATATATTTTTATTTTTTTCTGTGATGATCAAGATTTCAGACTAGTTTAAGGTCTCAGAAAGTGAGTCTGCATTTGTCTTGGAAAAACTTGAACAAATAAATGCAATTTAGTGCAACTTCTTTCTCCTATATTCTTCTTCTTCTTCTTCTTCTTATTATTATTATTATTATTATTGTGCTCCTCCCACAGGCTACAGGTAAAAGCTTGTGGTATGACCAGTAGTACTGAATATGCAATGTGCGACAGTCCATCTGTGAATAGTCAGATTGTGCTATTCAGACAACTATCAATAGATAAAATAAGTTATTATTTATAGTGGAATTTCTAAATCTATTGTAAAAATGTATACATAAACCAATGTCTATGTATAATAACATATTATCGTATACATTGAAAATATCAGCTAACCAGCACTTTTGTCATTTGTTTTCCAAGTCACCTTATTAAAGGAATATATAGCACTTTAAACTCTATTTCTGTTTTTTTTTAAAAAGTAGACCAGTGCAACAAAGAATAAATCACAATCATTTTACAAGAAGAGGTAAAAAAAAATATTTTATTCCAACTTTACGGACAACAGTGTATTTTTATCCTGTTACAGCAAACTTCATACTTAAATAGTTCATTAATAGTTTTATTTTCGACTGTTGGTACATTTATGCTCATGTTTTTGCTGTTTCTAATTTGCTTTTATTTTGGTAAGTATTTTGACCTGCTTTTTATGAGATGATGAGAGCCATTTAAATTTGTGATTCAACAGTTTATTTCTATGGTAGGGGTTGTCTTACAACAGTTGATATAATCCTGTAACTTCAAATATGAATGCAAAAAGGGAGAGTACGTCCTATTTTGTCTTAAATCCCCGTCATTTATCCCATCATGGCATTCATCAGTGTCTGTGTGAGGATCATATGAGGTGTCCTCATATAAACGCCTGCTACTAATCGCTGTGCAGACCGTAACAAAGGTACTGCTGGTGCTTTCCACACTTCCGGGTAGGGAAAAAAATCCACTTCTCCCTTTCTGTGGTTGGACAAAATCACTGGATCTGCGTCTTTTAGTTTCTTTTAATCATTCATTTATGACAAATAATATATTTCCCGTCCTGTATTCTCAGTGTTCCACCCCTAACTGTAGACACACGGTCCGCTGTGTTGTGCGTCAGCCGGAGTCTGTCCCTAAAAGCCCTCCCCGGTGGCGAATTTGAGAAACGCAGGACGGTAGGGGAAAGTACCGCCTTTCTTGCCTCTGATTGGCTAGAAAGGCTCTTCTCCGATTGGCTACTTGACCTGGCAGTTAACTCACATGCAGAGTAGCCTTATCTGTTTATCTGTTGCTAAGTAACCCACTTCAATGATGATTCTATATTGGATTCCAAAATTACTATCTCCCAAAATATTGTTCTTATCAACTTGCCGTTGTTGGCAGTGTCTTCCTTGACCAAAAATACGTGAGTATGCCAAAGTATTTTCTGATGGAAAGTTACTTTTTCAGCAAAATACATCATTAACTGGATATAAAAACAAGTATCTACAACCACTGTCATTAATCCAACTGTATGGGTTTTACAGGTGAATCAGTGTTGTAGAAGATGATGGTGTTTCCATGTTCATTATGGAGCCTCTGAATGTCCAGCGGGTCGTATTTGATGCCAGTGTAAAGCTGATAAATTAAATTGAACTGAATTATTTGTATGTATTGATATGATTAGTTGTTTAAAATGAACAGCAGCATATCGGTATGAAATGTAGACTTACTTCATTAACAGAAAGAATTTGTGTCTGGACAGGTCAAGTGGCCAATCGGAGAAGAGCCTTTCTAGCCAATCAGAGGCAAGAAAGGCGGTACCTTCCCCTCCCATCCTGCGTTTTCGCAAATTCGCTCCCCGGTGCGCTGTTGCTGTGCAGCTCTGCCAACTCGTCAGCTGATCTCTTGTTCGTTTATCGCAGCTGTTGGAGTGTCCGCCCCTATAGTAGTCCATCTCTTTTCTTTATTTACTTTATCAGCCACAGCTGTCAGGATACAACACAAACCATTTATTGTGAGCAAAACCACAGGAGTGCGTTAACTTATATAATTTGACCTGTTTCCTTTTTTTTAACTTCCCATTTTAAGAGTGTGTTCAGTGTTTGTGGATTACACTTAAATTCCACTTACTCCATTAAAAATATACACTATATCAGCTTTAAAAAGTCAGGATATAAATTATTTCTCCAATCCATTTTCTACATGATTCTTACTTTTCTTCTATTCAACACAACACCGAACCTTTTTATGATAATTCAACCTGTCTGTTCTGCGGTCATTCCTTTAAAAAAAATAAAATAAAAATCTCCCTCTTTGGATGCACATGTGAGTTTTTGCAGCCGATGTCTTTCTGCGCTAAATAGTTCTTTGTTTACATGCAGTGCCCTGTCTCTGCGGAAGGAGGCTTTTGGTAGTGCAGTGTGTGACTCCTACCAGCTGTTTCCCGCCTTGAAAGCCATCCGATCAGCTGCATACACACACACGTTCATGCAGAAGGAGAAAGCGAGGGGAGGGAGGAAGAGAGAGAGAGGTAGAGCGCCACACACAACGAGGGAACCCCATCAGCTGGAAGTCGAGTAACATTACAACTCTCAGCAGCCTGAAACTACTACATTACACAGACGAGGGATTTGGATCTTGTTTGAGGATTTAACTCACGTCGCATCACCGCATCTCGCTCCCTAACGTCATCATTTTCTTTCAATCTACGGACACTATTTTTGCTTTTTTTTGGGGAGGGGGGACCAAAACTGGCGAGAGGCGAGCATGGAGTATTTTATGGTACCAGCTCAGAAGGTGCCCTCCTTGCAACATTTCAGGAAAACGGAGAAAGAAGTAATCGGAGGTCTTTGTAGGTGTGTATACATGTGCTTAATCCAGCCTGATGTGTGTATTAGGAGTCATCTGTTTAGAGTACACGCACTTAGCGACGGCGCTGAGGCAACATGCTTGATCTGATCTGTTATTGTGTACACGACCCACTCACGGGAAGCTGCGGGCATTAATTATCATCACAGACCTTAATTCAATTGAGCAAGTCGTTGCCGTGGCTTAAACGCTAGCATCACCCCAGCGAGTTATTTCGCACATTTGACTGCGAAAACGATGTATTTTGTGGCTAACAAACATAAACCACGTGGTTATGTGCACACCACGCTGCTACTCCGCTCCAGAGCGCGTCCCTGCTCTATTTATCCTCAAATTATTCTCCACGGTCGCTTATGTGTGCTGTGATTTGCATAAGAAAAGAAAAGGTGATTCGAGCGGGTGTCATACACGATGAAAGGGTCTATTTTTGACGCACACGTCGTGGGGGTTGCCGATTTCGCTCAGAGCCATCAGAAGTTATTGTGGGTAGTGCGGCCATGCTTGTGGCTTGAGCTAAAAGCGATGAGGGGGTCTGGCATTTGTTTCCCCGTTTGTGGCGCCCCGTATGTTTTCAGTCGGCGTGAAAATGTACAGCTGTCTTTAAGAATATCTCTGTTCGACGTGGTGGTAGTTTTACTGTGGTTTCTGTGCGTCTTATCCGCGCTATAAAACCCCTTCCACTGCGTCTTTTCATCCCGCACCTCTGCCATGCTGCCTGCCGCATTGTTGTAATGGCGGAGGACACGAAAAGTCTGCTTGGAGCACGGTCGTGGTGTCGGGCCCTAAGATGACGGGGTTCTGTTCACACTTTGTATTAAACTGGATTTTCCCCCCGCGCCAGTAAAACAGATACTTAAATATTCGCCTGGAGGCAGGAAAATTAAGTGTTGTTATTAATAAGGGGGTGTGTATGTCGCGGAAGGCCCGTCGATACGTCGTCCGCAGCCCCGTTTGAAGAGGGAGGCGGAGGGATCTGCTGCTGTGCAGCTGCTGAGGGTGACACGGCAGTCTGGGAAATGTAGTTCTTTACTCATGTTCGTATGCCAGGTCTGCGGAGAATAAGCTACCTGTACGAGTAAATTCTGCCTGATCTGGCCCTAGCAAACTTTATAAACCTCTCCAACTCAGGGATATCTATGATTTTATAAACAGCAAGGATTTAAAAGTTTTAAAGGCAAAATAATGAGTGCCATCTGATCAGCTTTACACTACAGCCTTTGTTTTAAGCAATCAAACTAGTGCATGAAACGATTATTAAAAACATAAATAGATAAGCGTTATTTGCAAACGTAAACCTTTCCCAGTCGTGGGGTTCAGGCTGGTTGTCAGTAGTTTGTTTTCATGTGATATGCTGAATCCCAGGCCCGTTTTGTAATGTTTTGGCAGTGGATGTATTTGCTGGATGTGCCACTGCAATGTTGGTGTGTGCATGTGTGCGCACACTGCTTTTCTCATCTGTGTCTGCACAATTGTTCCCAGTGTTTGCACTGAGGCAGCTGAGTCAGTACAGATAAGCGCTTGGCCAGAAAGGGTCCCAGAGATACTGAGTGTGATACAGAGGATGTTAGGGAAGTTTCACTTAGAATTTTCCTAAACTGAGTATGTCAACATAGTGACAGTACATTATTACAATACTTAATAACATCTTTTGTCTGCTCATTGCAGCATAATAATGTAATACACTGCAGTCATTTTAAAGTCTTGCTACTCCATCCAGTGTTGGTCAGGACACTTATTTGGCATTGCAGGTTATGGTCAGAATTATCAGTTTTTAAGATGTTTCACTGTATTTTAAATCTGTAGTAGTTAATAACTCTTTAGACTCTGGGATATTTTAGTTAAGAGTGTGATTGATTAATGTACTCCAAAACCACTAATACTCCTATGTATAATAGGCACACTTTGAATTTCTGGTTTCTTGTTTTGTTATGATTTAGATTCACTAAAAAATAGTGCATTCATAGATTCCAGGAAAGTTAGTGTCAGAAGTGTAAATATCTCTAATAAAAGCAGCTGTAACAGATCAGATCATAACACAGGTGGCATTTTGAAGCAACCGTCCAAACCAATTTTATGCTTTTCTTTTAAAAGGAGTGAGATGAAGAAAACACAGAATACGACCATTTGGGCTGATTAATATCAAACAGAATGATGGTCTGTCAGTGTTAGCACATATCTTGCAGAGACGTTAACATGTCAGTTGTTTATATATACCTTTTTTGTTCTTGGATCTGTCATCGAATTGGCTAAAAGTTCTCTGTGAAATGAACAGTTTTAATTGCCTTATTTTCTCCATATGTCCAACTCACGGCTCTGTCCCCTGTCCATTATTGTTCCCGCAGTTTGGCCAACATTCCTCTAACACCAGAAACAGCCCGGGACCAAGAGAGGCGAATTCGTAGAGAGATTGCCAACAGCAATGAGCGTCGGCGTATGCAAAGCATCAATGCTGGATTCCAGTCACTGAAAACACTCATCCCACACAGTGATGGAGAGAAGCTCAGCAAGGTGGGTCACAAAACAGAGATTTGGATTTGGTGATGGGTTAGACGGAACTTGCCTCCAGGTTTCTGAGTGTCTGAATTCACTTTCATATCAGTTTTGTAATACTGTTGTTCTCCTCAGGCTGCCATCCTGCAACAGACAGCAGAGTACATTTTTACTCTGGAGCAGGAGAAGACACGGCTATTGCAGCAAAACAGTCAGCTCAAACGAATCATACAAGTAAAGTATCACGCTCTTGAACCTCTGACACGACTGTCTATCAGTATCGTCGCTGCAAGTGATTGTTTTTGAGGCCCATTTCTAAACCTTCTTTGTGTGCTCCGCAGGAGTTAAGTGGCTCCTCACCCAAGAGAAGGCGTGCGGAGGAGAAGGACGAAGGGATCGGCTCTCCAGACATCCTAGAGGAGGAGAAGACTGAAGACTTGAGGAGGGAGATGATCGAGCTGAGACAGCAGCTAGAAAAAGAGCGCTCCGTCAGGATGATGCTTGAAGACCAGGTAACGGAGACTGTGTTCCCAGACAAACCTTTATACTGATATGGGATTTCTTTGTTGTCCAGATTTTTTTCCCCTCCTGCTCTATCTATCCTGAATGTGAGAAATTTTAGTCAATAGGCTGATCTGGACTACATCGTATTATGTCAACGTGCAATAATCCCATCTAGTCAAATCAAATCAAATCAAATTTTATTTATATAGCGCCAAATCATAACAGAAGTTATCTCATGACACTTTACATATAGAGCTGGTCTAAACCAGACTCTCAAGCCAATTTATAGAAACCCAACAGAATCCTCCAGGAGCAGACAGTGGCGAGGAAAAACTTCCTTAGTACTGTGCAATGCCACTGAAGTCTATATATTTGATGCATATTTAAAACCATGTATTTTAGATCTATATGTGTTTTAGGGTTCTGTATTTGTAGGACTGTATATTCATCTATTTCTGAATATTTTCTTGCATTAATTAGGTTTTGTGTTTCCCTTTTAAATACATATATGTACATATATGGTTCAGTTTCTGCTGTTGTTGGAGTATCTGCGACTTAACAGTGTTCTGATTCTTATTCTACCAGATGCGGTCCTTGGATGCCCAGTTGTATCCTGAGAAACTGAAGGCAATTGCACAACAACTGCAAGAGCAGCAAGCCCAAACACAGGGCCTGGTCCGTCTGCAGCAGCAGCAAAAGCAGCTGGAGAGGGACCTTACTCCAGCCCACAGCCCACAGGTTGGAAACATTATCATATGAATGCGATAATACCAATGTAATTTTGACAGCCAATAATTTTAGTGTCAGCCAAGCTCTTGAATTTAACAATCAGGCAAACAAAACAAAACTGATGCCTACGAACTCTACATTTCATGGTATTTGAGTCAGTCATTTCCCAGCATATTGAATTTTAAAGCTGCCATGGTGTTGTGTCGATGTCACACTGACACAGTTGCACTTGACAGTCCCATCCATGTCCCGAGTTAGAGCTGTCAACAACTAAGACACATTTACAGTGTGTTAAATAGGCAGCTCACACATCTTTCCGCTCTGCCCATCTCCTGCCCCGACAGCAGCAGTGTCCTGTTTCTGCAGGCGAACCCTAAGTGAACATGATACCAAATCAATCGCCATGTGCTCGTCTGCCCATCCACTCCTGCCTGCTGCGGGGTGCTGGAAGTGAAAGATGATTGAGACGCTTCAGATTTGCCCCTGCAACATTTTGTGAATACCGAGTGGAGTGGTGCAATATGACCTCAAATCAATGTCTCTTACTAACTTAGCTCAGCAACAATAAATTACTGGGAATAAACACATAAACCTGTATGTAGTTGATTTGGTTTAAGGGATCAACATTACACTACATTATACATGTACAAAATATTTAACTTGCTATTGCTCTGAAAGGTAGTTCTCATAGCTAATGACAACTGATGTTTGACAGGTACTCGGCATTAAATGCATCCATTCACACTCTGATTAAAATGAAATTCCCCTGGCAACCATCCTATAGGTTTGCCTTTTAATTTTCATTCATATTCCATTCCTTCAGTCCCTTTATTTGAAAAGGTTAGTGCTCTGATATTTGTGTATAGCTAAAAAAAACCTGTTGATTTCAAAGTCTTTCATAATGATTCAGATTATGTGTTACTCAGTCTGACTAGAAATGTGGGATCTTCTTCTCTACCCCAGCCTTGTAAACTGTTTACTAGTTAGTGTGGTTACACAACAAGGTGGTGGGTCAAAGTACAGTTACAAAACTTAACTGCGGATATTGTTAACTCATTGTATAGATGTCCAAAGGATGCTCCTATACCCTAATAGTACCAGCATATGTCATGTGTCTTATTTGCTGCAGTTGAAAAATGGCAAAATTCACAATATCCCAGCTGTATATGTGCGTCACGTGACCCAAATAAGGAATATTGTCATTTTCTGAATATTAGTCGAATGTTAGTTTGCATTTGTTTTTTTTACAAACATAGTGATCTGATCCTTTTTGGTCACTTATACATGCAATGAAAACATCACACCATTATAAGCTGCACAATAAGCTTCATTTTAGGAGAATGTTCAGTGAGAAAACCCTCCCCAAACATGAGGAAATGAGAAAATTTAGGTCAATCAGAGATTCTTAACATCTGGCCTGCTTATTATTGAGTGCGTGGCCCAGCTGTGGTCTCCATTACTTGCGTGTTTTCCTGCTTTTGCACATGTGCACACTCATATGAATATTTACATTCACATTTATGCATATTTGTCAGGTTAGTTGAATGTAATATAGAACTTTTTAGCACTGATGATGGAAAATATACAATATTTGCTCATTCTTACCAGGTGATGGCCCCAGCTACCCCCCCTGCACCCACACACCATGCCACTGTCATCGTCCCTGCACCTGTCCAGCCTCCGCAGCCTCATCATGTCACCGTGGTAACCATGGGCCCGACTTCCGTTATCAATACAGTGTCCACATCCCGACAGAACTTGGACACTATTGTTCAGGTAAGAGAGCTAAAATATTAGCTGTTTATTTAAGCTTTTCGTAGAAAGAAAATCCTCTGGGGTGTGTGTGTGTGTGAAGGCTTTCAGAAGTGAACACTAGAGGGTGCCACTGTCACTTTGATCACATGTCCCTCTTCCTCCAGGCGATCCAGCACATCGAAGGCACCCAGGGGAAGGGTTGTGTTGGCGAGGAGGAGCAGCGGAGGGCGGTCATCGTCACTTCGGGGCGCGTTCTCTCCGACGCGGCGGGTTCAGACACAGCCTCAAACAGCGACGGGCCTGACGACTGTTCACTGCCCTGAGTTCACCGCTGATGTTTTGCATGCCGTACATACACCTTCACACATACACAAACACAAAAGGCCCGCGTAGACCTGGGCTACAGGAGGGGACAGACCCAGAGCACTCTTGTTCAGTGGACATTAATAGGGCTGGTAGACAGTTTAAAGCACTCTTTTTGTTTTTCTTTTTTTTAAGTAAACACTCTTACTCTGTACCGTGGTAGGCAGCCCGAATAGGTTTACACTTAGACACTCATATATGCAGTCTCATCTGCATCTGTTTTCTGCTAATCTCTTGCCCCCTGTCCTCTCACATACACAAACACAAACCCATTTCTAGTCATAATCAGTAGAAAGGTTACTAGTCTATTAACTTCACTGAGCGATCTCTTAATTTCTGTTAAAAGCTCATCACTAGCACCCCTTCCGTACTGGATACTAGCATTTTGAATGTCTGCTAAACACCTGCATTTTTTTGTTACGGCTTTTCTGTGTAGTTGGCTCTGAAGCCATGTGACCGGTTGAGGATGAAGTCAAAGAAGAGCCTGGCCATGTGGTGTCATTACTACACAGTACCAGAATATTTCTTTAAAGGTGAACATCATTCACACTTCCTTCTTTCCTTGACCTAAATGAGCTGTTTTGGAGAGACACTGTGAGCTTACAAGTCTGTCTCAAAGTTCCACCAGTCAGACTTCTATAAGAAAGACAATGTTATTTTACTTTAAGTGTTCCTTTTCATGTTTTGTTACTCTAGGGCTCTCTCTCTAAGCTAGCAGTTTAAATTGATTGTACTGGAAAAAAAAAAAAAAGCACCATGTCGACAGAGGTGTCAAAGCTGTTTTCATGGCTGAATGGTGCTCGCAGGAAATGAAGCAAAGCTTAGGAGAAGAGCGTGCACTCATCAAGTCACAACTCTATTTTTTTTGTTTGTTTGTTTGTTGCCATTTTTTACTGGGCTGGGTTCCCAGTAATCCCATATATGTATTTGGCATGTTCCTCATTTTACTTACAGCCTGATGTGAATCAGTGCTTTGACATTTCTTGATACCCTCCCCTTTAATATTGAAGCACCTGGCTTGTTAAATAAGCTAATCTGTGGGCACTCTCGAGTGATTTCCCCTGGTGTGCGTATGTGTGCATCCCTCTAAGCATTTTGAATCGGCGGGGCTTAAGGGTGCCTCGGACTCTGGTAGTCCGCAGCAGCGCCTCTTCTGCCCTGCAACATTTACACATACAAACACAACTGACACACAATCACTTGTTTGCTGAATTTTAAGGGCTTGTTTTTAAAGCTCTTCCAGTGTAGTTTTTTTTTGTCCAAATATTGGAACGTGTATCAAAGCAGAGTATGCTTCAAACATGAGGAAATGCCCCGTGAATACTTTGAATGTGCCGTGGAGGTGACTGGGTTGACCACACATACTCTATGCATTTCCTCCATATATCACTTATCATTTGTGCTTTTTTTTTTAATTAGTTTTTTTTTTTTAATTTTATTTTTTGTCTAGCGCTCTGTGCTATTTCCACTTTTACGCTTAGATTTTTCTTTTAAATGTGTTTTTTGTTCTCGGAACTGTTGGTTACCAGCCAGATTGACGTTAAGGCACGAGGCGGCAGTTTGCCTTAGTAAAAGCCCGTGGGTGCAGGGAGGCACTGTGAAGCCAGCCTTAACACAAGCCCTGGGGTCTGAGAAACATACCTGAACACTTGATCTGGGACATTTGGTGGTCACTGGATTCCCTCTGGTTTTCACCTTGCCATTCTAAACAGGCTTGTTAACATCCTGGGGTGTGTTGGAATATACTTTCCCAGTTATTTTGTCTGAGTATTGTTCCTTTTAATGTGTTAAAAGAACATTTTGCTGGAATACTAATCACATTCAAGCGCTCCTTTTTTTGTGACCCAAATGGTTAAAATTAACACAGCATTCTGTATCCAGCTATTGGTTTACTATAGATCTGCTGTTGACTTTTTGCCCCCTTTCTGTGCACTATAATCCCCAAATAAATGGAAGAAAATTCCACAATCCAATGTAGACATTCCATTAAAGTTAAATCTGCCCTGTACATTTTTTTTTTTTTAAATACCAGGCTACATTACAAAAGCTAAACCTGGCATATATAGAGATTAGTTACGATTGAGGCTCTTGACACATCACTTCTATGTGCAAATTGCATCTTGTTGAAACTCTTTGTCCTGTACATAAATGCATAGATGGAGCTGCTGGACAGATAATGTGTTCGACGGAGCACACCTCATCTATCATGATTTAGGTCATGGAATTGCCCTTTAAAAATATTGATGTCAGCTGCACTGAATTGAGTGACATGTCTGTCAAAAAAAATCACGGGACGTTTTCCCAGTACGTGTCAGTATAGTAAGGGGATTCCTGGATATTGAAAAGTGGCTTGCATGCTCTGCTGACCGTAGAGCTGGTTCCTCTTGAGTATCTGCTTTTATTTTTGTTTTTTCGGTCAAAGCCCAGAACAGTTTTACTCCCATCTGTGTTTTAAACCCTGTTCTGTGTGTAATGAAATGCTAAGTGGACATATCAGATGAGTCGGGTGGGCCTGGGGATCAATAAATGGGGTCAAGATTACAAAGCACTTACTGTACTATATTGGAGTTTGCCTCTTTCTGTTGTAAAAGAGGCGTCTCCTCAGCTGAAGCTCTTGAGGTTATGAGTAAAAACCGCACAGCTGTGTATCCCCCTTTTCCTCCACATCCAGTTTTCTACATTTTGTCCCGTTTACCCCCCCTAAATATTTTTTCATTCTTTCGCAAATTTTTATGCCGTCAAAGTTTATCTGTTGTCAGTATCTTGTCATCCTTCGCGTTGCAGCTCCCTCCTCCTTATCCTTTTGTCTCTTTTCTGTACCTTTTTTTTTTTGTTAGACCTGTCGGTGCATATGGTCATCAAGAAGCTATTTTTTTTTTTTTAAAGAAATGTTTTGGGGAAAAAGAGGCTTGTGCCTTTGTAAAGACAGAATAATAAAGTTTGTACTTTGTTTTTTACACATTGGGCCTTGTGTTGTGTCTCTGTTTCAAAGTGTACTTTTCCCATTGGTGGATGAGATCTGAAGCCCCCCCACACCATGACTAGCTCATTGCTAAATTAAGATCAATCACCTTCTCTGTGACAGTTTAAATGTTCACCAGGGACAGTAGGTGGTATCTCATGGTGTCATTTGTCTTGATGTGTATTCTTGTTCACACCATTGCATGTACATTTGGATGTCTGCACTGGGCTTAGTGAAGACAACCCACAAACCACAACAATCGACAATATTCTAAACACAAACTGCATTGATTACAGTCTATTCAAAACACTTGGTTAAAAATATAGGTTCCATATACACAGTTAAACATGAGTACTAGGATGAAATATGTTCATAAACCAGAGCAAACAAATCCTCCTTTAACCAGTTGAAAATGTGGGATATATAACATTTATGCTGCTAAAATCTCCAACTTTGCATGAAAGCTAAAAAAATACTCATGTTTAAGTTATGCCACTGTTGTACACAGTATTGGGGACAACCATAACTGTAACATATTTAGCAGAAGTATTCAATTACAAACAAAATGTAATCAGTCCTGGATTCTAAGAAAAAACTCTAACGCACTAACAGTTGCTAATCAGAATGTTGAGGATTACAAAGGTGTTGCATCTATGGATATTCTTTTCAGTAGAAGGATCGCAAGTGGAATGCAATACTATGGCTACGTGTTTAGATACAAATGTTTCCGTGCTAAAAACTAACAGTATTCTTTTTATGAAATTAGAAAACATTCATAACATTGCAATTTTGCTTTCAACCTGTTCTCAGGAAATGTCAGCTTTATTGCTGATTTCAAAACATCAGTTACAGGAGTTGAACCTAAGATGTAAAAAGTAAAACCTATATTAATTTGACACATTTTTAATATGGTAATTTATAATCTGTTACATTTTGAGTAATCTTCATAACACATAATGTACAAGAAAGTAAGTAGGGGTAAAGTAAATTTGCAATTACCAGTTAATAAAAGTGCAACAGTATTTCACACAATAAAGAATGTACTTGACAAAGTAAAGGTTGTACACAAATACACAGGAAACAGACTTGTCAGATTTTCACCCAATGATTAGAGAAAGCACCAGAATAAAATCATCTAAAAATTATTTGTAAATCAGATCAAACTGAAAAGCCAATAGCTGAAGGGATAAAAAGACCAACTATTGGTTGCACCCACAGGAAAATAAAACCTCCACCTTGAAGTTACAGGAAGTGCTTAGTTTTTTTCTCAGGTTCATGGCTGTAATGTAATCCCTCTGGAATTGATACTTGGCTGTTGTGTAGTCTTTCACATCTTTTTTCATTTCTAACAACACTAATAGTGTTAGAATTAGTCTGGAGGATGTCACAGTTTCACCAAGTGCACCTTCACCACAGCAACAAACCACTGGAGGTCAGCAGAAACAAGATTAACAGGGGCCCAGACCTGGTTCAGTTCATTGTTTAGTGAGAAAAGCCTCCAGGTTGATCTGTAACCGCTGAAACTGGACAAACCTGCAAATGTGGGTCAGTGTAATTTGAACCGAAAAATTCCTGCTCATAGCGATGTTTCAATTCGTCAGTTATGCTTTAGTTTCGAGCCATATTAATAAAAACATAAACACAGATCATTGAAATGACCTTTAATGATCTGCAAAGACTAGATGCAATACCTCTCAACTTCTAAGTCATGTGAATGAACTAGTTCACAAGCTGTCTATATTTATTACGGATAACTGTTGACATGCTGTTATATTACACTACCATTGATGGCAGTCTTAAAGCTGAAGCTGATATTTTAACTTCACGCTTGCAAAAGATGAACACAGATGCCAATGTTTGTAATTAAACAAGCTTGAAGATTCACCAGAAAATCATAAAAGAAACTCATCAAAAACCTTTTTTTTCCTCCCTTAAACTATCATCATGCCTCTCGGTCACTTTTCACACTTTTCACGCAGTTGCTCAGGCTCAAGCAAGTGTTACTCACCAAAATGAACATGATGTATTGTTTGGACACGCTTCCCAAGACATTTGGGATGGACATACTCAAGTTAAGAAAGTCCTGCCACATTTAAGGATTAATTCACAGTTGAGATGTTGATTCCCGAGGAATTGTGAGATTATGTTCTGCACAGTGTGTCTGCTGGAGTGTGATAAAGCAGTAATCCGCCTAGCATTCAGCTGTGTTAGGGATTCTAGGTTGACTCGGGGGTCTTTATGTTCCAGACATGCCCTCTTCTCAACTCTCATCCCTCCCTCTTTTACACTCTCTCTCGTATGATGCTTACTTCCCAAAATTACATGAACTGAGTATGGTTCTTTACCAGAATGAGGGTTTGCCAGGCCTTCATTTCCTTATCGCAGATAGTCTGTGAAAAAGCTGTTACAGTTATTTGATCAGCAGTTTTTTTTTTTATTAGGCAAAGCAGCTGTGGCCTTTCATTGTGATGCTCTCTCCATTCACGTACAGTGTATTTACAGTATGTTCAAGAAGAATTTGCATTTACCGGCATGTACTCAGTCTCCTGTCTTTTCCCAGTCAACCCTCAGAGACCTAGAGGCGCCCGCAACAAAAAGCATTTACTGATCTAAAACATTGAATAACTTTTGAACCACTGATCCTTTTAATACATTTAATAATTCAGGTAAAATGCAGTTTCCTCAGATTTTCAGTAACATCAAATGTGTCATTTTGGGACTTTCAGAGGCTCCAGAGTGAACATGGAAACATCATCTCCTGCAACATTGATTCACCAATAAAACCCATGTAGACAAATGACAGTGGTTGCAGACACTTGTCTTTTTTAATAATATGTTGTGATGAAAAAATGAACTTTTCTTCAGTTTTACTCTCAGCATTTATAAACATCTACATGGACAATAAATTAAATATAGGAAAATACCAGATTTTTACTGGAAAATGCAGAGGATAATATTACAATAAATGGTGATAAATCAATTAGGAAAGGTTAAATGTAGAGAAATATTCATTTGGAAAGTTCAACACAAACTAAAGTCTCAGTCTTTGAAGGTTAATTGAGGTAGACCTGGGACTTAGAATCAGTGGGTGATTCGTTAAGTTCACTTGAATCAGGTGGAAGTTGTTTGTCCTGGTGTCAAAGCATGCTCATTAACACACTGCAGTTTATAACCTGTTGAAAGAAAATGAATAAGCATTATACAAATGAGCAACGCAGGGACTGAAATGTATGAATTTAATAGCACTGGGTAATCTGTTGCTCTGTATTTATGATAATATACAGATTATTTGCATTTTGAAGAGTCCCTAATCCAAAATATGAAACACTTCCATAAATATCAAATTGTTTAATTACTCTAAAGTTGACATCAGTGTCAAATCAGTTCCTTTGCACTGATGCAGAGGCCCAAACTGTCTAAAAAGAAGAGTCAGCTGCTAGGACACATAGACTCCCGGTGGCATTCTGTGACTCTTACAACACCTCAAACACAGCCCCTCCACCAGCTGGCCCTCTCTGTGCACGCCTCTTCTCTCTGCGTGCCCTTTAACCTTCCTGCCTTGGTATATATAGCCTGCGTGACTATCAGAGTTCTCCTGGCAGCCATCATGAAGGGTACAGTCTCGATCTGCTGCTTCATCTCCCTGCTTCTTTTGCAGGCCACAGCAGGTAAGACTCGTTGTGGTCAAATATCATTGTCTTGTTCGTCATGTTTTATGTTGAATATAGGTTTGGAATTTTGTGCCTGGATGTAAATTTGCTGCAAATGAATTAAATGATGTCATAGTGTTGTTTTAAGGGTGGATTAATGACTGTGGAAGTTGATTTCTCTGTGATACGGATTGTAGAAGTCAGTGATCTTAAGATGTCATACCTGCTTAAATAGAATTCCAGTGGGTTCTTTAGTCCGTTGTTGGAGATGTTAAACAAAGAGGAATAATGTTAAGTTCTAGAAGCAGAGAGAACTGGGGCAGTAATAGTCATGGCACAGACAAACACAGACACAGAAATTTTATCCCAGTCCTTTTTTTACTACAAGCAGTGCTATTTAAAATCTGCCCCAGTTCATGATTAAACCATTGGTGCTCAAGTAGAAAAGTGTGTATTCATATGGGTCTGTGTCGTCATTTTCTAAAGGAGAAAACTTTGGGAATATTGAAGCTCAGGCTTTCCTGTGGAGTGACAGTATGTCAGCTGTCCTAATGCATGGCACCAGCTGATGGAAAGTCTTAGTCGAACCAAGTAAAAGAGAACGGCCACATGGGAGCTTGAATGAATAAAGACAGTTCTTCTGTTTTATTTATTTGTACATCATACATTTTAATGTTTTTTTTCTTCTCTTGGAATTTATTTAATGCTCATTTTAATTTTGATTATACAAAGTTAAAATTATTCCGAAGCATTTTCTGCACTGTTAATAGTCTGGAACATGATAAGCTGTACAGATCTCTGTAAGTCTGATCACTCAGCATATACATATTTGAATGCCATTGTGATCGCGCATCTTTACTTCCAGATTAGCCCCTCTAAAAATGTAGGCTGGTGTGTGGATCTGGACAAGGGCAGTTTATTTTACCCTTGTCTGTCACCCTTGTCCGTCCTTGGGGTGGCGTTCAGCACCACAGCTCGGAACCAGGCCTCTATATTCCAGGCCGCTGTGAGGTGTCTAAGATTGGAAGGCCTTCTGAAACCCAACACTGTCCACTACAGTTCCACACCTCCCTCCGCTCAACTCTCCTTCCCTCCCAGCTCCTCACCCTGCTCAGCCCCATGCTACCCTTTAGATATGCTGCACAGCTGCTGTCACTCTGCACTGTCACAATCGCAATTTATTCCCAGCAGTTGGCCTTATAGGGACATGCATTCTCCAGGCAGGAGGGGCTGGACCATAGCTGCTGCATGGACTCCTGTGCAGGCTTATTCAGGTGTCTTTTGGTCAGCACTGTCTCTGAATCGCTTGCATATGCATAATCCGTATTGATTTCTGCTGCAGAGCAGAGTGTGCAGCTTTTTTCCTACAGATTATGGACAGCTGAAAACCATGAACTTTCAACACTTAGTATGCAATTATTTATGTTATTGATTATTTTAATGACTGTCAGGAAGTCCACTGATGTAGCTATAGAGGTGCAGTGTAGGATAATGTATCACTTTATCACTTCATCATAGGTCACCCTAGGTTGTTCAGATCTTTTTGATTAGAAGGCAGCGCTCCTTAACCAGTTCACTTTCAGATTATTCAAGTATATCTAGCATTAATATTAAAGGCAGCATTTTTTTGTATAACTGATAACATGGCTGACATATTAACATTGTAATCTTGATGCTGTTAAATATTACACTCAACTGTTTTGGTGTGTTTTTTCTTTGACTTGATACATTTTGATGTACATTCTGGACATTGGAGATTACAGATATAATGCATCTACCATTTTTAATGCCCTTCATGTCCTGTGATACAATTCTATAGAGTATGTAGTTCATTCCATCCTAATATCTGCAGGTGTAGTAATGACTACTTCATCTGGTAGAACCAGAGTACATCTCAGTCCTTTGCTCCACCTGTGAAGCCTCAGTAGTTGATCTACCTTTATGATCAAATCTCCGTAATATCCTTCCCTTCCAAATATTAGCTTCCACAGAAATACTGCTCTCACAATACAAAGGAATTAAATATGCTTATGAAAGATGAATGTGGGTCTGTCTAGAAAAATAGTGGGTTTTGAATGCTGCTGCTATCCAGGGTTTGACATCGAGTTAACATTATTTTAACGTTGGCGATTAGGGTCAAAACAGGATGCACGCTGCACTACACACATGGTGGCTTTTTGGCTCTTTACTCCTGTGTGTTTATATTGAAGTGGTAACACTATCCATGCTTGCTACAGAAACGTCTTTGGCTTACTCCATGCTTGGAGAGGAAACACGGAAAGGTAAAGGCGGACACTGTCCATGTGATCTCCTCTGACGGCATGTGGCATGTCTGGGACACCCCTCTAATGGCAGTAGTAGAGGGGACACCAGTCATACCCAATCCACTCCACACACACACCCCTTCTTAAGACAAGCGCCTTGGCTCCAAGGGCAAATGACATCCTTTGCTGGCTTTCAAACAGGAGAGCCGGGATAGAGGCCTTAGATCAACACCTCGGCGTAAAGTGCCTTTGAGCTACTCACTCCTCTCCATGTCCTCAAACTTCTGTCAGCAGTCTTTTTGGGGATTTACCACCTGAATGCGGCTCATATGTCCTCGCAACAATTCCCTTGAGTCAGAATGGGTCAACTTCAAGCTAGGCTGGCAAATCTGTATTTAGCTTACAATAAACTGCTTTTTTTACACTCTGAATGTGATACAGATAGTGTATGCAGTGACAATTAAAATCAAGCAATGTTTCTGCAATGTTTATTGAAATGATTATTTCCTCTAATAGTGTCACTTCTGTACCACATTTGTCACAGCTTGGTTATATGTTTTCATTAGTCGTTACTTGGTTATCTTGTATATTACACAGTCTCCAGCTTGACTAACAGTCAAAGCCTTAAAATAGGATGCAGCCATTCTGCCCCCTGCTCTGTCCATCTTCTGACCCATTGTGGGGCTATTTCTGACCATGGGGGAGTACTAGCTCCACCAGCTGTACCACCTGTTGCCTTCTGTGGGCTCTTCTCACCACACCCAGTACAAGCTCTATGGCCTCACACCTCCATCTATTGGAGTAACAAAAATCCTACATGTTTATATGAGTTTAGGCTTGTTTTTATGTCTCTCTATAGTGAGGAGAAATAGATTTGTGTTTGCTGCGACCTTTTTAATATTTCACTGTTAAAACTCATCCAGGCTTCTAAAGTGTGCATTAAATTGATGCATGCATGGATCTTTCCAGTGGAACCCCCCCCCCCACCACCACCGGCTTTCACTTCAGGTTCTCTGAATCCCCCCATGCTTAGAATAAATCCTCTCACTGGGGCTTCCAGGCCTGCTGCCCTCATCATGTTCATTTTAATTCAATTTACCTCCACCATGCTGCAAACAGAACATGATCCTGGAGGTTTACACATACACAGATAGCTGTTCTAGTGAGAGTGTTATGACATACACTTAATCAAAGAACAAGATATATACCATCCATGTTTTTAAATCAATTTAGACAATGTGCCTGGTCGATATGTAAGTTCTATAATCTTAATATGGTTGGTAGACCTCTAAAGCTTCTGTAGATTTTGCTTTTTAGATTGGGATGTTGTTGGATATTGTATGTTGATTGGCATTGCTACGGGGACAAAAATCAAGTTGGTATATGCACCAATTTTCTGTGAAACTCCCCAGTAACAAATTGTCCACTACATATAAGATTTGTGATGAATTAAAATCAAATATCCAGGTAATGCATTAAAATAAAAGTTGATTGACAGTATATTTGATGACTGAATAGGTTCATTACACATGCACTGTTTACTGAAGCATGACTTCTACTGGCACTGAGGCCGCGGTAGGCTTATATCACCAACATTCCTACTGGATACGGCGATGCCACCAGAATGTTTCTCTAAACTCAGGGAGGGTTGTGTGGCAACGGGCTCAGTGAGGACACATGGTCCTGGGCGCAGATGTCCAGGGTTCAGCTCCCTTGGCGCCTGCAGGGTTAATTTTGATCACTGATGCAAGGCTAGCTATCTGCAGGCAACACTACCTCTCTGATTTTCATCTAGGGCCTCGATCTATCGGGGACCAAGTGGATTGGAAGGTGTTAACAAGTTCACAGTAGTTAAGGGCTGCTCAAGTGGGCAGTGTGAAAAGACGCAACTCTTCTTAGTGAGTCAAGTTTCCCAAGTGAAGTGGCAGACATGATGCATCAATGAGATTGAACCTTTCCCTTGAAAACCTCTTTAATCTCCACGTGTAATACATTTTATTGTCCTTTATTCATTCACTTTTTTTTATTGACGCTCCATCTTCCACCAAACCTTTAGGCAGCACCTCCTCATACTGTATATAGCTTCAAAATCTTTTTTAGGATTGAAGTATTACTCATACCCTCGTTTTATTCTGGCTGCTAACCTTTTGGTTTCTCTTGTTCTTGCACCGTGCTGGGAGCAGCATTACACAGGCTTATTTTTAGCAGGTTGACTCGGGGAGAATCAGTGGTGCTGTGTTGTTCCTTATAACCTGCACTGCATGTCACTGCTTCCTCGTGGCAAACAAGAATCTGTTGGGGCTCAATTAAGGCGTGAGCCATACTTAATGTCACTGTGGGGGATGTTACATTATTATTATTATTAAGGTCTATGCCCATTGAAATGCTCCTGCTGTCTTTTTATGGTGTGATGAGCTGTCACATTATTTTACCTTTTCATTCTTTATGCAGGTATTTCTTTTATTATAAATGTACACATATACTTGACAGCTCTTCCTTTTTAGTGTATTATTATAACATTGTCTCATTTTAAGATCAAAGTAAGGTGTAATTCTGTTGTTAATAACAGGAATATGTTTATAACATTAAATCCAGATTCTGCCATGTGCTTCTGTAGGGGCCATATGCCATAATTAATTTAACATTACTATTCCACAAACAAAAAATGTCCTAACACCTATAACAGGGGAATGTCTGGCAGCTAAATTAAGTCCACGCCATGTCCCACAACCCCCTGGGGATTGGAAGTGTGAACCAGGGAGACTTCCTGATTGCCCCTATATATAGTTCATACTCCTGCCAGAGTTGTCTGAGGCAGGACAGCATGGGAGGCATTACAAGGGGTCTGGGCACACAAGGACAGGTCTCACTATGCATTAAACCTGCGATAACAGGTCGAATATGGAAGAGGATTGTACATCATTGTCTCCTCTATATTACTAACTGGAACACTGAGTCCGGCTCTGAGACCTCCTGCTGGTCTGTAATGGATCGGGGAAGTCCCTCTCTTTGTGTTATCATTGCTGTTGTTGTAAAGCCCATGGTGAAGCCAAACAAATGTCTTTGTTTATTTTCAGCATTTGGTTTCTAAATTAAGAGCTGATTATACTGACAGCTGTGATCTACGTAATCTGATATTATCAAAACTGGACATGAGACACACAGATCCCATCAGAGTAAATGTGCTTTTCAAACTTCTCGACAAACTAAAAACGTTACTCCGTTCAAAGAGCAATTGGTCAAAAATATTTATGGAATGTGCAGAGTCCTACTCCTATTTTTCCCACAAAGAATGTGATGATATTATTTGGGAAAACCAAAGCAAATTTGCATTAAAACAATAATGTTACCATGTCATAGTTGGGCAGTGACTGTCTCAGGTGTGGTTTACGCTACAGCTGAGAGGATAAAGAAAGGCTGCCAACTTCATAATCATTTATTCATGCATTGTAAACAACAAGATAAAAAGAAGAGGAAGCAGTAAAAATGATAGTCATTTACATGGCATTTACAAGGCCGCAGAGGAACTGAAGCTTCATGTGGTAAAAATCTGACCATCAGTCAAGTATTTTTATATCTGAAACTAATCTTGGTATGCAATGCAAACCATTCTCGAGCGTTTATTACAATATTACACAAAAGTCAAGTACAGCTGCTTAGTGTTCCTCAGTAACCCTAAATTCCAAAATAAAGTTCATTATCAAATGGTCACAGCCAGGAATGGTTTTCTCTGAATAAAGATGCTTCATTCCAAGTGTTAATCCCCACCACGCCTTATATATAAGTAGCTACCTCTGTTTTTGTGTATATAGAATTTATATGTATATAGAGTTTTTCTTATTTTACTTTCCTACATTTTTTGTTACATTTTGTATTCATTTTACACTAGAGACAACAACTGTGTTTACGAACTTGGCGAGTAAATCTGATTCTGACTCCGATGATCAAACCTTTAAACAGAACTCAAACCTGTCTCATGTTGTTTCTGTCGTTTCCCACAGAAGATGAAGATGATTTTATCTCCGTCCTCAGAGACAGATCTCACATCGACGAAACGCTGCGGCTTGCAACAGACGAAAAAGCAGCAGACTATGCAGGTAAAAATCAGAGATCATCAAAATAAAAGTAGGCGGTGATTTTCTGTAAGGCTTTGTGCTTAGACTGCATCCCACAGAAGAAACTCAAACTCACAGATAGGCTCCTCAACTTGATGAGTTGATAATTTATGCAGTGGCGTTGGAGGTTGGAGAAAGGCAAAGTGATGCATAAAGCCAATTGTGCATTTTGTGCC
This sequence comes from Apogon talboti, assembly GCA_037367365.1. NCBI lineage: Eukaryota > Metazoa > Chordata > Actinopteri > Kurtiformes > Apogonidae > Apogon > Apogon talboti. The sequence continues at coordinate 19,694,767 of JAPQRQ010000027.1, forward strand.
TGGGATAATTCCTCCAAATATCAAAACTCTCCTCCTCACCTTTTGTCATTGTTAAATATTAATTACTTTTGTCTATCTTCTTCCAGCGGCAATCCAGAAGTTGCGAAAGATCTACCACACATCCATCAAACCAATGGAGCAGGCCTACAAGTACAATGAGCTGAGGCAACACGAGATCTCAGGTATTATTGCTGTTTCTACTGGATCTGCAGTCTGGTTCAATTTTGTTCTGATGTGTGGGTTCCCTGTTTGGGTTGCTTTGGTGACTGATCTGTTGACTTGTTTGTACACATGCGTCATCCTCACACCATCAATCAGTACATAACATTAAGATCTTCTGCTCGAACTTGTTGTTTTTGTCAAACATGTCACTGCTGGTGCAGGAAAAGGGTTTCATTATATCTATTAATTTCTACTTTTACAGTATTTTTCCCCTTTAGTAATTTTTTCAACAAAAATCTTATTGTAATTTCTCTTTTTCAAATTGTTAAGCTTTATTTTTGGATGTAATCTCCTGCCAAAACACACATATACGTGTTCATTCACCCTTATTCTCCTGTTGTAGTACAGGAAAACTTCACATTTATGAAACATTTCTGAGTAAGCGGATAGGGTGGAAATTTGTGCACAGTCAGATTTTGACCATTGCATGTATTTTTTGCAGTTGTAAAGCATGATGTAGTCATTTTTGAAGTATGATGGATTAGAAATATGAAGTGTGTTTGTATCTGCAAAACAAATGGTGTTTGTTAGTTAGTCCATGATTATTTGTTGTTTTGGCAGGAAACTATGTCCAATTTAACCTTCTAAGCTGTACTACAAACTGCCAGAAACTCTTCTTTTCCTTCTCTTCCATAATTAAGTTCACTCTGTTATAGCCTGCCAGGCTTGGCATGCATGCTTACTGTATTATGTGTGCATGCCAAGCCTTAAAATACACTTTAATTGGTTGTAATAGAGAATTAAAACTCTATAAAAAGCAGGTTAAAAATACGGCAGATCACACAGGCACATTATTCATCTGCAGATATACATGTTTGACAGGTGAGGTCAAATATGGATGTCCCACCCACTCGTGCACATTGTTACACTACTCCTCCCTGTTGCTTCTAGAAACCTCACTTGAGCCCTCACTGAGCTCTCCTCACTCTCCACCACCTATTCCTCTCCTGTCCTTCCCCATCCCCACTCCCCTCATCTAACAGCCTACCCTGGACGAACCCTAGGGGACTCTGCTACAGGTGGGTGTGGGTGGGCTTACCTATGCATGGCACTTCCTGAGGTGCTCGGCCCCTTCCTTCCCCCCCTTCATTTGCCTTCATGTCTGTGAGTCATTTAGACAGTAAAGTGAACACTGTTCCAGCATGTGCCATTTGGATGAAGATCAATCTTTGTTACAACAACAGGAGTTTTTTAAAAATAAAATATCACATTAAAAAAAAAAAAAGGCTGGAATGTGTTCCTCTGTGAAAGCTTCAGCACACAGAATGCAGGACAGCAGCAATTTTATCGAGTACATGAATATAAATGGCTGTGCTCTTTGTGCCATTGTATTCAGTGTCATCGTGAACATTTTCTTTGTTCACAAGCTTAGAAATCAAAGTAATTCAAGAAGGCTTCTCCGGGAAAACTGGCCATGCTTCAAATATTTAGCTGCAAAACTTCTCACCAAAACTTTTATTCTGTATCACAGAAGTGAATGGGAAGAAGTGTGCACCAAAGCTTATCTGGCAGCACATTATCTGCAGTATTTATAGAGTCTTAAATGTGGAGGGGGTTGCATGTGCGTTTCTGGCTTAAGCAAGTTGGAGGAGGTGACATTTGTAAAACAGAAGGGTGGGTGGTGTTATACATTTCTCTTCTGTTTTTCCTATATGGAGCATTTTTATCAAATATTTTACTCAACTTTTGGTGAATTCATTTGGACCAGTACACTAGAAATTACCTGCGCCGTTACCACCCTGACAACATGTCCACTCACAGCACACGTCCGTCTGCTTTGAAACACACTGCTTGCTTTGACAACCTCTCGAGTCTCACTCTACATGCTTTATTGTGCATCACTGAGAAATGGCTTTTCCTTTTCACTGTGCTTTGTATTGTGCTATCAAATATGCCTGACAGCTTTTTCAATGCATTTTCTTCGCCTATCTTTTGGGGTTGTCCTAAAAAAACACTCTTCTGTCCCCTGTAAACAAATGTGCTGTTGTGACATGTTTCCTGTTGTCTCCTGGAACTGAAGTATAGTTCATCCCAAAAACAATCCCATGATAAATCTTGGATGGATTGTTGTTTTGGTTAAACTATTCTTTCATGAGACTAAAAATAACCTAAATCCTGCAGAACACAATTCTATCAACTTCTGCAAGAAGCAAAATTTTAAATATTTTCACATGTATTTACATTATTTGCCGTATAAAGTTTGGGATGAACTTGAGAGGTTCTTCGTCATCTTCAAGCAATCCTTCTCTGAATAAAATTTCGGTTGTCTTATTGTCCAACAGATGGAGAGATTACCTCCAAGCCCATGGTGCTTTTCCTAGGACCATGGAGTGTAGGAAAGTCCTCCATGATCAATTACCTCCTGGGCTTAAATGACAGCCCCTATCAGCTCTACACAGGTATGTTGTACATATTCTTTACAATGTAGTATTAAACAAATAGTGTATATGGTATAATATAGGCTGACAATTCATAGAGGCTCAACACTAAGGCTAGAGATAAAGTGTCAGAAGTCCTAACATACCATAATAAACCTACAACAACAGAGCTGCAGCTGCTTATTTACATGTTAAAGGAAGAGTTGTTATTAAAGTCCAGTGATATTTCTGACAACCTCCATTTATTTAACCATTTCCCTCAGTCTTTATGTACATCTATTTAAGTTTCCTTCTAGTATGTGCTCTATTTTGCAATTGGCTCTCTTTGTAACACTCCTCTTACTAATTTATCTTTCTTCACAACTTTGTTCATCAGGAGCTGAGCCTACTACCTCTGAGTTCACAGTAATTATGCATGGGGAGAAGATCCGTTCCGTTGAGGGTATTGTTATGGCCGCAGACAGCTCTCGTTCCTTTTCTCCCCTGGAAAAGTTTGGACAAAATTTCCTGGAAAAGCTGATAGGTATTGAGATGCCTCACAAGCTGCTGGAACGCGTGACCTTTGTAGATACACCCGGAATCATTGAGAACCGCAAGCAGCAGGAGCGAGGTAAAGTAAAAAAAAAAACAAAAACAAAAACATTTTACCTTCAGTTCATAGATCTGGAGAACCTGCAGTTCAAATATTAAGTAGCTAGTTCAACTCAGCATTTAGTTCTAACAGTAAACGACTTCTCCTGTTTGATCCAGGCTATCCTTTCAATGATGTCTGCCAGTGGTTCATTGACCGTGCTGACCTGATTTTTGTGGTGTTTGACCCCACCAAACTGGATGTGGGCCTGGAGCTGGAGATGCTCTTCCGGCAGCTGAAGGGCCGTGAGTCTCAGATCCGCATCATCTTAAACAAGGCTGACAATCTGGCCACGCAGGATTTAATGAGAGTCTATGGAGCACTCTTCTGGAGTTTGGCTCCGTTGATCAACGTCACGGAACCCCCACGTGTCTACGTCAGTTCATTCTGGCCCTATGACTACGCACCTGATACCAGCCGTGAGCTCTTCAAGCGGGAGGAGATCTCCCTTCTGGAAGATCTCAACCAGGTGATTGAAAACCGCATGGAGAACAAGATCGCCTTCATCCGTCAGCATGGCATCCGTGTACGCATCCACGGGCTGCTGGTGGACCGATATGTCCAAACCTTTAAAGAAAAGATGAGCTTCTTCAGTGACCCCGAGCTAGTCTTCAAAGAGATTGTAGATGATCCAGACAAGTTCTACATTTTCAAATCCATCCTAGCCAAGACCAATGTCAGCAAGTTTGATTTACCCAACCGTGATGCCTACCGAGACTTCTTTGGCATTAACCCCATCGCCAACTTCAAGCCCTTGTCTACTCAGTGCTCCTACATGGGAGGCTGCCTGCTGGATAAGATTGAGAAGGCAATTACCACTGAGCTGCCTGCTCTTCTGAGTAGCATTAACTCTGGCAAGCAGCCTGGCTTGTCCTCCTGCGAGGCTACTGGCTGTGGTGAGAAGCCAAAGAATCGCTATCGAAAGAACTGAGGAAACAAAAAAAGCTTGAGTGGGGGAAGTAAGGAGATAGAGGAGGTGAAGGAAGGGGCTCTGGTGGAAGCCAAGCCTGCTTTTGTCAGAATGCCTGTATTGTTGAGGAGACAGAGGAGATGAGATTAGTGTTTGTTTTTTTCCTCAGGAGAATATACTTTATGGAGAAGCATTTAGGTACTATAAGATTGAGACAGACAGCGGGAGGGAAGAGTTATTGTACGATAAGGCAGCTTAAGGACACAAGTGCTGAAGAAATGAAGAAATGAGCATACCACTGATCACTGAGCTACTTCTTTCGTCTCTCCCTTGGAAAAATCACAGTAGACTGTTTGGGATTTTGGGATGGGGAAGGGTTGATGTAAAGAAAAACAAAAATGGAAAAATATCAATAAGATCAAATAAAAATTGAAAATCCTGAGACTGATACCAGTCAGAAACCAGCTCCCTTGTATGTGAATGAAACAGGAAACAGGAGTTGCAAATTTTGTGTTTTTTAAGAACTGCATTATCAGGTCAATTCCATTTGCTTCAGAAGCTGTTTTTAAAGTAGTGTATTTGTGGGTGTTACACAAAGTCTTTGTCATCCAAACTTTTGCTTTTGATGTAGATTAACATTAACTTTGCATGTTAGATGTAACATCATGTTATTTAACAGATGAGTTTTGGTGCATGTATTTTCCTTCTAACAAACTCAATGTTACATTTCCTGAACCAACCCTGTCATGCAAAATACGAGGCCTTATTTTCTAAGTTTTATATGCTCATTAGTCTTGGTTGTTGACAACCTATGGAGTGAGCACTGTGACTGAAGCAGAGGTCAGGGTTCAAGGATCAGAGTCTTCTGCGTGGGTTGGGTATGTTCATTCTGCTTCACTTCTTAACTGTTCTTACTTGTGTTTGTTTGAGTCTATAAATTTGCCAGTTTGGCACAAATCCAATACTGTGTTATGATTGTTTTTCCAACAGTGATAAGCTTCCCAGCTTTTTTAGCTGACTGACCATAAAAATAACACATGTAAGGATGTGTTAGAATTACAGCTGTTTCATTCATTTATTCTGCAAATAAGCATGCTTTTTATTTTCTGTATAAATTTCTCAAATGGGCACTGGAGTTAACTGTGTATGTGTACTGATAGTCCTGCAGAGCCATTGTGCGAACCTTCAAAAGCGTAATTAGCCGTTAATGAAAATGTATTTGTGAGCTGACTCCCAGGTTTCTTGAATTGCAAAAAGAGGCTTAAAAATAATGAAGACAAAAAGACGGAGTGGAGGACTGATGAATTGACCCCTGACCTCTGTGGAAAGAAGAAAGCCCCAAAATAATGACTCCATCACCCAGGCACAGCTGAAGAAGTTTAAAGAAATATATATATATGCTATAACTTCAAGTTCTTATATACACCTACCTCAATAAATTTCACAGGAGTGTGGCATGAGGATATTTATAAAATACAGTGAGACCTTAATCCTAGAGAACGGGTAGGTAGTAATTAGTAGAATTGCAAAAAAAAAAAAAAAGCATCATTTTATTCCTAGACAAACACATTACTAGTTATCACTATGTTCTCCCTCATTAACCGAGAAAATAATTTCCCAACTAAAATCTGGTGCAAAATGCAAGAGAATAAATCTAACAACCTCACATTTGCTTAACTTTCCAGTTAGCTTGAGTGTGAGTGCTCCACATGATGTGTTTAGTATGTTTACACTGCAGATCCAGAACATGCCCACTAGAGAGTGCTGTGTAAAAGTGTAAAAAGTTATACAGACCATTCACTAACAAGACAACAGTTGATAGAGGGTGATAGTCCAGGCTAACTGACAATGGTGTGGTTGTGATTTTGGTATGTTTCAGTATTTGTTATGTTAATTTACCTGTGAATTAGATCTGGAATGGATGTGTGTCCCATTAGGTAGTTGCTGATTCACTTTTATTTTTTTTTGTTTGGTATGAAATTTAACTTATTTTTAGCCCAAATTTTGGAAGCTTCATCATCAAGAATAAAGATTTCTGATTGACCGGGCATAGTGAAACTTGTGTTCATTCTCAGCAGTTTTCTGGCAAGAACACTCAAAGAAGAAAAAACTACCATGTCATAATCCTCAGCCTCCCTCTATTTTTCTCTCCATCACATCCTCGCCTGCAGTTACGTCCCTTCTTGTGTTTCTCTCTGTTATGCCTTGTTGTCGATACTCTAAAGATCCAATCCCTCACTTTTGGGTTGGAGTTTTTATCTTGTAGCTGCATTGCACCAACAGTTTGTCGTGACTGGAAGTGGGGAGGGGTGTGTGAATAGTATGTAGAGTGTGTACATGTTTGGTTGTGTGAGAGTATGTTTCAGACCAGCAGTAGGTAGTTATGCACCATAATTCCTTATAAAATCTGGCTTAAATCTGTGTGTCTCTCTGTTTATTTTGACTTGGTTCTCAGTCTGAAGAGTGTTATTTTAAAATTGAAAATAGAAACTGAATCATCAATTAAAAATGTAATAAGATATAAAGCTAATGGTTAAAAAGCTGCCATTAAGACTATAAAATAATTAACTTTATAACTCAAAAAAATATCATTTTATATGAATATGCTGATAAAAACATACCATCAAATATGCATGTCTACTAATACAGCAGTAGCACGTGCACAACTCTACCACACACAGACCCCTGCACACATTACATGCATACATTTGTCTTGATCAGTGTAAACTGTGTTGTGAAACTTATTGCCAGCCAGGTTTATATCTATCTGTGATCCATTACAAGGTTAACTCTGCTTCAAACTTAGTATATTATGTAAATCACACACTGACCCAAATGTGTGGGAGTCTCCTTTGTATTCCTCTTTAAAAGGACATGCATTTGTTGTTCCAGTGCAACCACAGAGTGAGTGTAATTCTTCATGTGGCTCCTCTGTACTTATACACTGTTCAACCCTGAAGCCACTGACTACAGAAGGCTGCTGTTTAATAATTTCGCAAGGTATTGAATAGAGAATAAAATGCTAGAGTATTCTGCACATACTGGCTTACACTGTCTCCTCACTGAAAAGACATAATCTCGTGGATGATGAAATATTGTAGTGTGCAATTGTCTGTTGTTTTATTCATCGTAAACATATTGTCCAGTATTTCTATTGCATCTGCCTGCAGCTACTGCAATATGGTGTTCCTGTAGTTCAGGATATTTTTATGATTTCAGCATAATAATTATATTACATTTTATTCATCATCTCAGTGCAAATGCAACATATAAAATAAACGAGACTTTGCTCTAAATATTAAGGGTGCAAAAGGGTTAGGGCTCCATCATTGAACTGAAAGTGGTTGGTGTACTCATGGAGTTAAAAATAAATAAATAAAAAAACAGACGTCCCTACCCTTTCCTAAAATAGCCCCCGCTACCTTCCAGACTCTTTATCTGAAGTGTGTGCATGTACTTCCACAGATCCCATCCCTTCCCATCAATAGTGAACCTTTTTTATTCCTGTGCTCACCAAAACGCAGACACGTGCGTCAAGTTAACACGAGCCACTAAAAACGCAAGCAGTGCGCCCTCTCTTCAAAATACATTCCCTCAAATACAAAGTCAACCAGTATATTTAATGGAGTGTATATTTTTTTTAAAAAATGGCATGTGCTGCTGGTTTTCCGCAAGAAACAGATGCTTTTTTTTTTGGATGAACAGGTAAGGAAATGACTCCAAGGCTACTTTTAAATGCTCAAATGTGGCATAGATAGTGACATGACATGCACAAAATTAAACAAAGTTTTCTGGGGGTTTAGTTTGCCCAGAATGCACGTTTTTGTCCTGTGCTGGGCTACTAAAAACTGCAATGAACCAATGATGAAGAATATCCACTTCAGTGGGTGACACAGACAGGTGCCTCTACGCGCCACGACTTTTATTTTGGAATGAAAGGACGGAAATTGACTTTAATATACCACAGGGTACTTTACAATCAGACACATACACACACATACAGAGACACTGACACACACAAACACACTCATTTCACGCGGTTGGTCGGCTGTCAGCGCACAGAAGATGGTGGCGGCTGCGGACACTGCGTTGCCCGCCGCGCCCGGATAGCGCACACAACCTTTCCAGCAGAATTCGACGTTGGAGTGGCACGGAGATAATGGTCAGATAACGAAAAGAAGAAAATCTCATCTCACTGTGGACGGTGCATGGAATGAAAAAGCAGAAAATGCAGAAGCCCTAATCCCCCAGTCTTGGGTTTTAAGGGGAATTATTTAGGAGGTATGGAAATACTGCCTCGCGCTCCATGCAATTCAATTAAAGTGGCGTGACCAGGAACGCACTCTGTTTTAACCTGTGGGACTGTGGTGAGGGGGGCGTGGAGCAGAGGTGGAGACCTTTTAATTAGCTGGACGCTCTCTCTCTCTCCAAGCTGGTGTGTGCAAACTTTACTTCGGAGTAAAGGACGGACTGGACTGGACGAGACTTCATGTCTGCACGAGGCTGCGTTTTGTCATCTGTCCGGTTGGCACAGAATATCCTGGCAAGATCCGGCATGGTCAAGACATTTGGACCTTTTCTTGGGGTGCAGAACTCGGCGACGGTAGATGTGTCTGCGGATACCAAAGCAATACGAATGTTATCGACCATTGAACGAAGACTGAATTGTGCGTAACCGCAGATGAGCGTATTTACAGGTCTGGCAAAAAACTATTTCTTCTCGGATTTGCGCACACGTCCAAAGACTCACCTCTGTGCTTGGAGACAGTAGTCAGGCTCCGTCAAAAGGAATAGTCGCGATTAGGCCCTGAAGCAATATTAGTATGTGTTAATACAAGCTCTGGTGGCAGCTTTTGCGCTCACATTAACCTCTTCCTTTGAGCTAAACTGCTTTTACAAGCTGACAGCTGACCTCTTCAATCACCAAGCAAAACAGAAAATCCATTTCTCCAGCCTTTTTTTAGAAATAGACAAAGAAACACTGTGGAGAAGTAGTTTTTGCTGAAGTTTGTAAAAAGTAGCAGTTATTCCCAATGGAGCAAGCAGAAAAAATAAACTGACTAGGCAAGCACCAGTCATAACATGTGACTGCAGCAGGCTGTCCAGTAAAACTATTTATTATTATACTATTTAAAGAATTTAATATTCAACCTTTATTCCCACATTTCAGTGAGTATAAGTTGTTAAGCACCCCTTTTAATCTATCCTATGGTCTTTCTTTTTCAACTTTGGCTTTTTTGAACAGTACTTTCTATGTTTTCCCAAATGTTTTTCCAATGAGTGACAGACTTTGCAGGCAGCTGAGTGGATTTGGAGTGAAACAGAGCAGGCAGAGAGTGAACCTTGCAGTCTCAAGTGCGTCAAAACAGACGGGAACCTAGAGGAATGCAGGGTTTGACGTCAAGAGGGGCTGTAATGAACTACTAAAAATTTTTGGAAGGTGTGGCTTTATTACTTCAGCCTCTACACTGCTGAGTGGAAATTTTCCCCACATATTTTTAAACTTTTTAATGTCTATCGTTTCTTTTGTTGTCTCGCTGTGGTTCCATACTTTGCCTTATTTTTTATGTACTTTGGAATAACACTTGCCTAGGCGTAGATTTTAATTCTGTATCGATTTAAAATGGCATCCCCCCAGCATCAACAACTGCTGCCTCACAACACAGAAGTGAGCTGTGACTCAAGTGGAGATGGAGGCGTCTCGGTGAGGATTGGCAGTAGTGTCAAGCATAAGCATGGAGGCGGGCCGTTAGGTTCATTCGGGGGAGGCTTCATGGGGGGATCCAAGCACTGCAAGTACAGCATCTCCTCCAGCTGCAGCTCTGGAGAGTCCGGAGTGAGGAGGCCTGTGGTCAAGAGCTTCCGTGCGCAGAAGAAGATGCCTCAGCTTTTCGAGAGATCTGCAGGTCATTTCTGGGACCCAAAGTTTGACTCCTCTATCCTGGAGGAGGCCTGCAGAGAAAGGTGTTTCCCCCAGACCAAGCGTCGGTTCCGCTATGTGCTCTTTTATCTGGTTTCTGCTGGTTTCCTCTGGGGATTGTACTTTGCCGCTAACCCTTCCCGCTGTGACAGGACAGTCTTTCTCATTCCCACTGCATCCTTCCTCCTTTTTTGCCTCCTCCTTTTCCTCTTAACTTTTACAAAGCTCTACTCTCGCTGCTACAACCAAGCATCTCTGCTACTCATCCTTGTAACCTTCATCCTGACCCTGGCCCCACAGATCCAAACATCAGGATTTGGGGACGCAGAGACCCCTACACTGACATTTGATGAGGATGAGTTCAGTGGCGTGGGGCCTGTGCAAAACCTGTCCTATGACAAGCTTGTCGGGGAGAGCTCCTGGTCACCATGTATCTCACCAGTAGGCACGTTTTCACTCTGTATCGAAGTTCTCCTGTTGCTATACAGTGTTCTTCATGTTCGTCTTTATGCTTCTGTCCTGCTGGGCTTTCTCTATTCTGTTTTCTTTGAGAGTTTGGGTTGGCTACACCTAACCCAGGGGAGGGATGACTGGAGCTTATCCTCCCAGGCTGACTTGGATACATTGAGATGGTTGGGGCCAGCCAAAGCTCTGCTGCACCTCTGCGCCCATGCCATTGGTATACATCTATTCATAATGTCTGAGGTGCGGTCACGAAGCACTTTCCTCAAGGTGGGACAGGCTATCATGCATGGTAAGGACCTGGAGGTTGAGAAAGCCTTAAAGGAGCGAATGATCCACTCCGTCATGCCCAGAATCGTGGCTGATGAACTAATGAAGCAGGGTGATGAAGAGATAGGGGACAGTTCTGGAAAACGCTACTCCACCAGCGGTGCAGCAGCTGCTCTCTCCAGCCCTAAGAACAATAAACGCAAAAAAACTTCCATCCCTCGAGGCCAGATCATTTTCAGGCCTTTCAACATGAAACGAATGGAGCCGGTCAGTATCCTCTTTGCAGACATTGTGGGATTCACAAAAATGTCTGCCAATAAATCTGCACATGCCCTGGTGGGACTTTTAAACGACTTATTTGGACGTTTCGATCGTCTTTGTGAACTCACTGGCTGTGAAAAGATCAGTACTCTAGGTGACTGTTACTACTGTGTGGCTGGTTGCCCTGAACCCAGACCAGACCATGCTTACTGTTGTGTGGAGATGGGCCTGGGCATGATCCAGGCTATTGAACAGTTCTGCCAGGAGAAGAGGGAGATGGTGAACATGAGAGTGGGCGTCCACACAGGAACTGTACTGTGTGGTATCCTGGGCATGAAGCGCTTCAAATTTGATGTGTGGTCAAATGATGTTAACCTGGCCAACTTAATGGAGCAGCTAGGTGTGGCTGGGAAGGTCCACCTATCACAAGCCACAGCTAACTTCCTGGATGACCGTTACCAACATGAAGATGGACAGGTCAATGAGAGAATAGGACAGAGCGTGGTGGCGGATCAGCTGAAAGGTAGGTGCTCTGTGAAATAATCAATTTATGTTGTGTTATGTGTTAATGCTCCGCTTTTCTACTTTTACTTCATGCATCAAATTCATGGCTTTTAGCTTGTAGTGTTATAAAAGGAAAATTTATTGCTTTAATTCTTGGCAAGAATAGTTTAATTTCAAGGGCAGCAGCCAGATCTGGGCTGTTATAATGACACTTAAAGCTGCAATTATTTCTCCAAGATCCAACTGTCTTTGGCATTTTAATGTACTAAATTTATATCCTATGATCCTCCTATCCCCAGAGGAAATGTTTATTTGCAAGCATATCAGTATTTCATCCTCTAGGTGGTTCAAAACAAGGGGAACATTTGCATTGGTCAAGGTCGACACAGGGTTTTAGCATTATGTATTATAACCGGCCCAGATTGCTTGGCAAGGGTTTGAATGTGTTATCAGTGCCCTCTGTGGTGTTGGTATTATGTGACTGTATCACAGTCTTCTTTCCCATCCACCCTGTCTCTGCTCACTCTTTGTTCCTTTGTTAAATTACATTGCCTTCCAGACGTCCTCAATGTGTCCTGTTCTGTTAACCTCGTGCTGAACCTCGGGGATTGCTTTACAACCAAATGCAACTGTCGCCTTCTCTAACACAGATTTCCCCACAGCTTTATCGTCACCCCTCTATCTTGTCCTTTCTTTGCCTTGGTGGTAAACTGCATGATGGTAGCTTTTATTTGATACATTTATCAAATCGCTCCACTGTAGCTAAATGTTGGCTTAATGGCTCTTTTCATCATTTAAGCCTTGCTGTTCCATTATCACTCAGTGTAAATTAAGTGACAGCATATAAAGTATGGCACATGGTGTTCGTCTTGCCTATTGAATTTGCATTTTAGTTTTATTAATCTTTTAGAAAGACCTGAATACACCTCCATGGAGGCTGATTTTCTATGTTGAATGTCTGGATTAATGTGATTTGGTAGTTTGCACAAATCAGTAATTTAAGTACATGTACTACTTGATTTTTCTGAGCAAAAACGGTAATACCTTTGGGATCTACCATTCGTCTGCTCAGATTTACGTTATTGTGTCCTGGAAATCAGTGGTATAAAGAGTTGAGGAACAACCAAAAGTGTGTTTTGTTTACCAGCCAAGAAGAATGATTTATGGCCCAGTGTTTTCTCCTCATCTTATAGATTAATGAATCCACCACTCCAGCACTTGCACCTCTTTTTGTTATAGGGAGGATAAATGTGTTACCTGCAGTGTAATCACCCCACCACCACCCTTACCCCTCCTCCTGTTTCCTTTCTTGCCTCCATGCATTCACTTCCCCTCCTAAGATTTATTCCCTCCCTGCTGATTTGCTGTGTGTGTGTGTGTGTGTGTGTGTGTGTGTGTGTGTGTGTGTGTGTGTGTGTGTGTGTGTGTGTGTGTGT
>JAPQRQ010000027.1:19707860-19721512 GCA_037367365.1 Apogon talboti
GTGAGAGCGCGCGAGAGTGAGAGAGAGCGAGTGAGCGAGAGAGAGAGAGAGAGAGAGAGAGAGAGAGAGAGAGAGAGAGAGAGCTGGCTGTCAAGAGAGAGTTGTTCTCTGGTGCTGTAAAAATCCCTCCACTGTCTAGCTCACTCTGTATAAATCACTTGGGTAACATTGCAGCCAGGCATGGATTCTGGCTGGGGCTAGTCCCTGTTGCCTAAGTCAGAAGTAAATTGCTCTGACCTAGACACTGATTGCTTTGCAGCTGCCGTCCTCCTATTCCTTTATGAGTTAGTGTGAAATAGTTTCTTCTGATATTGTTTCTACTATTCCATTACAACTTCAGGCCGAGGCTGGATTCACACTTGATTTCCATCCTGTATGTGCACAATGTATGTGGTAAATGGTTATTTATAGCTTCCCACTGTAATTGTAAACTATTTGTGACTATGTAGCAACACTTCTCATGGGGTGCAGCGGAGTGTGGTCAGCTGAGTGTTACAGCTGCATCCTGTTGAATCCTTAGCGCTGATCCAAGGCTTGTGGTTGTGTAAACACATCATGTCATGGTTTGCCAGTTTAATCTCAGATTAGACAACATAGCATTCATCTCTTGAGCTTCAACTACAAGTTCCCTAAAATCTGTTAATGAATGAATCCCCAAAAGGCTCTTTCAATTTGGTTGTCTCTGTAAGAGGCTACATTTGAGGCCAGACATTATTGTGTTGGGTTTTTTTTTCTTACTGGAAATGGGAGCTATATTTGGCTCTGTTTCCCTGGAAAGTACATGTCTGTGTCCTTCCTTTGTACTTAATACAGAATGATGGCACCTGCAGAAGATTATCCCTTCGGAGGAGACTGTCAGTATGGCACTATTACCGTATCTCTCTGCTCATGACAGAGTCATCACACAGAGCCTGAGCTGGTTCTCTCTTTGTCTGCTGAACAGCTTTTATTCAAAGGGAAATAAAAGCTATTTGTGTACTGATGCTGACTAAGTGTTGTGTGATACAATAACATTAGCATAGATGTAATTATTACTTACTAATAGTTGTTGTCATCATCTTTGTTGTATATATTCACCGTACTTCCGTGTCACGAGAATACTGTAGCTCAGTGTGTGTGAAAAGACTTCTCCTTTGTGGAAAATGTCCTGCTTAGTCTTGATCTCTTCTGCAGTGAATCCTTCAGGCCATCACTGGAACTTGAGTGAATAAAAAGTAAAATAACTGCATCGATGATCTAAAGAACACTTTAATTAATTACAGCTCTGACAGCTCAGTAATTGCACAACCCCTTTCCACTAATAATCATTATGCACAGAGCTCTCAGTAACCAGTTGCCTCCAGGTAAAGCTTGTTCTCAGATATAGTTTGATATTTTGACCATGACCTTTTAAAACTTAACTGTTGAGCGATGGCAGGGCCTGCACGTACAGTATATCCCTCCCGCCATGCTCTCATCTCTCAATGACCTGCGGGAGATTTCTAATTAAGCAAGACTGGGTAATCTCCTTGGCTAAAGTGATTAATGTTAGTAATTCTCTATCATCATATGTTCCCACACTGGCCTGGTGTTATTCTGACCCTGAACATCATCAACTGCCTAAAAGCCAGGCGTTTTTATCACAGCAAATGATATTGATTGCCTATAATGAGGCTGTCAAGGCTGTGTTTATTTATGATGAGGCAACAGTAGAGGTTTTCATGTCATGTGGATATCAAAGAGAATCAACTGAGGCCAAGGAATAGTGTTAGCTATAAAACAGAAGATCATTTATATTCTGGTCCATGTTATCAGTTTATACCCATTCCTCCTATAAGCTGTCAGAGTAATAATTGATTAGCTATGTTAGGATTGATTGGAGCACAGAGCAAAACTTAGCCGGAAATAGTCTCTGTGATTAATGTTCTGTGTCTTTTCAGCACAGCCATTTTACTTCATGCTCTGCAGTTGTAACTTATCAGAAGATCCATTTGTATGCGAGGGAGACACACATATCTACATTGATGTTCACATCCTTTTCCCTGTTGTGTGCTGTACTATAGGGATATACTGTCAGTCAACAAACTGTGCAGCTTTTGCCTGGGGCTCAGTGGGGAGTTACTTATAATGGCTGTTACATATGACCTTAGCCACTGTAAATGAAGCAGTTTTTGAGGTTACACTTCAAAAAGCAGGCATGGAGAGGTGAAAATAAGAAAAAAAAACCCAGGAGAAAAAGAAAATGCATTGCCTTTAGCTGTGATGCAGTCGTATAGGCACTAGCCAGATGGGCAGAAGTACTGGAGACAAAGTTTGTTTAAAACATGACTTAATGAAGCTGCAGTTAAACTGGACTCCAGCACTGGACTGCAGAAGGAAGCAGAAGCAGATATTTAAGCCTCTGGATTTTACAACTACAGTGCTGCGTGTGTGTGCTGTCTATCATTACACTGCTGTACTTGACAGAAAGTTAAACAGTTTGGCTTTTTTACCCCCGCATATAGTGTACCCAGCTGTCTTCTACCTAGGCTGGCAATCAAATACCTGGCATCATTTTCGTCTAGACTCTTTAGTCCAAATCAGTATGCGCATACAGCATTTGGCTGTACTGCAGAAAGTCAGGGAGGTCAATAGTGAAGTGGAGAGCTTTGATTTAAGTGGCTTACTGCTAGGATGTTGGTAAGGAGGGGCAGGCAGGATGGTCGGCTGTGGTGGGAGCTGTGACTATGGTTTATAAAGCCAGCTTTTAATAGATCCCGGATTACTATTATACATCATTCTCTGTTCTTTTGGGGCTTGTTCACTTTAAGTTTGCAAGTGGGATGTGATTCTGCAGGGGCTGCCAAAGGAACAAAACAGTAAGGAGGACTGTAAGCTGCTGCTATATTGTATTGCAGTGACCGAACTCTGCCTAGAACACCTTGGCTGTGCATGGTAGATTACAGCTCGACTGAGAGAGTAATGGCATAATGCATCATATTGCATTGAACAGTATTGCCCTTCACTGCATATTATAGTTCAGTACTTTGTAGCATTGTAGCCTGCAGCAATGCAATCTCACCATTTATCATTTTTGGCATTATCATACTGAGTAAGTCTGCAGAGATTCAGGATCCCTTGTCATGCTTTGCAAATGTGGGGCCATTGTGGCAAGGTTATTGAAGGTGTATGGTGTCGTGATTAGCTGGATTTTATAGCTGCAGTCATTTGGGTTATCAGCTGTGTCACACTGTTACTCAGCAGGATTGAACTACCTGTACTCATCCAGGACACTGCAACAAGGGAATTGCTTTGCTCCGACCCAGCAAGCAATAAAGGATTTATACTTAGGGGGTGTAATGAGCTTTAGGAACCTGAGCAGAAAAGCAGAAAGAGATTTTTTTTTTCAGAGCTACAAATAATCTTATCTGCATGGCCCAGTAATCTTTCTATTGATCTAATAGTGTTGAAGACTTTGCTCCACAACATCTATGTATCCTGTTGTGCTCTATTTAATCCTGACAAGTGTCAGAGGACCCTGCAGACTTCTCTGTCGCCCTATAGGGGACAGCTGTCCTATTGGCTCAATGGTGAAGTGTGTTGCCTCTATCTGCTCTGACAGAGATGACCCAAGGCAAGGTGGATGAGAGAGCCTGATATCAGCGCCACCACTGACTGTCGAATGAGAAGTGTGTAAGTGGTCCGACACAGCTGATCCTGTCGGACAAACATGGAATATGTAGCATGTGGAGCACAATGTGTTGATTTACTACATATTTATCATAAAACTCTTATTTAAGATAAGGAAATTAATAGAGACATTATGTGTTATGACTATTTTGGTCACACAAAACAATCAATTAATGAAAAAACAATTAATGACTTTTAACAAGTTTTTAAAATTTTATACAAATCAAAACAAAAAGTCATGTATTGGAATATTCCAAGACTATAATAATAATAGTGTAAGGGATTTATTTTAAGACATTTAGACAACAGTCCTACCTATCTGTTGAATAGTAACATATAATTGTTCTCTAAAAAATGTGTCAGGACATTCAGGACATTATTTGATGGCACTTTATACATTTTCCCAGCTGTCATGGTCAATTTAGTGAAAAAAAAACAGACACTCTGAAAGAGTTAAGAATGGTCTATAATTACAGAAGATGGAAATGAGTTCCATATTTAAGGTCTTGGCATCATTGCTTTAGCTCTGAACATTATGAGGTTATGTGGAAAAAGTTTCCAACAATTTTATGAAGGAAACTTCAACATTAAAATTGCACAGCTGTGTTTATATTCCATTGCTCTACAGATACTTCTAAAACCACTTTCAGCCTTTATGATTTTTACCCCTTGGCCAATTTCGGGCCTAGGGGTAATACAACAACAAAAAATTGTCATCCATCCGTCTGTCTCTCCATTCAACAATGTAATTGCATTATCTGAAGAATGCATTGAGATATCAGCACCAAATTTATACCATCTATACATCTTGGCATGGAGCAGAAACCTCCACTATATTTGGCCAAGGGGTATTAAAAGCATGTTATGTTTATTAACAGAAAAGGTTTTTCTTAGACCATTACATGTCTCTTTATGTCCTGGGTCACATGGTCTGGTTATGGATGATGGTTATGGATGGTCTGAAATGTATGAGTTTCATCTATTCCTTTAGTTTCCATTAAACAGGAGAGGTAAAGCAGGTGCATTTGTGTCACACAGATCTGCTGTCTACACCACATGTCATATGAGAGATATTTTCTCAAATTATAAGTAGAGCATGACTCAGAGCGTGTGAGTGGTGGAGGCTGAACGCAGTGCTGATCTGCAAGACTGAAGGCTGTAAATGATGTCATAGCTATGGGGGCTGTGCATATTACATATTTGCATACATTAACATCAAAAAGGTAACCAATGATTTTTTCTAATAAATAATTTACTGTGCACATTTGAAATACCCAGAAGGTCATTGAAAAAGACATGCTGTTCTAAAGGTCTGAATCCACACAAAGATGGCACCATGATTACAGCCTCTAGACCTTTTTCAATTGCAGAACATTTTCTGTAAACATCCTTATTTATGCCCCTGAACAGCAGCAACAGTGTGCTACACTAGTTACTGTTTACATAGAAATAGAATTGACTAATGTGAACAAATGACCAACTTTCAGCATACCACAGACTTTATGTAAGCACCAAGAATGTGACAATGTTGTATATTAAACCTGTAAAAGTTTAGAGGTTAAGGTATCTTTGCAATTTCTAGACATGCAGATATGCTGAGAAAACCTGTCTGAAAACAGTTTCTTCTGCTGGAAATAAAGAAGGAATTAAAACTGGTAAGACAGAACATAACTGAGGAATAGGCATGCATGACTGAGAGGAAATGCAGCAGAAATGTGTGAAGTAAGACAGAAACATGAATGGAGATGCCCCTCGTGGTTCATCCCGTTCTAGGCTCTTTTGCAGTTCCACCTGGTTCACAGTCATAACACCAGCCACAGCACACCACACGATGAATGATATTACCTATCTGCAGCAACAGACGCATGCACACACACACACACACACACACACACACACACACACACACACACACACACACACACACACACACACTCATTCACTTACTCCGGCTCTATACCTTGGGTCTGCCAAGGCTAATTGCCATGGCAACAGGCTATTGAAAGGGGTGAGGGTCAGCTGGAAACCAGAAGCTCATTTTAGACAGAGTGGTTCTTGGACAGAGGAAAAAGTAGCTAAATTGACTTCACTTAACTGAAACTCTGATTTTCATGGAAGTAAAAGGAAGCTGAAGCCCTATTTTCATGCAACCAAACAGATGCTGCTATTCTTTTTGCCCAAGCTCTGCCTACACAGAACAAAATTGCAAACATTCTGATGCTCCAACATTGGTTTTGAAATGTAAAACTATCCTCCATGAGTTTCTTCTGCTGTTTGGTAGATCATTTAGATCTCTACTGGGATTCCATGACTCCCCCCCTCCCCCAAGGCCGTGCAGATGATCAGGTGATAAATTGCTATTATGATTCATCGATGCAACCTAAGCTTTTCTTCTTTGTGATCAAGGGTACGGAAAATGCCAGCACAACTCTGAGCAGACGCTCACTAGCCTTTACTGACACTGATGGATGGAACTCACTCCGAAGGTGACACACAGAAACCCTCCACCCACCCACCCACCCACCTACAGACACTCACTTTCTGCGCTTTGCATTCAAGTCCACTAAATGCAAACACCCACACACAGCCGCGCCCTGTTCATGTTAGTGGGCTGTGGTAGCTTGTTAGTGTGTACAGTGGGGGAGTGTGTGTGATAAATGGGGGTGTGAATTATGAATGAGGAAAGATGATGGGGAGCCAGTCCACTCTGAAGCCAGCTACATCACTCAGCCTGCATGAATTGACTGTGCATGTGTGTGTATGTGTGTAATATACAGCGCAAGAGGTTTTTTTTTTTTAATGTACATGTGTGTGTATTCTGCATCTCGTATTAATGCACAGTCATTTTATCATTTGCAGGTCAGATTGTAAAACATTTTAAATATTGCAACATTACATTTAGCTTTATGCTAGTCTAAGAGCAAGAAAGCCTCTGCACAGCACTTGTCCTTCACACTTTGTTCATGTTACTCTAGTACACAGAGACTGTTCTAGCAATTCCTTTTCTTCATTTCTCATATGCAATCATCCCCTTTTGTCCATTTCCTGTGATTATACAGATTTAATCTGAAAAGTTAATGTGTATTTTATAATAGTTTTGAATGTGTATAATGTAGTAAAAGTCAAAAGACTAAATTTAAATGTACTGTATATTGAATGGCATGATGCGCAGCAAGAAGGTCCTGGGTTTGATCTCAGCATTGGTCTGTGTGGAGTTTACATGTTCTTCCTGTGTAAGCGTAGGTTGACCCAGGGTTCTCTGGCTTCCTTCCACTGTCTATTGACATGCACTCTATTGAGTTAAGTAGCCCATAGGTGTGGATGTCAGAGTGAATGGTTCTTCATTAACCCTGCGATGAAATGGTGACATGTCTAGTGTGGGATAGGCTCTGGCACCCCCACAACTATCTTGAGGGTTGTAAAATGAATGAATGAACAAATATTTATGATGATGAAATATAGATGATCTGATGTAATTTCATGCAGCTGTGGGAAAGAGGAGACATTTCCAAATTTCCGTGTTGTGTTGTAGAGCAGTAGTGTTGCAACTGGGAAATCTTGTCAATCACATACAGTATTTAATCCTCTACCTTTCTGAAAGCACCTGTAGGTAGACAAAGTGTGTGTCACGATGAATTTTCTATAGCCCAAAAACACAGAAGTGTCCACAAAAGTGTTTAGAATTCTTGTTTCCACTCAGATTTCCAATATGCTAAAAGGTACTAGAGGTATGGAATGTTTGATCAATGATGGAAAAACTATTAAGGACTACAGGTTTAAGAAAATGTCTGACGAGCAGACCAACTCCATACAGTCACTCACCCTGCCGCTGCTGAAAAGGCTGTGATATGTAGATGCCATAACCTTTGGCCATAATAAGTTAACGTGAAGAATCATTTCGTTCATATTTGATCAGAATAAAACGGGTGGTATCAACCATATCAGACTTCATCAGGCACCTGAATTTTTTTTATAGATGGTTAGTAAAACTGTTTGTTGAGTGACACAACTATAAAAAGGTGGACTGATTTAATTATCCATGATAAGCATATACTAATATCGGCTTTTGGTATATATAACTAGGGTAACTGGTTCATCCCTTGCCCCCCCCCCAGTACCTGCCTCAGGCTCAGCTCCCTCCATTGACTTCAGTGTTGAACGGCTCTCCCTTGTCCCCTCCAGCTGTCAGCTGCTACTTTGTCCACATACTTAATAGCCTGAGGAATCCCCCAGGCTGTCATTCCTAAAGGCCAATGCTGACTTACTGCCAGTATGTGTCATACCTGTCAACCCTACCGTTTTTCTCAGGAATTCCCCATGTTAACAAAAAATAAATAAAAAATGGCGCTAACGTTGATGATGGGCTTAACCACTGGGCCCATTTGATGTGCTGGCTATTATTGCCCTCCAGCAAAGTAGATGGCGGTATATAGCACATTAGGCCAAGCTGTAACTTCTAGTGACAAAAAGTCAATAAAAAAGAAAGAACAATTTCAGCATGAAAGATAATTTAAAGCCTTTGAGTACCTTGAAAATAAGTGTTGAATTATAGATTCATTCAGAGCAGAATGAATGTCCTCATGATAAGGTTGGATTTATTGGAATTATTTAAGATTGATTATATTTATCATCAACTGAATGATACAGTAAAACGAGAGATTGTTAAGACACAGAAATATGTGTCCATGATAAGTCCACTCTCCTTTCATTCAAATAATTTAGATTTAATACAATTTTTACAGCTTTTTGTCATTTTTCATCTGTTGGGCCTGTAAAGGTTGTATTTATACATAAAAATAAATCTAAAGTTGTTTTAACAGTTTTGTGGCAGGTTTTGTAAAAATGAAATTATGACAAAGTATTGACAGTGATGTTGTAAAACTGCAACGCCATACTCTCAAAGCTCTCTCAAAATCTGAACTAAAGCGTGTCCTCTGTTAAGTAATACATAAACATCATTCATTTTTTTCTTTTCATGACTCAGGGATTTACAGAGCATTTTAGAGGGAGCTTAATCATAATACTTTTTTTTTTCTTCTTCCACTTAAACCCAGTTCTTGTTACACTGATATTTTAAGGCCTAGTAGTGATTCTAGGATTCATTGTATGTGTAACCTTGTTTAAATGTAAGTGGTATGGAGACAGTCAGTGGGGTGGGGCAGAAAATTTCATTTATTTTCATATCCCATTGATGCCACTGTTGTATATGTGTGTGTCTGCGTATGAAGCACCTGAGTTATTCCCAACAGAGGCCGCTCCACATGCTTTTATCCCTTTCAATCTGTCTCTGTCCACGTGTCTCTTTGCGTCGGTCTCCCTGTCAGTTTTTGTTTTGTTTTTCTTCCTTCCATCTCGCTGCTGTCTCATTTTGTAACTGTTGAGTCAGTGCTGCCGGTGCTTTTTTTGAAATGACACCTTCATCAACAAACATTACAGCCACGCATATACCAGGCTGCATATCAAATTGTTTCCGGCCCTCCTTTCTGTGCTTGACCATGAGATTTAATGAACCTGTCAATTCTCCTTAAGGGGATGCTGGTCAACAATGCAAACAACAACAACACAATACACACAAGTTTCTCTTTCTGAATTGAGCAGAATATGATTCAGGGTTCCTGTGGTGGAAGCTGAGCTTGTAGTTTGCATTCTCATTTACTTCTGCTGTGTCATTGGCCTGTTTTAGATAAAGAGTCCTCAGGGAGTGGCACAGTGCTCAGCAGAGTACCAAGCACATTTTCATCATCAGCCCCCAGTGAAGATAACATTTATCAAATTGTTGAGTTAGCACATTACTGTGTTATGAGAGGAGAGGCATGAGGCAGAGAGGTTTGCTTTGGTAATTTCAAAAGCACCAGAAACTCAGTCTAATCAATAACAGAGCACCACTCACAGTTTCAGGTCAACAGCATCTGACTTTGAGATAATTGAGTATTGGAATTTTAGTTTGATGCTTGATTGTCAAAGAAATAAATGTTTTTGTCTTTTTCTTTTGTTTGCCAGTATTACACATACACATTATGGTCATAAAATACGATGAGATGAACGTCTATTAGACTGATTTTAGAACTAAGAAGCATGTTTGAAGGCTATTTTCACATGTTAAATAACAAAAAAAAAGTGTTATAAGAACCTTTATTTGTCAGTATATTGCAACACACACTAATATTGAATTGCATTTAACTGATCAATAGCTGAACATGCAGGAAAACGCCACACACTGCAGACTAGGAGCAATGTACTGCCATGTCAGGCGCTTGGGTAGCAAATGAGGGTCAAGTGCCTTGCTCAAGGGCACATCAGTCAACAATTCAGTCACAAGCTGTTTCTCCAATTGTCTAGGCCCCAGAGACCATACACTTTAGAAACACATTTTTCATGTCACAATACTATGGAAGTGATCCCTGAGAGTAGTTGACCATATATAAAATGATATCTGTTCCTACATCAGTTCTCCACTAAATCATGGTTGGCTCCAGAATCTGTGCTTCAAAGGGAGACTTGCGTTGCAGGCCAATAACTATAATTTATTTTAGAACTTAAGAGCTAAATACAGACATGAACCCAAAATAAGGTCATTGATATGGCAGTCAGTGGAATCAGTAGTGGTGTGTGCTGGGTGTATGGATGCAGGAATAGAACGATGGGTTACATTTGGGATGCTGAAGGAAAAAAAAAAAGGCGCTGCACAAGGAAGATAGAGCTTTGCCCTTCTGGGACAGAGGGGCTTTTATGGCTGTGGTACCATGGTACAGCTGACTCTGATTCTGATGATTGGCTCCGCTTACAAGGTGACATGAAAACGATTAACAATAGCCGACCATCACAGATATCACTGAAAGTCCCCACCTTAAAGTTACATGATTTTATCGTGTCATTGGGCAAACCACAACTCCACCGTCCACAACTGCTTTTCAGATTATTGTTATTCAAATGGTCTGAGAGGAAATTAGACTTCTGGTCTGTAGAAAAACTACGCTGTGACACAGGTGTCTGATTAATCGCAGGCGTTTTCAGACAGGTAGGGAGGTTGAATACATGACTGATCGCTATAATTACCAACCATTGATCAGATTCTGTCAAATGCAACCTGGATGGGACTCTGCTCTGGTACTCCATCTGCTGACAGGCAGCCGTGGAGAAGTGGCTTCACTTTTCCATAACCGCAAGAAAACGCCAAATCGTGTATATTTTGACAAGTAGATTTGGACAGAGATGAGAGACCTGCAGAGGGAAAGTGTTTTGCCATTTTCTGGCATTTCTCTCCCCGATTTTGGCTCCTGCAGCTTTAAAACTAAGGAGAGGTTCTTATTAAAGCTGCAGGATATTATTGTATTTTTAGTATTTAAAGTGTCATGCACATTCATTATGCATACACTTAATAACACTCCCTTGCAGAACAGGAAAAGAAGCCAGGAGAAGCTGTAAAGTATATTTTGTAGAGAGTTTTAATGGTCTGACTCCTGCCAAAGACTCCACAAATCACCATATGTTTGGGGAGTATTTCATCTGGATATCAAGCCGTAAGTTGTTTTCGAAAGCATTTACGCTCAATTTGTTTTTGTGTTGGCATGAATTAACTTTTGTTATTTTTTCTAATTCATGAATGATGTTTCATTATTATTATGATTACTTGTATATAAAAGGAGGAGCTATGATCACACATATTTGACTAGCTGCTGAATTAATTTGTACATACTAAAGAGAGTGATATTCCCCTCAAGAGCAAAATCAGAGTAAAAAGGAGGTTGCCAGGTGGCTGGAAACCAAATCCATATTAATTTGTGTGCTGGATGATTCCTAAAATGTTGTTTTGGAACTTGAATGACTGAAACATGTCAACAGTTGAATAGGATTTATGTCGAAAAACAATATCTCAAGGGTGCAGGCATTTTAAAGAATATTTAACACATTCATGACATTAAGCTACATGGTTAAGTGTAATGAAAGAGTTTATAAGGCACTGTTCTATTAACTTGGCCTCATGTGGATATTTCAGTGATATGGACAGATGTGCTGAATGATATATGGCGCCATATGCTCAACATTATGAGAGAGATGAAAGGGGAGGGAGCATTAGCATTCAGAGGAGGATGCATAGTAGAAGGCTGGTGTAAAAAAAGATGAGATGGAGGGTGCGTCTGAGCTTAACGGATGATGTCAGCCGGGGCAATTTCTTACAGAGGAGAGCCCTGTAAGCCTGTGTGGTGATGAGCAAATGGATATCAGCTTGAACACAAAAGAAGATTGGAGGATAGTTATATTAAGGATGGAGAGAGGGGAAAAGAGAGAGATACAGTGAGATTGACAAAACAGGGAGATACATGGGGATGGGGAGGGCGGGAGGGTTCAAGATGTTGGAGGGGTGGGGGGTGTCAGCTGTATCTATTGTTCTGCCAGCAGAGCATGGCAGCCTGGGACTGACAAGGATGGAGGAATCAAAGGCACAGAATACAAAACGAGCACAGAGAGTTAGTGACGGACACAGCCAAGCGAGAGTTAAATACCTTGGAGAGATGTCAAGTGTTTCTATTGTCATTTTGAGTGAGCCTTGGTGGGATGGAACGAAGCCAGGACAAAAAAAAAAAAAAAAAAAAGAGTCCTGCAGCCATATATGAAACTTTTGTTTACGTGCCTTACCCCATTACAGCATGAGCAGGACAGAAAGAGGGGAAGGATATTGACAAGTTTTGTTGATTGCAATTAGTAGAGAGAGAGAGAGACTTCAGTGCGCCACGTTTGTGCTTGGACAGCGAGTTTGACTGCACTGTGTACACTGTGACATAACACACAGTTTAGAGACATGTTTTTGTCCCAAACTGGGGAAGGTAATGTGCTGAGAAAGCCCAGGTGGTGTGCCAGTCTTGTTGTTTCTTTTATAAATTCAGAGTTATATAACTCGTAAGAACAGGTCACTGTGGGTTATTTTGGGGTCTCTACGTGTGAAAAACACCATTCAGCTGTGCTTCAGTGAGTCTGACATAACAAACAACTTTGGTTGCATTTTGTCTGTGAGCATTTTATCAAACATTTTTCATCACTTTCAATGTAGATTTAATAGCTCCTATGCACATAACGTATTACACACAAAATATATTTTTCTCTCCCTGGATTACTCCGAATGATTGTCTGCTATGGAACATTTATTGTATTACTCGAATATATTGTATTAAGATTTTGAAAAACTGATTGCACATGCATTCAGGGAAAGAACTGTAATTTCAATACATTAATTCAATGAAATGACATCTTCAATTCATCTGTTTGATGCAAAAATACAATTTGCATCAGTTTATCTTGTTCAAATATAACCATAGGTATTGTATAGAATAATTATCCACATGCGGCAGCTGAATCTCAACAGGTCGACTGTTGTCTCATGCTGTCTCTTACTGTCTCATCTCTTACTCTAATCTGGTGTAAATCCATCAGAGGACGATGTCATTAAATATCATGCAGGCTAAATGTTTTCTTGAATACTGCACTCATCTCCAACTTTAAGGCAGAACCGCATTTATGTACCATAGCATGCTTACAATCTATATTTAAAAGAATCAGCTCTTAGTTTGTGTATGTAAGTGTGAAACATCCACTTCCATAAATTATTTAGAAGGTTTTGTTATACGCAAAGTCAGCGTGTTGTTTTGTCTCTGTCACTGATCTCCTCTGATGTAGCGCTGTGAGCTGATCTGATGACTGTCTTACATGTCCTCTTATGTCTCTGAAGTAACCTGGGCTCAGCTGAAGTCTTTGGCTGTGGAGGAAGGTCAAAGCTTCTCCTTCCTCGATTCAGTATACACACACACACACACACACACACACACGCGCGTACACACACAAAAGCTCGGCTTCTCCTCTACTGTCAGAAATGACAGTGTGAGTCCCTCTGTGATTCCTTATGAAAAATGCATATGGGCCTTTCATGTTTTCTGATTGAATGGGCTCACTGACAGACAGCACACACTACATTTTTTTGTTCCATCTCCAGACTTATTCTAGCCTCCATT
>JAPQRQ010000027.1:19729056-19776538 GCA_037367365.1 Apogon talboti
TGTGTGTGTGTGTGTGTGTGTGTGTGTGTGTGTGTGTGTGTGTGTGTGTGTGTGTGTGTGTGTGTGTGTGTGGCATAATGCTGCCTGTATTCCTGTTTATAATGAGTGTGAATGTATTCATGTGTGTCTGTTTATTTTTGACTTCACTGAAGTGTGCTGTGAGCTTAAGACAGTTGTTTTTGGACTCACTATAATCCAACAATCATTCTGACTTTTACAACTCTCAGAGAATGCCAATGTTTTGTTATGACTCCAGTCATCGAATCTCAGCAGCCTTTCAGTGTAAGCATGGGGGTCTGCCTGCGTTCGTGCATGTTTGTTTCTCAATGTGTCTGTGTCTGGTCTGGAAAGCCTGTTAACACTGTGTTGTGACCAGACCAGTCAAGACTGCGGCAAAGAGAAATCACTGCAGGACCTTAGAAGTAGTTTTATATTAGCCTGTGATGCTCTCTGCTGGTGTAATATCAGAAGTGCACTTTGCATGGGTGCAACTGTTACTACAGTGTTAAGTGTAATGGGATATGAGTCATTACATTTTAATCCATATTTTTAGAATCAAATAATTAACTGTACTTTAGTGATGACACTTTCATGGGTCTGTCCAGATGCTGCTTCTTATTATAGCAATTAACCACTTTTATGATTTTTTTTTTTTTTACGCTGGTTCTCAAATAGTGATTTCATGTATAAATATATATGCTTTTTTTTTCTCACTGTGTCTCTTAAATTTTTCTTCTTTCTTATTTTCCCCCCAGGTGGAGACCCAGGCAGTGGTGCAAACTTTTGCCAGCCCAATGTTCAGTTCTTTCTTGGACATGCTGCTGTGCTGTTCAGTGTTTTTGGCGCTCTCACTAGCATGTTTCCTTCAACCACTTGTCACCCACCAGAGTCTGCCCATGCCGGCGCTCATTGTAACTGCTATAGCTGGCCTGTGTGAGGCTCTGGCTCTGCTGTTTGCTATACGGTAAGAGGAATCACATAGATTGCATAGCAATATTTACCTGTTTGAGGAAAACTACATGGACAAAGTTACTCTTGAGAGTTTGTCTTTTGACTCGTCCTCTGTATAGTAATGTTGACTGTATACTATTGATTGATTGATATGAGCCTTGTTTAAATTCTAATAGGAAACTAGAGTCTACCTAGTGTGGTGGTGTTTGAAAGTAGAAAAATAAATGAGGATAGAGAGAGAAGCAGAGGCAACAGCACTGATGGAGAGACTTTGCAATAACTACAGATAATATACATATATTTTCCTTTTTTGACCATTGTTTCACGCCATCTTGTATCACTTAGGACTGGTGCAAACTGGCCATTTGAGATGTATTTATTCATCTGTGTCCTAATCTCAGCTTCTTGTTTTCTTTCTTTAGTATGGCTTTCTACCTGGACAGTGCACTGAATTGCACTCGGACAGTGATGAGTGTAGTCTCAGGCTGGATACCAAGGCACTTTATAGGCGCTGTCCTGGTGTCCCTACCTGCAGTCACCGTCTTCTCAAATATCACATGCGACATGCATCTATCTATCCAGGTAATTTTTGTGTTTCAGATGTTGATATATTTAGACTGACGGTGCGCCTCAAAATAAAACAGGATATTAAAATATTCTCTAAATATCAAGAAAAATGAGAGTGAAGGAATTAAGCAATAAGCATGATTTAGAAGGTATATATCAGTTACAATTATAATACAGTCACTTCACTGGGGTGGTATTTTGTAACTGCTTACCTTTAATGCAAATGGTCAGATTAAATTACAAGTTTACTGCAATTTTGTGTTTTTGGTCATATTCTTATGACGAGAAACTCAAAGTATTAAACCAGCAAAAAAAAAAAAGAAAGATTCTAATTCAACAATAATATTACCTTTTATGTGACTGTAACTGAAACCTTGGGCCCCTCCCGGCACAGAATGAAATTTCAGTAGAATTGTTTTTTTGTTTGTTTTTTTTACCTTTAATAATCTTGAGCTTCTTCTATTGTATATAAGAGGATACATGGTCAGGTCAATCTGGAAAAAAAACATTTTTGATCTCAATGAGGATTTTCACCTGGTTAAGTAAAGGATATAACAACAAAAAATAAGTCTAGTGTGAACACTAACAATATTGGATATGCAGGAGTGGATATTTTCCATCGCTGGCCAATAAAACTGGAAAGTTATGGTTTAATGATCGTCTTGTGTTTGCCTGATAATTAGTGCCTGTTGCTTTCTATCAGTAGATAAAAAATACTGCAATAAAAGAATATTTAAGTTGTAAATGGTAATTGGGTATAACTAGCTGTGCACAGTTGTGAAATAGAAGGGCGGTTAACATTTTGATGCCCTGTTCTGTTCTGAAAAATCCCATTTTTATCAGAAACACTTCAGCTGCATATGATCTTTATCATGCATTTTACTATGCTTCTTATTCTGCAGCCCATTTTTGAGACCCGCTTTATAATATGCTCAGTAACTTTTCTAATGAATTCTTCTCTGTTTCCCAGTTCATCATGTTCGTCTGCTGTGCCGTCATCATAGCTATCATTCAGTACTGCAACTTCTGCCAGCTAAGCTATTGGATGCGCTCAACTCTGGCTACTTTGGTTGGTGTGGGACAACTTACCTTACTCTTCAGGTCCCCCTGCAGGTATGCATAACATTTAATTAAAAAGATATGGATAAAAACAATGTGATTTGGACTGTATTAGATTTCTTAATACAATAATTTTCATGACTTGGTTTTATTTCTTGCAGTGTTGCGAGGAGTCTGTTTATTTGGTAAGTGCAGTCATTACTGTATGATGTGTTAGCGTCAACATTTAAACTTACTCAGTATATTTTTTTTAGGTCAGCTGTTACTGGAAAAGACTTATGTATTGCCTTCACATTGTGCATGAAACATTTGAGCTAAGTTTCAGTTTACTTTTGTAAAAAGCCTCTGTAGTTTTCAACATATTCATATCTTTTCTCTCACTCTCTTTCTAACAGGTCAGA
The DNA here is from genome assembly GCA_037367365.1 of Apogon talboti. Lineage (NCBI taxonomy): Eukaryota > Metazoa > Chordata > Actinopteri > Kurtiformes > Apogonidae > Apogon > Apogon talboti. The sequence continues at coordinate 19,732,035 of JAPQRQ010000027.1, forward strand.
TGGCCAAAACAATAATAGCAACACCTCAATTGCCATGTCTGACAGCCCAGCAGACTCTGATCCAGAGCCCCACCTCCAGGACCTACTTGGCCCTGAAGCCTGTGTGGCCTTTTTCCTGCTCCTCCTCCTGGTCTGGTTTCTTAACCGTGAATTTGAGGTCAGTTACCGGCTGCATTACCATGGTAATGTAGAAGCTGATCAACACCGCATCAAGATCCAGAACATGAGGGACCAGGCTGACTGGCTGCTCCGCAATATCATCCCCATCCATGTGGCCGAGCAGCTAAAGGTCACCCAGAGCTATTCCAAGAACCACGACAATGTGGGTGTAATATTTGCAAGTATTGTGAACTTCAGTGAGTTTTATGAAGAAAGCTATGAAGGAGGCAAGGAGTGCTACCGTGTCCTCAATGAGCTGATTGGAGACTTTGATGAGCTGCTAAGGAAGCCTGCCTTCACAAACATTGAAAAGATCAAGACTATTGGTGCAACATACATGGCAGCAGCAGGGCTCAATGCGCAGCAGTGTGCAGACGCCGCCCATCCTCACGCCCACCTCCGGGCTCTTTTCGAATTTGCCCTAGAAATGATGCACGTGGTGGATGACTTCAACAAGAACATGCTGGGCTTTGGTTTCAAGCTTCGCATTGGATTCAATCATGGACCTCTGACCGCGGGTGTGATCGGCACCACTAAACTACTTTACGACATCTGGGGAGACACGGTCAACATTGCCAGTCGGATGGATACAACAGGTGTTGAGTGTCGTGTTCAGGTCAGCGAGGAGAGCTATTGTGTGCTCAGTAGCATGGATTATGAGTTTGATTACCGTGGCACAGTTAATGTTAAAGGGAAAGGTCAAATGAAAACCTTCCTTTACCCTAAGAGCAGTGAAAGTGGTCCTGTACCCCAGTACCAGCTGTCGGTCTCTCCAGAGATCCGGGCGCAGGTGGATGGTAGTATCGGGCGCTCACCCACTGATGAAATAGCCAGCATGGTGCCCACAACCAGCATCAATGCAAGCAGCACCAACACTATGGTGGCCAGTGTCAGTGCTGGTTCCTCAGCCAACACAGGGCTTGCACATGAGAAAGACGTGACACGTTGTGGAGATCAAGTGACCAACCGTGAAAGACGCCCCTCAACAGAACCCAGTCATGCAAGGAGGTCTGTGTCCCATAGTGGCCTGATATCTATACCTGCTACCAACCTAGAGGAACCTTCTCCTTCTGCAGATAGCAAACAGCACATCATCTCATCCTCCACTCTGCAAAATACAGACAGTAATTCCACAACATCTCAAAGAGACATCAAGAAGGACAAATGTGATGATGATCACGACCCTAACATTGGTGACTTGACCAGACTTTAAGAATTTATTACAAAGGCGCTTTTTGTCTTCAATCCTCTACCCTTTAAAGCTCTTGTTACAGCTGGTTGGCATTTGTGGAATTGCTATGTGTTCAGTCGTACCAGGGGTGTATTCACCACCTTTTGAAAGGACTCTCTTTTCTACATCAGCCAGACAACTTTTGTCTTAAACTGATGACTTTGGATGGACTGTCATGCAGGAACACACAGCGGAGAAGAAGATGCGATGGCTGAATCTGGACCTTCTCTTGCCTGCTACAAATCCCACCGTCTCCTATTTACCTACTTGATAATCTTTACACCTTTAATCTTGATTATTTCTTTCCTATGTCTTTTAAGTGCCTTTAGAGTAGAATAATGTGTAGACTAAGCCTTTTTTCAATAAGGGAAAAATAACATAAAAGGGAACACTGTACATTTGCAAACTTTTTGAAAAAAGAAACTTTTCTTTTGTCCTAAATTTACTTTCTAAACTATGTTTTGCAATGATATTTATGCCTTTGTCGAAGAAGAGCTCATCAAGCTACCTTTCATATGACAAGTGCTACAATGTGAGGAGAATCTTAATGTGTAGAAGGGAAATAACATAATCTTCTCTTGTTATACATATATGTAAAATCTGCACTAAAATGCAGCAGGGCCTGTTTCTGTGTTCCTTTTGAAAACTCTTCAGGAAAGATGCAGCAGAGCCTAATCATTACAGGCCAAGGGTAGAGTTGGGCTGAGTTGTGAGTATATTTGCATGCATAATGTATGTATGAGTGAGTGTGTTTGTATGTGTTTGTGTAGGAATCAGAAAATCCAGGGACTAATGAGGAGAGGTGCTTGAGCGACTTGATGAAACTGCTGGATGACAAACAGTTCAGGAACGCACTGAAAGAAAAAAAAAACAACTTTGCTTGCTGATGTGGCGGCTTTTTCTCTGGCCTTGGTTAACATCTTTGTATTGTCTCAGTTGTGAGGCATGACGGGCTTAGCTGCACTTAATCAGCATGTGGCGAACAACAGCATCACAGACGAAACTGTAATTGTTACTAATGTGGTCGCCCACCTCTGTGATCCTTGCTCTTGTGGGCTCTGTTAAGTGTTGATGAGTATTTCAAGGGATATTACAAGGCACTGCTGTACCTGTAGAATGTCTTTAGCTGTGACTTTAGATTGATTAGAGAAAACAACTGCCTAGGTTGCTACGGATAACACTGTATGCTAGTCGATAGTGCTTTTTTTTTTAAGACATTGATAATCAAAGTGGAATGTCACAAATCAAAACAATGTGTTTTATTTGTATTTATTGTAACACAAAACTTGAACTGTTCATGTGAAACTCCCATCTCTAATCCCTAATGCAAACATTTTGCATTAGATGCTTTGTACTTGCAATGGCATGAAACTTAATGTATAAGCACTGTAAATACAAAGACAGTGCATCAAGTTTTCATATTGCTTTGTATGTGTTTTTGCTCTATTTGACTTGATTTACTTCAATCTATTTTGTCATATATTAATGAAATCTGTCATTGTTTCTTAGTAAAAAGGATTGTGTGCTCAGAAGCAAAAAAGATATTACCATGCAATCTACTTCAGCGTCTTATTTTTGACATTTAAATATACTGAAAACCTCATAGTTTTTGATTATCAGTACATAATCATAATCATGATCAGTACTTTGAAATTAATATTGCATAAAAAAGAGACAAGTTTGCCTTTTTTAAATCATTACATAATTCATTTTTGCAGCATTAATCATTATCTCATAGATAAGTCATCTGCTTTGGGTTTTGTGGATTTGCTGCTTGTGCCTTTTAAATTCTCCCCCGCTGTTGTGTTCACTGTGAGCTGTAATTTGCTTTTCATGTAAAAAGGGAATTTAAGCAGTGCCTTTTCTTAATGTATACAACTTAGTGTAATCATACCAAACCTATTCCACATTAATTGGCCTTAATGTCGTTCTTTGCTTGGCCTTCATTTTGTAATCTGGTTCAGGTGGGTTGAATTGTTTTAAATGCAATAATAAGATTTTAACATGATTATTTTGATGGAAACATGACCTGCTTTATGCTTATGAGCACACAATCCTTGTACCAGTTTGAATTTGTGTACATTATGTTACAAAAAGGGACACTTAGAATAATGATGCTACTGTCAAACGTTAAGTATTCAATAGAGGTCATGATACTTTAATGTCAGGTAAATTTCATAAGCTACATTCCTTTTTTTCTCTTGGTAGTTTTGATGACACATTTGAAACACTATGTTTTTTATTAACTATTTTGGACTAAGTGAATAATAAGGTGAAATCTCAACTAACGGTTTTTTATTGTATCTTGTTTTGTTTTGCTGCAAACATTTGCTTATGGTTGACTTGGTTTGAGTTTTTGAAATGACATTCTGAACCAGCAGAATGGCACAATGGAAAAAATTTGATGCCAAAGAGTGTAACCACCATCTCTTAGATCTTTTCTTTTCGTTGGTTGCGTTTTGCATGTTTAAGAGGTCATTTCTATACTCACTGTTACAAGACATTTGCACAAAGCTCTCACTTTTTATGTACAGTATGCCTTTGTATTGTATAGTATCTGAGCATTTTTTATTATTTATATGCGCATGTATAATAGTATTACTTAGTATAAAGAACTGGGCAATTCTAACAATATTGGAATAATACTTGTGTGTTCTGTTTGCCTGCATGTGTGTAAAATGTATGAGTGTTTGTAAAACTGTGTGATTGTATCATATGGATTGTATGTGTTTTGGAGGGGATGCTTTTATTTTTTGCAGGAATGTGACCTGTTGGCCTACACTTTAGTGAATTTTATCATCTCAAAAAGTATGATATGTAAGACAGTAAGACTTACTGTAAGTCAACACAGGTCACATTTCTTCTGTTGCTTTTATAAAGTTAAACTAGCCAAATAAAACAAGCTCTTCTAGATGTTGGCTGGTAGGCAGTATTTAAGTAGTTTGCTAAAGCCATACTGTAATGGATTGTTGCTTTCTTTTTAAATGTTTTTGTATATAGCACGCTAAAAGGTATGCAAATGAAATTTAAATTAAATAAAAACGGTTGCTGGGAAATGCTGTCAAGTTTAATTTCTAGTCTGTAAAATAGATTATAAAACAATAGGCCGTTGGGCATAGACACATGAAAATCCCTGTTTAAGGTTAATCCTTAAAAACGATCTTGTTCTTGAAAAGAGTTAATCTAAGTAATCTCTAAATCACCCTGCCTTAACAGCTTTGAAATTGCACTCCTCTTAGGATTCCTTACAAAAACTATTAATTGCAATGAACGCTTATAGCCTAAGTACTAAAAAAGAAAAAACATCTAAGAAAAATACAAATCTGAACGATGTAAGAATCAAGAGGTACTAAATTATTTGGGTAACAAACATGTCTGGAATTTGATATCAGGGATTTTCTAATTTAACAAAAAAGAGAGAGGAAAGAGACCTTTTCAATTTTTATGATTTTTTTTTCATAAACATATTTCAATTTGGTGTTAACCAGAAATCTTACATCTTGGTGTATATCTAAACCAAATTATGGACATAAATATTTGTGGGAAATATGTGAATGAAGGTGGAATTTAATGGACATTTGTTGCAATATAGTTGTAGTTACATATGATTTTTTTTATTAGGTACTACAAAATGATATGAATAAATTAAATACTATTGCTTTAAGTATAGGCTATTATCCTCCAAAATACATTTTCATTTATTTATTTTTTTTCATTTTTTTTCCATTTTTTTAACATTTAGATTGAGAATACGCTTGTTAAATCCGTGGCAGATACTGAATATCTATTTTTTTGGGTTATTCCACCCTTATAGGCTATCTCACGTACGTCCACATGACGCACAGTGGGACACAGGTTTACGTCAGGGCGTCATTGCATGACGCCTCCCCCTCCTCCCCCCCAGTCTAGCTGGGAAGAAAAAAAAACTTTTTTTTGTATCGGAGGAATCAACAGCCGCCATCTTGACGCGGCTCAGAATCGGGATTTCGGGGGGAGCATTAATTTTAAAAACCGATCGGAGCTGTCCAGACGGGGCTCAAACGCCTTTTTTCGTGCAGTATATCGAAGCGTTAGTTCTTCCGACGAGATTTAATGCAAACATGTGAGGGTTACGTGGGTTTTTATCGTCTCGAAAGCCCACTGTATATTTGATTTCCCTTTTAGAGAGCGCCGCTTCTCGCCGTATCTCCGTCCCGAGACGCTGTATTTACCGGGAGACAGCGACGAGAAAAATAATCCGCCTCATAGAAAATATTTGTTGAATTTTGCTCTTTTTATTTAAGGCCAAGATATATTTTATGGCTGTTCGTTTCGACTGCGAAAAAAATGATTCTGTACAGACGTGAAATCGGCGATCTGCGGAGAAAGGGATTTGCTTACGCTTTGTGTAATATTTTATGATTGATTTTTATTTATTTTTCTCGAACTGAAATAATTTTTGGACGTAATTATTGAGGATAATTATGTGGGTGTTGGGTGTTGGATTATCATGGGGTGATCTTCGGCGGCGGAGCGTGGCGCTGTTGCCTTTCTTTTGAGACATTTTTCTCCAGGCAACATTTCGCCAGTCTTCCCAGTCAAGAAAAAAAAAAAAAACGTTAAATCGCTCCTTTACGCGTAACGTTACGAAAAGTTACCAGTTACTACGCGCCAGAGGTCGGCAAGTTGGACCGATTCGGTTGTGTTTTTTTCTTCATCATCGTTCACTCATAATTGACGACCAGGATGGCTGACAATCTGCTGGATGTCGGACCCCCTACTGCAAAGCGACCCAAGCTGAATTCACCTCTCTCAGGATCAGATGGTCCAGGTAAGGATAGGGCACGGTTCTGCATCTGTATCTTACTGACAGGAAGGTGCAGTGTTTATGTAGCCTGCACACTGTACAGTCCTGCTGCTTCATGGGATTGAATGAATCCACGGTTATGGTAAAGTAAACCTGTCAGCTATACGAGGGGGACAGTGCAAATAAAACTGTAAAGTGTCAGTCAAGTCCCTGCTGGGCTGTTGGATAAATCACGTGAATAAAAAACACCATAAACTGTAATCTGAATGCCTTATCTGCACATGGACGTACTGTATCAATAGTAAGAGTGTTCTGCCAACTTGTCAGTCTGAAAAGTAAAGTGTAAAGACAACAACAACTCTGAGACACAAATGTCCCATACATTTATTGACATGGTATTTGCAGACCTGCTTAGTTCCTTTTCATACTTTATGGACTTAATAATATTTGGGCAACAGTGTTTTAGTAAGTATTTTATACAAAAATACTGTGATTTCCCTTTGATTCCCTTTGCAGTTCCACAATTACACACAGATGATAAATGAATATGAAGTGCCACACCTATTGCAATTGGAAGGACTACATTGTCCACTTCAGAAGTGTAGTTGTTTGACATCAACAAGTACCTCAGACTGCAATATGTAAAAGATAAGTTATAAAACCACTCCATCAGCCTACCATCAAAGGTCCATGTATTCACTCAGGCTGCAAAAAAACCTAAAATAGGCCAGTCTATGCAAAGATTACATTTATTTAGACTTAAATCAAAATCCATTTGTCTGAATTATTTTGTCTACAAAATGTATTTGGCCTAGCTGCATACCTGGGAAAATGTGTGCCATTATGTGACCGAATATTAGAAAATGCCCCTAGTGTCAGTGTCTTCACTAGTTCAACCTGCAGAACTGCTTTCCTATGTTACTTGGAAGAGTTTGATAAAAGCAAACGATTTTATGTTATAAGCATGTATTGTATAACTGTTAGTATATGTGTAGTAGAAGCTCTATCATAAAGTCTGATGTATTTGTATTATGATGTATTTGATCAGCCTCCGGCTTTTCATGGTCTGATTTGTGCGTTTTAAGTAATTGACAGATTTGATTTGATTTGATGAGTTTGGTTTTATTTAACTGATTTGTACATAGATTCTTGGGGCATTATATTGTGGCTTTTTTACATGCTGATTATGTATCCCAATTATCAAATATTAGGGTTTACCAAGAATAGACCAGGTTCCATGAGCATTTATGCATTTAGGTAAGAATTAAAAAATAACTGCGACATGAGTCTGTGTTTGATGTTTTCTCACATTGGACAGCTCACATTTGATTGAGTGGAAAAGGTAATATTTGCATCCAGCCAAGTAACTGATTTGTCAAATATGTCTGAAGTTGTAAAGATCTTATAAAATGGGAAATTGGAGAGTGGGTGACGACATGTTCATGGTGTTTTCATTCGTTATCCTTATACTTTTTCTAATAATCTATCTAATAATAATCTATATCAGAGTGAAAAATCTCTCTGCTCCTATCGCTTTTTCTTTAGGTTCGGCAATATATCGAATTAATTCAATGAACCAAGATTTTTGCAACCGGATAACTTTTTATATTAATCATTAATAGGGGAGTGTGTTGGCAAGAATCTGCCGATATGATACAACCCACAGTACTAGGATCACAATACGACATGCTGCAATACTGTTAACCAACTGATATTTCTTTGCTTTGCTCCATTTTTTAGAAGATTATTTCCTGAAAAAATTGAATTACACCAGAAATATGCACAAATACTAAACACATTTGTATTTGATCAGAGCAGGATCTAATACTATATCACAAAACTTTCCTCTGTAAAAACTCAAAAGTGCAGGATATGGCTTAATAAAGTTTTAACATCTGGCTTTACCAGAACAAAAAACACAATAAATAAATAAATAAAATTATGTTTTACAGACATTATGGTTTAAGATCTTGGTCAGATGTTGATATTCTACTAGTTTTGAAAAGAATGCATAGTGTACAGTCCCTGAATCATCCGTCATCATAACATTATTATTGTGCAATCCCAACAAAGGAACTAACATCTGCCTCTTTCAGACAGTAAAACGTGCCTTTTGGATGCTTGAAATAACCATTATTTAACAAAACAGTGTTATCAGTACAAAAAAACCCAAAAAACTATATGCATGACCTTCAATATCTCAATGCTACTTTTTTAGTGTACAAACAGAGCGAAATACCCATGTGAATATATAAATAAAAGGTTGTGGGATTCTCAAAAAATATAAACAAAGAAAATCAAAAACCAAAAATGAACCTCTGCGATGTCTGCATTTGAATAAGTACCTAAAATATTTATACAGTACTTTCTGATATCGATACAGTATCGTGAAATATCGCGATATATCGCAAAACCAATATTTTCTTACAGCCCTAATCATCAATGTATTTTTCCAGTCATACATGACTTATAATTTTAGTAAGGAAAGAGTATTTTTGAATTAAGCTTTGTCCTCTGTTCACGTGGCCAGTAACCAATCTGTTACAATCATAAATTGTCCATAACATGAAACAAATCGAGATTTAAATTTTTTTTTTTGCCCATGTAGCTCCACTTTATGGGCCTTTCAGTCACAGGAGCTTGAAAACAAATGCATCTGTATTGTCCTGATTGCCGTAAATTATTCCTGCACAATTTACTAGTAATGTTACCTTGGTGCATTATCAAACATAGCTTTGGTAGTGAGTTTGCACTGAAAATTCTACAGAACACTTCCTTTAGGTTAATCACTTCTTCACATTGCACCACCTGAACCATCTCTTTAGACTCATCGTCCTGAGGAGATACAAAAATCTGTCTTTCTCTTTATAAATTGTGAAGATGAAGATGTGAAGTTTCTTTGTTCAGTGCATCTTGCCTTCTGGGAGTGGCTACATTATCTATTCCGCTGACAGTTCTCAATCTTCAGCCAAGGCTCTTCATCTTCTCAGTGGAATGACAGGAGCTTTCACTGGGCAATAAAGCACCCCGGCATCAGCCCTCCTCTCCTGTTACTGCTAGGACGCCTTTTTGGCACAACTTAGATCTGGCGTTAATATGCGTTTTTGATGATATGACCACAAGTGGACAGCTCTGAGCGCATCTCTTAACACCTAAGATTAAAACGCATCCCCGAATGTGTCTTAACTTCACTTCTCAGCTCTGTGCAGATACATAAGCTCACCTATGATCCACAAGTTGGTGCATGCTTTGATTTTAAGTTTAATAGACTGACATTGTCATGTTTTTTTTTGCAAATTTAACTCATTGGACTTTAATGACTAAAAAACATAACTTAATATTTGTATGCAAAAGTCACAGTAAATGCTATAAAGAAACTGTGGTTCAATAAGTGTAATATTTAAGTGCTACATCATATTTATACCATAACATCATACTGTTTTAATAGTTACTAACACCAAGTACACAGCAAGTACTGTGTATCTTAATAGGTTAACCTTGGTTATTGTAAATTTTACATTTTAGAGTTCTAATGATTAACTCTACCATAGTAAGTTATGTCGTTTGTAAAGTTGAATAATCATATACTAGGACTTTTTAGGTGCTCAGTTTATAATTAATTATTTCATCATCAGTCCCAACACATTATTTTCTGCATACTTTGTATACAAAAGTATGACATTCAAATATTTGCTAGTCTTTGAGTAACAAGTGCTACTGAGTAACGGCTGTATACTGTGCTGCCACGTTGTTTAGTGTTTAATAAAGAAAAACGGTGCCCTGGCTTCCGCCCTCTGCCCAGAGAAAGTGGTTAATGCTAGTAACAAAGACGTCAGGGTTACAATGGGAAATGTTGATACCTTTTATTATAAGGTTTTTATGACATAATGTCCACAACTCTACGGTCAGATGAATGTGACCCCTTCAGAAAAATGACCATTTCCACAACAGTCAATACCCCTTGTTGTAGGATTGAAATTACAGGTGTCAAACATACGGCCCTAGGGCCAAAACCGGCCCGCCAAAGGATCCATTTCAGCCTGTGGCATGAATTTTTGAAATGCAAAAATTACACTGAAGAAATTAACAATCAAGGGCGTCAAAATAATTTTAGCTCAGGTTCCACATACAGACGAATTTGATCTAAAGTGGATCAGACCAGTAAAATCTATAGTAACTATCATAATAACCTATATATAATGACAATTCCAAATTTTTCTCCTTTTTTTAGTATAAAAAAATTAAATTACATGAAAATGTTTACATTTAGAAACTATCCTTTCCCAAAAAATGTGAATAATCTGAACAAATTTGAACAACCTGAAATGTCTTAAGAGAAGTCAGTGCAATTTTACCAATATTCTGCCTGTTACTAAATGGTTTGTGTTGTGTTTTGTGCTTTGTAGATCCCCTGTGATCTGCAAGTTGTAATTTACATGCATAAATGATAAACAGAGGCATAATATTGTTAACATTGCACTCATATTTCTTAAGACATTTCAGGTTGTTCATGTTATTCACATTTTTAATGAAACTTTGTTGACATAAACATTGTTATAATTAGTGTGCGATATGATGATATGAGATCATGAAGGATTAGAACGTATCGACAATCCGACAAAGCTTAGAGATCTAGGAGTCGTCTATAATATGTGTCAGAGCCATAGAGTATTCAACAGCTCTGGATGTAGTTACATGGTGATGCACAGACTCATCACGTCGGTTCACGTCTACATCACATGGATTTCACAAATGTTATGGAGCAGTAGTCATGGCTGTCAGCGAAGCTGGCAAGTTGCTTCCTAAGGGCTCATTTATGCTATATGTTAAAGATGCAGACGGATATGGACGGAGCGTTCTGTACACCCTCTGCATACACCACTTGTGTAATTCTGTCTGTTTTCCGGGAGCTTGCAAATGCGAACACAGAAGGAGAATACGGATCAGTATCACCTGTGTTTATTTATCGATTAATGCATTTATGAATTTGACTTAGATGTCCACTCCAACAGCAAACTATTTTCCAATATAATGATAAAGTATTTATTTAAAGTAATTGATTTTTGTGTTTTTAATCCACCTAAAATGTCTGCAATCACCTTTGGGAAAAATTAGTTGGATGTGGAGTTTTTGGTTTGGTGAAAGTCTCACTGAAGAACATGGAGGGAATCAGCTGCATGTCTGATACTGAAGCATTTTTTTTTTACCTCAAATATAGACTCTCACAACGTGTATATTTTTACACCGTCTATGGTGCAAACCAATTTGCCAGAGATAATTAAATGTGTTTTGTACAGCATGCATAGATTGATATTAGTAGGAGACCATCAGTATCCCATCACCCCTGCTGTCTGGCTCAAAGACATCTAGCATTTTTTAGAGTTGGTTAAGGGTTGGTTTGCCTGTTTTTTGCATAAAATAAAATTGTTAATCAATACCTTGATCTCGATAGGTTTGACCTTTCCATTTGTTTTATAAGCTCTATCAAATGTCATGTACTTAATTGAATGTTAAAGCACTTAAAATATGTGCAGAGGTAAAAGCAGTAAAAGTTTTCATCCATCTTATAACACATTAATATGACCCAGTTGGTGCAGATCGCAGCAGTCCCAGGACACATTTGTGTTCACTGCTGAAAGAATGTGTACTCAAGTTGAGTGATTAGATCTCAGTCCATCCTGAGCACGGTCACACCTCACATTTGAGCTAGCCACTTTTGATTGGACAACGCAGGAACCATGTTAATGCAAGGTCTGAAAACGACCTCTATCCTGGTTGACACGCAAAATATGTACTGTAAAGTTCTGGATGTGACTCAGAGTTTCAGTTGTGGTGAGATTTATAAGTGCCATGCTGCAGATGGCAGAATAGGCACAGTAGTTTTTTTTTTTTTTTTTTCTTGGTTTGGAAGCACAATAAGAGATCATTTTTAAGGCATTTCTGTGAAGAACCTGTGGTTTGAGGCCTGACCACCCTTGTGCCTCTTTTTCTGCACAGTTTAAATGTACATGGTTTCTTTCAGCTCGGAGATGTACTCAGTGGATGACCAAATCTGGACATGTATAATATAGATTTAAACAAAAACGAATTTACATCTATGTTTCAATGTGCAGGTGTGTAGAAAGGCTGAAACTTTAGGTCTAATTTGTTTCTGGTGATATGTTGGATTCAGTGACGCTGAGCAGAGAGAAACATTCCGAAGTTCCTCCATCTTTTCCATTAAGTATTGTGTCAAATCAGATAAGTTTTATCTTACTGGATTGTGTGTATGTTTTTGTTCACTGCAAAATGATCAGTAATTTGTCAGTCATTATTCTTGACAACCAAGAAAGTGCATTCAGATTGAAATTGTAATATTCATTCATCTTCTGAACTGCTTAGTCCTTGAGAGGGTTGCAGGGGTGCTGGAGCCTATCCCAGCTACCTGTGGGTGAAGGCGGGGTTCACCCTGGACGTGTCGCCAGTTCATCGCAATATTGTCCATGCTTATCACATGATTATTTTGTCATTTGTAATTGTACAGGTGTATTTAAGATGGAATTGTTTTTATTGTTTTCATTAATCTGTAATCATTTCTACAGAAAAAGTCTGTAGTCTAAAGGAACAGCCTTAGGAGAAAGCAAATTTATTCATAGCACTCAAATTCTGAGCATTTTATAATAAGTGTAATAATGCAAAACCTTACGTAATTTAGTTAATATACTATATTACTGGAAATTGGACAGATAGCAGAGACATACCTTTTGCTTTATCCAGCCCATTGCATACTGAGCTGTCGCTTACAGCCAAAGATTAGCAGGCTGTCTTTGATGTTTCAGTTAATATATGACAGTTTTTTGTTTTGTTTTGTTTTGTTTTGTTTTTACGGTGCTTTGGTCTTGTGTCATTACGTGCGTGTGCCTGTGTTCACAGGCCAACATCAGGCTTGTTTTCATATTAAATGGCTGAGTGGGCGTGTCGGCACCAGGGGTGAGAAATGGGCAGATGCTCTCCAGCTCCAGTGTGTCTCGCGTGTGTGTATGATCACCAGCCCCTGGGGTACACATTATTCAGCCATGTCAAATACATTCAAGCGTAAAAATCTTGCCTTTTACCAGTGTGGCAAAGCTGGTGGAAGGCAATCACTATCTGTGTCTAATGGTTAATGTCTCAGCTGAGGTGGAAATGATGACCATAAGGAGAAGACTGGATGGCACTAGATGAAATCCAACAGCCATCAACCTAACAGTCATATCAGGTTTGGCTGTCTTCCTTTTCCCTTCTGCTTTCAGCTCTTAACCTGTAAAATGTGTGTGTGAACTGTTGACTCATTCATATACTGTATCTATGTCCTCCTACAAAGTCAAATCATCTGAATTTCTCAGTCTGTGCAGCCATGCCCAGTGCTTTTTTCGTCCCCCTCACCAGTTTCTCTGAATGGCTGTGATTTTTATAAAGCTGGTGCAGCAAATGACCCCAGTCCCACTATTACAAGCATAGTGTGCCACTAATTTTAAACATCTGGAAGTCATCACAGTCTGTCTTTTAAAGCCCCGTTTTAAAACATTTACGTCCAATCAAATGTGCAGAAGAACTAGTCTGCTCCATATCTTTAGCTAGTAGGCGGCGTATGTAGCAAACATTTTTTGTTAAGAGTTAATTATCCTAGTCGGAAAAAATTCTTACTTATCCTGTATTGACCTGACTAACTTAATTTACCCGATCGTGTTTGATAACGTTTGGTTCCTCATGCTTGTAAAATCAGTAGAAACTTGAATAACAATTGTATGAAAATATTTTTCCTGTTGTCACAGCAACGTAATTTTTTAGGATTGTCCACACTTGAATGTTTTATCAGTGCACTGGCACAAAGAAGTAATAACTATAAGGATGAAAAGCAATTTTAACATGGGGTTGGTTCAAGCTCTATCTCAATGTCCATTGTTAAATAGGGATGAGTGGTAGAAGCTATTATGAAGTAAATTAAAGCAGCATATGACTTTCATCACAAATTTTTCTTCATATTTGTAAAATCCGAGTGATAGCCTAATTATCACTAATCCGTTAGTCTTTCTGTGTTTACACACCTAAATCACTTCCCTCATGGTGAACAACCTCGAAGATGACTCCATCATAAGCAGTCCATTTGTTTACATACCAAACTGAAGCTTCACTCAGGCCTTTTCGGAAATTTTATCGCAAAATGCGTTGTGGGAATGGGAAATCCACACAACCGCAGAGACATCAAGCAGTCATACATGCCTCGCAAGCATTCAGGGTATGGCCAGGCACTCACCGCACACCCGCTCCTTACAGTACACGGATGATAAGCCTATACAGTGACATATTTTGAAAATGTTATGAAACTGATGTCTCAGTATTGTTTTTCACTATCACACACCCCTTATTATAAGATGACAATTGACTTGCAGTGATACCTTCCATTTCTTGTGACCCGGTCACGGATGCGGTTTCATTGCTTGTCTCCTCCATATGTTGCTGCTGCAGCTGCGTGGAATTCCCATTCCCACAATGCACTTCGCGACAAAATTTCCGAAAAGGCCCAAGTGATGTTTTGGTTTGGTATGTAAACAAACAGACTTCTTGTGATGGGGTACTCTTCAAAGTTGTTCACCGTGAGGGTAATGATTTAGGTGCGTAAGCACGGAAAAATTTGTGTATTAGTGATAGTTAGGCAATCACTTGGGTTTTACAAATTTGAAGTAAAAATTTGTGATGTAGTCGTTGGCAACGGATCAAAGAAAAAGACATGCAAAGTTCACATAGTTATAAATAATTCCTAAAAATTTTGTATAAGGTACCCTAAAATAGGTATAAATATCTTTAGTTTCTGTAATTTTCATTATCCAGTTCCAAGTAAAACCATAAAAAAAAACAAAAAACACTGATTTCATGGTAATGGATCAAATGCCTAAAATCTCCAGGCCCCAAAACTTTTTGGAAGAGGTAGTATAAAAATCTCACCAGAGTATGTTGGATACACATAATAAAAAGTAAAATATGGAAAAAAGGACTGCATGTATTAAATTTTTCAAATCTTTACCATATTTTAAAAATTTTTTAAAATTGCGATTCTGAGATGTGCTTTCACTGAGCGGATATGCTGGTCTTCATATGGCTGTTACTTTTTTGTCCACAGGAATTTTTCAAAGCTAAAAACGGATCCGAAAACTAGACAAAATTTACTAAATTTTTTTTGCTGTAATAGGGTATTGGGGGACAATTTTAATTTTTTACCACAATTGTATACCTCCCCTTGACCAAGCCCCAGAGCTCAGAAAGTTAGACTTGGCAGATAAGTGAGCTATCATACAATTGTTTCAGTCAAAGCCCTGTTTTACCTGAGATCTTAGTAACAGATTTAAGGATTAAAGACAGACCACCATCTTAGAGGGTCCGAATTAAAATCCATGAGACTGACTGGAAGCCAGGGTTTTTTGAGCTCACAGTGGTACATGTATTTCTGCAATGACCTAATTTGTGGCGAAATCCTTGCCACTTGGTATCAACACAAAAATATATGATTAGGAATAATTTAATTTGAATGTCAATGTCTTTCTTTAGCACTGTGTAACCAGGAATTTGTCGCAGGAGTGTAATGCAATGTCATTTTCAGCTGAGCCCATTCACTGATGATCTCAAGGCTTGTTTGCGTCATGGGTTGTTAGCATTGCTGTGGCTATGCTAGCAGGTTTCTTTATATGTGTCAATAGTGGATCTTTTGATTCTGTCAGTGCTAAAAAGTGTTTGGTTTTTTCAGTTGATCCAGCAGAATTTTAAACTTGAATTACACAGTTGAAAAGTGTTTCACTTCCATTATGACACTGGACTTCAAACACAGCTGCAGATGTGTGTGTGAGACCGTCTGACAGTGGTGGGTTTGGTACTGAGTAGGCATGATTAAGTCTTGATCAACAAGTTGTAGGCGTTAGTGAAACTGTTACACTCATTTTGTCATATTATGTTCTTTGTTTATCTTTACCACTGAATGTATCATCTTATGTTATTTAAATGTCTTATATTGATTTATTACGAGCTTTATAACTAAGCAAGTCTACTCAAATGAAAAATTGCAATATTGTTCATAATAATTATAATATGACGTGTGGCTGCTGGATGCTAAATGTAAAGCCTGAACCTCCACGAATTGAATATCTTCATTTAGTCTGTAATTGCTGTGATAACTAGAAGAAACAGTAGGAGCATCTGACTTTGAATCTCTGTGCGTCTTTGTGTGACTCTGAAGAGGCAGCAACGGCCTGATGCTCCCTGTTATTATTGCTCAGATTGAAGTATCTAATTCAACCACATTTTCATGTCGTTGCTGAAACGTTTTGGGTCAATTACCTTCATGGTAGCACCTGTATGTCCTCTTCAGGTGAGAATGACTTGACTCAAGTGTTGGGCTTCTCCGTTAGCAGATGCTTCCCTTGTCACTACTTGGCTTGTAATTGCTTCCTACTGGATATGCTTTTCATATCCTTGCTGTGTAAGAGGTGAATTGAAATGGCACTCAAACCCTTTTGAAAAGAATCGCCATGCTCATCTCCATCAGCTTGATTTTAGAAATGTGTGCTGTCTTGTTTCTCAATTGGCCACCAGCAAGACACAGGTGCATGTTCTCATCTGTGTGACTTGTTGCTTTAACTGTGTGCACTAATAGCTCGTGTATTTCATTCATGGATTGTGTTTAAACAGTCATTACATGTCACCATTGACGTGTGATTTAGACTGTAAGCGTCATTAATATTTACGTTACTGTTAAAGTTATGTGTTGACTGTACCTTCCTTTTTCTAAACAGCCAGAAGCCACAAACATAAAGCCATAAGCTACAATACAAATATTGTCTCTTTGCTCTTTTCGTGTTCCTAGTAGAACTGTGGTGTACATACAGATTTGCCCATACTGTGCAGGTTAACTTGTCAGCCAAGTCTAAGTGTGTTTATCTATAGTCTGCGTCATTGCACAGAAAGAGGCAAACGCAATACATCCACTCAGGATGATGCAAAGTTATGTGTAATACTATTACAGTGTTTCAAAAATATGCATTAAAAGACAGCATGAGTTTGCTACTAAACAATTGTGTCAGATCGTCACTCATTTTGTATGTCGTATTGACGCATTTGAGACATGTTTCCAAGAGCACAATGCAATTCTTTCCACAGTGTAGGATTGAAGTAAAGGACTAAAGTGAAGACTGGACCTAGGCTGCAATGCCTGCCAAATTTAAGAATCCATTCTAGAATCAAGCACAGAATAACTGGAACCACAAACTTCTTATGGACTATTTAATATAACTTGTGATTTTTCACATGAACAGAAAATGATAAATTTTTATAGTGGACATAGAGTATTATGCGTTACCAAACTATTTAAGATCAATTGTCACAATTACAAATTTGGAATGTACAGTATATGTACATAAATGGTATGTAATATATTGTATATAATAATAAAAAGTCTTCTACTTTTCTAGTGAAACAAATGCCTTTGTTGTGTTATGCTTGTGTATCAGTGTTATTCATGTTGCATTAGCTTGTATTAATGATGCCTGTCAATACTTATCTCCTTTTTTTTGTTTTTTATTTTAGATCTTGTGACTCTGTTCGACCTGGAAAACGACCTTCCAGATGAGCTCATCCCAAATGGAGACTTGTCCCAGATGGGAATGCCCTCTAATGGCGGCTCAGGCGGCGGAGGGGGTCCTGGTCTCAACTCTATTGTCCCTGATGCAGCAGCCAAACACAAGCAGCTATCTGAGCTCCTACGACCAGGAAGCTCATCCATCTTGGGAGGCGGTCTCAACTCTGCCAGCCCCCAGCAAGGAGGCATGGTTGGAAGCCAGCTAGGTGCTGTGCTTGGTAAAAGTCCACTAGGACAGGGCTCCCCGAATCACCAGTCTCCCCAGTCTCAGAAGGGAGGTGCTGCTACAGGACAAGGCAATGGGGGTCCAGCCATGGGTTTCAATCAGGCCATGTTGAACAGTGGGCAAGGTCATGGAGTGCTGGGCCAGCCAGGACAGGTGATGAATGGAGCTCTCGGACCTGCAGGCCGGGGGAGGCCGGGTCCTGGTATGCAGTACCAGGGCCAAGGCATGCAGGGGACACAAGTTGGTGCTGGACCCGGTGTTGGAGGCAGTGTGCTGGCTGAGACACTGACCCAAGGAGGGCCACAGTTGGGTGCACACAATGCGATGAATGCTCAGCAAGCTGGAAACATGAATAAGGTGAGGCTCACATTTCAGGTTAATTAGTCTCACAGCTCACCAGCAAATTACCAGAGGTACACACAGCATGAGAGGTTAAGATTGTTGAATTGTGTTGTAATATACTGTTACATACATTGCTTTTCAGTATTGTACTGTATTTTCAGTATTGTACTGACCTCTGCCAGCGAGCTTAGAGGTCAGATCTTATGTGTAGGGGATTGTAGGCTTGGAGTACTCTGATGTTAAGAAAATTCCTTACCACAGGTCTTTTAGGGAATGATTCTTGCGTCAACAGTGTCATCTGGACATTTTTTTAAAATATAAAATTTCTGTTCCCTGGACAAAACAGTGTTTGGTCGCCTCTATCATGTTTACAAAGCTGCTGTAGACGAATGTTCTCAATCACTTATGGGTCTAAGGGGCACCACAGAGTGTGATTACTCTGTACTTTTTAATGCTATATTTTTTCCATAATTGTTGAATTATAAGTGCTGTGTTATCTTAGCACTCTAATTACATTTTTTTCATCATATATTTGTCATTTACATATTGTCTTTACTTGCTTTTATAATGGCAAGAAATTTAATCAATGTTATTTATTTTCTTTCCTTAAATTTTGGTTGAAATTTTGTAAGAATTCATCTGAAAATGTACATGCCTTCTGTGATGGGTAATGTACTGAAAAATGAAGACCCGTCTCCTTTTCATTTTAGCATATTTTTCAAAATCGGAATACGTATAATTAATTTATCTTTATTCTGGACTTGCTATAGACAACTGGTGTGTTGTCCCCCTCATCTTGTATTGATTTGCTCATCTTTTGAGTCTGCTAGAGGAAGCAGACAATCAGCTGAGGGAGTTGAATCTGCAGCCAAGAGCATCAATCTCTATGGGTCTAACCTGGGACAGCCCAACAGAGTTTCATAGCAGATCGATGCTGATGTGTTTATTACTGCATTCCTGTGCTTCACTGATCTGACAATGAATTCATTCAACAGTGTAGTCAACAATAACGCCACACACATTTGACTTATTTTTCTTGTGAATGATAAACATTTTAGAGAATGTGTCTGAGTTATATGTAAATACTAGGGATGCAACAGTACAGGTTATCCACGGTTTGTTACATATTGCGGTTCTTGAGTCACAGTTCAGGGTACAGTTCAGTAATTTACATAAACACTTATCTCTAAACAATTAATCTTTTATTTTCAGAACATAGTTCTAAACAAAATAACACAAATAGCACAAAATAATGAAGTCTTAACAATATAAACACCTCCACTTAAAAAAAAAACCCTGTGCAACATAACCTTTGTATTAAAGTGCAAAATAATCAACAAGTCTGCCAGCTTCTTATATTATGACCTATTCTGTTACATTGGGTTTTTTTTTTCAACATTTTAAAGTATGTAAACCATTTCAGTGTCAAAAATAAAGTGCAGCATCAATTTAGTTCACTAAGATCTATTACCTAATATAGGGAATTCTTGATAAATATCAGCATGTCAACTTTATATAAAAGATAAGCAACCAACATTTTTAAAATAAGGCAAGAACAGCTTGTACTGACAAAGTTTCAAGCAGCGGAGCAATGCTCTTGTTTCCAACAGAATGTGTAACTTTGTACCAAAGTGCAAACAATAAAGTCCAGCATAAACTTGCTATCCTACAATCTATTCATTCACCATTGTCTTACTGCTTTAGTGTCAAACAAGTAAAGTACCAATTTGATTCACTATGATCTATTAACATTGAGGATTCTGGTTGACATATAAGCATGTCAAAGTGAATATAAAAATTATTAAAAGGAAAGTGCAACATGAAAATGGTACTTAATCTAATCCTTTATTCTAAGTTTTTTTCTGAAGAAAGATGAGCATGTTGACATTCTCTGAAGCAAGGCGAGAATGGCTTGCACTGACTTTATCCCCAGCAGTGGAGAAAACTCTCGCTTGCAACAGATGATTGAGAACTGGTTCTTTTTTAGAACCGGTTCCCAGTAGCTCAGTTCCATTGAATCGGTTGCCTGCCTGCGTAACGATTCTGCTTATCGATTCCGCCTTCGTTGCACATGCGTGATGACGTCACACGCACGCTGCATAGTTTTGGTTTAGAACTTAGCCAACATGGGGTCGAGGCAGAAACGCTCCAAAGTATGGCTATATTTCACGGGTAAAGATGACACCAGGACCACTTGTAACACTTGCAAAGCTTCCATTTCTTCAAATGGGGAACATACCTCCAATATGTAAAACATTTGTCCACACAGCATGCAATTCATTTGCAGGAATGTCATGTATTTGATACGTTACTTTGTGATGCTTGTGAATCTGGTGGCAGAGCAAACACTAGGGCGTCAGCTAGGCCTGGTTCTAGGAGGGGCAACAAACATCCTGCCCCCTCAAATAAAAGTTTCTGAAGGTAGGGAAAACGAAAATGAGGTGCACAACAGTTGGAGACGGAGAGGAATTAGTAAGGTGTCTTAAGTTTCACTTTGTACAGTCATATGGTGTGCCGTGCCCCCCACCCCCATCACCAGCATGTGCCCCCTTAACATTCCTGATTGCCACCTCGTATATGACTATCTGGAACCAGGCCCGGCGTCATCCATTATTATTATTATTATTTGTGCATACTGTATATGTTATGTTTTCTGTACACTATATATTACCTGTACACTCAAAGGCTTTGAAGTGTACACTAAGAAATTGTCTCTCCCTGTTTCTGAGAGTTTCAGGGCTTTGTGGTTCAACAGGAAACCAAGGGTAAACCAGCAAGCTAGTTCTCACTAAGATAATTTCATCAGACATCGCCACATGAAACGGCCCCTCCTTCCACTAACAGACATGTATACATTGATGTCTGACTACATTTTCTTATATTTTGCCAAAATTAATCTGCTTAGTGTGCTCATGTTAACGATAGATACCTCATACAATCATGAAGGAAGGTCCTGGGTTTGATCCCAGTGCTGGTCCACGACCTCCAGAGGATTAAGCAATCCAGAAAATTAATGATTGAAAAAAGGCATTCCCCTCTTTTTGAGATGTAAAGTTTTTGGACTGTTTTAAACAAAAGTTGAAAGTAGATAAAATGTTTTCCAGGAATGGGTCATGATATTCAACTATTCTAATAGTTGATAAATGTTTTTTAAAAAATATTATTTTTACCATTACCAGTATCTGGTAACAGTAATCATCAGACATATAGGACAAATCCTCATTGTTTTTCACGCATGTACCTTCTATGATTTTGCGGAGTCCAAATGAACATTTGTACCATATTTTAAGACCCTTCTTTCAAATTTCTATTGAAATATTGTAAATCTAATAGGGGGTTGACAGTCAGACATTCTTATAGAAATGTGCTATGGAGGCAACTCTAATCTTTTGCAGCATCATTTACATTTGGTAGGTTACAACAAATTAGAAAGTACAGATTGCAAACTTTATCTCAAACTGGAGGCTTGAGAGAAAAATTACAAGGAAGTGTTTATTTGCCTGTTAATATTTAGCATTAAAATTGGGGAAGGCTTAGTGATGGTTCTATCATCCATCGACCACATTACAGTGTTGTACCCATCATTATGATCCACACCTCCATCCACCTCTTCAATAGAAAAGATGACGGAAATTTACACTGCAAATGTCAGGGATTTCCATTATGTTAAGTATGCTGGTGAAATTTGACATAGGCTTTATTAATGTAACGGCATAAGGCTGTGTGAAGCTACTCATGTGTTTTGCCAACTCTCCCTCCATGTGAAAATACAGAAATGAAAGTTTACATTTGCACAAAACAAAAATGTGTACTGGCCTTAAATTGTAGAAATTTTTTGTAATGATAAAATGTTTCTTGATTATTTAGTTGGTTGGGTTAAGGACATTAAATCACTATTACTCTACAATAAAATGTATGTGTACTCAAATAATTTTGTTTATTACCTAAAATTTTCTTTTAAAAATGTTTTTGTCTTTTTTTTTGTCTTTTACCCATCTATGTTTTCATCAGCTAGTATTTACTCTTTGCTCCAACTGTTTCTCTTTTCTCCTCTCTTTCTGTTGTATGCCTTCTCTCTCTCTCTCTCTGGGCCTCTTGGCCTTTGATAATGGAGCCGTAAATCATGTTTTAGAGCAGCCTGTGTGTGTTGTTGTTTCGGTGGGGGAGGTAAGGGTGGACGGGGACGAACAGAGGAGGAGAAAAGAGGACATGCCAAGAGGAGGGGATACACTGATGGCTTCCTTGTGAGCCTCTAGCCTGGCGACCTCCCTGTAAAATAAGTCCAGGCTGTCAAATGAGAGAACCTTCTTTTTTGACATTTGGGTCCTGTTGAGACCTGGCAGTAGTAGGTGTGTTTTGTAATCCAATCACAAATGGCCAGCTTTAAGTGTGTCGCACCTACCATCCAGTGATTTCTTGCTATATATAAATAAATAAGTGCATCCAGCCTAAAATACGTTCTCTCTACTGGTGGGGATTGTCCGAGCTTCTCCAACACTTGTTTGGCGTGATTTCGGTCCTGGTGTGCACCTTGTGTGATTCACTGTTCCTAGTTTGTATTAGTCTTCCGTGTCATGTCCACAAGAGAGGCCTCTCTTGTTCATGTCCTCAGATGCTTCTATTAAGTTGTTGTAGTTCAGCCACTTTCCCCAAATGGGGAAGCCTTCACGTAAGAGGAGGCTGAGTCCACGCTCATGTCTGAATGGAAGGGAGGCGGCAGGCATCACTGTGGTTGTGTGCAGCCGTTGGGGGAGGGGCAGGCAGCAGCACAGTGCTCTGCTCAGCTGTTGAGAAAGCTGGTCGCTCTCCTGTGTGTCTCTCTCTCTCCACTGGGCTGGGTTTGCTCTGTCTGCCAGCGCACTGCTGTCAGTGGGGAACCTCCACGAAGCAAAGCCGGCTGCTGCTTTGGCCACTGTTTAGATAAGCAGGCAAAGGCTGTGGGCAGATACAGAGGCCAGGGGTGGGAATGGATTACTGATCTGATCTAACAAAGGGATAACTTTTTTTTTTTTTTTTTTTTAATAAAAATAGCAAGGCTCAAGGTTTTATTTATTTTTTTTTGTTTGGTTTTTTAGGTTTTTGACAGTAGATCTTACTTAGACGGGACGTTAGTGTTTATAGTTTTGGTTTATTTTTGAAGCTTATATCTTGGTCACCATTTTATTAAACTTTAGACCGTTCCATAAGGATTCACACATAGGTGCAAATTTTAACATTTACCCCACAGTGATGGTATGCTGTTTGCAATGCTAATCTATTGACCACCCTCTTCGCTATGCGTTCACTCTGTCGCTATGTAGATGGGGATGTCAGGAGCTCCATTTGGCCAGCCGTATGGACAGGCTGGGGTGCAGCAGATGGGGGCAGCAGGGGTCAATGCCCAACAGCTCCAGAACAAGACAACTCTTACCAACAACCTGCCCCAGTTCCCCGCAGAGCTGAAAGGAACTGGGAATGTGCCAAACATGGTGAGTGTTGTGCTTTCTTTTTTAGGTGATTATCTGTTCCATCCAGTTCTTTGCTTCAGGCTAATGACCTCTTACTTTTGAAATTTGATATACTTTACCAATTTTGCTTAGACTTTGTCACCTGTTGCTTCACATTCCATCAGACAGCAGAAATGAACACATGGTTAACAGTAAATGAAGGATTTGATTTCAGACTATGCTGTGTTCTTTGCACTTTAATGAGGAGGCTTGTCACAGATGTCTTACAGAAACATGGCCATGCTGTTTACACACTGTCTTTCCTTTTTTAATGGGTTAAGTGTTGGAAAGCACATTACACATTTAAACAGACTTTTGGCAAATAATTCTTGGCAAATAATAATAATAATAAAATAATGGATTAGATTTCTATAGTGCTTTTCAAGGCACCCAAAGAGCTTTACATTAGTGATTCACTCTCACATTCACACACTGGTGGTGGTAAGCTACATGTGTAAGCCAGCCCGCCCCACTACTGCCCTGGGGCAGGCTGACGGTAGCGGGGCTGCCAATCCGCGCCAAACGGACCCTCTGACCATCACCAAACATTCCCATGCATTCATACACCAGTGTGAGTGACACTGGAGGCAAGGTGGGTGAAGTGTCTTGCCCAGAAACACGACAACACGACTAAGACAGAGCGGGAACCGGTTATTGGATGACCTACTCTACCTCCTGAGCCAAGGCAGCCCTCCAATGCCTCTCTCTTTCTCAGTTCCAAGTCTGTCATTACCCTTCTAACATCCATTTGTAGTTAAACATTCTGTGCTACAGTCATTCTACACATTTCCTCATAGATAAACACAGCTCTTTTACAGTGTTATGGGGTAATAAATTGAGTGTTTACATTCACATAATGATCTGGTTATCACAGTCACAGGAAAGAAAGACTAATTGATTAGCTGTTCACTTGTGTCACTTGTAGGACTTAAATTTAATCACCAAAGACCAGACTTTTGTATGCATGTCAATGTAGCTAGTGCTGAACCTACACTAAATTAATACTGTAGCATTAATTTGCCAAATTTACGGATTGTAAAATTCTCACAGGAAATGTGTGAAAGGTAACAACTTCCTTAATTATTCATACAGGCCTCAGCTTCACACGGCCCACACACGCTGTCTGCAGTAGCTTGTTTGATATACTATAACAACCATATGGACACTGCTTCTTTGGTTTGAAAATTATAACTGGAGCAACATATTATGCTGTATGTCTTTGTTTATGAGTTCTTTCTTTTTCCTTAGATGAAAAGTTGTATTTTTTTTTTTTTTGGTTTCTTGTGTTTTTGCAACCACATCTAATGTGCGTGGTGGCGCTGTGTTGCAGTCTCCGATGCAGCAGCAGGTAGCATCGGTGGGCATGGTCCCTGGGGCTGGTGGTGGAGTATCAGCAGGTCCAACAGCCGACCCTGAGAAGCGCAAACTCATTCAGCAGCAGCTGGTCCTGCTGCTCCACGCACACAAGTGCCAGCGGCGGGAGCAGGCCAACGGGGAGGTGAGGGCCTGCACTCTGCCCCACTGCCGTACCATGAAGAACGTCCTCAACCACATGACCCACTGCCAGGCCGGCAAGTCCTGCCAGGGTGAGTGAAAGGGATGGCTAAGGATGAACGCTTGGAAAATCTATATTGGATCCAGAATAATGAGCTGTGATCAAGCCCTGTTAAGTCTGGTTCAGTGCAAAGTTCCTTTCAAAACAACAGGAAAGGGTCGGTAAAAAGGTTTTGCTGACATGTTGAGCCTAACTGCTTTTTTAATAATTTTATTAGTAAAATCCTTTTCAAAGTTGTTGACCTACCAGCATATTTATAGCGACTATTTGGTCACCATTCTTCACCTGTTAAGTTTTAATGACAGAATATCATCAGGCAGAAATGTAATCTTGTTATTATGCTCACCGTAACAACTCGCGTTCCTGAAAGACTGGTATTTTAGAGTTTTCAATGTATATAAGAAATACAACTCATGTTATAGTCCAAATGTTTGCTCATTGAGTTAAGTCACCTTCCATTGTAATGTTTATTGCACTGTTGTATAAATTGAGCTGTTCTTTTTTCTTTTTATAACCCTTATGTCACAAGACTGTTTAGTGACAGAATAACACTCTCTCCTTGTCTTACTTTTATTTCTTCGCAGTGGCTCACTGTGCATCATCCAGACAGATCATCTCCCACTGGAAGAACTGTACACGGCACGACTGTCCAGTCTGCTTGCCTTTGAAGAATGCCAGTGACAAGAGGAACCAACAGCGTAAGTAAATTCACCATCTCAGGTGGCCTCATTTTTATTTACAAATCCATATAAAAATATCCTAAGTTTCATATTTAAATTCATGCAGGTAGGTAATACTGTTAACTGATGACTTGTGGTTATTTTGATTTTGAGGGGAAAAGACTTGTTAATAACTGCCTGACAAAGCAGCTATGACTGAGCAGCAAGTCTCATGTCTCAGTGTGTAGTGTGAGGTGGTGCCACCTGCAGGTTGTGCTTCGCTGCTGCTGCTCTGTGTTGGCTCGCTGGCTGGGGGAGCTCAGTCAGTCAGAGGATTCCTCCAGAAAGGCTGGGCATGTAATGTGAAACCCAGGGGAGGGGCACTGTGGCTCTGCTATCAGTGGGGCAGGGCCTTTGGACAGCGTGCTCTCTGATTGGTCAAAGGCCTTATGACAGATTTAAATCCCCCACAGAGGCAGCGTGCTCCCTGTCAGCAATCAACACAGCAGGGAGCACT
Source organism: Apogon talboti (assembly GCA_037367365.1). NCBI lineage: Eukaryota > Metazoa > Chordata > Actinopteri > Kurtiformes > Apogonidae > Apogon > Apogon talboti. The sequence goes on from JAPQRQ010000027.1 coordinate 19,758,640, forward strand.
GCTGGGATTTTAGATCGTGAAGGCCTCAAGTTGTTCTTTTGAACACAGATGGCTTTTACACAGAAAAAAGGCTGTTCTTTTTATTATTCTATTCAATAAAAAAAAATTAATAGTCATTGTTTGGGTTTTATTTTTTACATTTATTTATTAATGTGTTTTTGAATATATACATTTCTATAATATATAATATATGGCTATTGATCCCACTGTGTTTCAGTGTTAACAGCAGCAAAATCCAAAAAACAAAGTACAAAGAAGACGAGCACAAAACATACGAGTGAAACATGAAATATAAGGAGAAAAATTAAATCTGCTATTTGTATAAGTATTTATATAAATTTAAATTTAAATATTATTTACATTTTTACAATATAGTTGCACATGCACATGGTGTGATATGGGGAGGTGTTACTGTGAACTGATATATTCTGATGGCCAACTGAGAGCTGCTGCACCTTGCGGCCACTCGCATGGTGCCATCATGAAAATATGAATATATAATTATTAAAGTGTAAATGTCTTCAAATATTGGTTATATTTAGAACATTTACTTTATCATTATTGCAAGGCATTTATTAACTGCATTATTTATTTGACTACGCCATGTCATGAACATGCTCTCCTCTTCTCTCTAGCTATGCTTAGTTCTCCGGGGGCTGGTCTGCAGAACACCATCAGCAACGTGGGTCCTGGTCAGCCCAGTGCCACAGCCATAAACAGCGCTGCCACACACATCGACCCCAGCTCCATGCAGAGGGCCTATGCAGCTTTGGGCCTGCCGTATGGGAACCAGTCCCCTGCTCAGGTTCAAGGGCAAAACCAGGGCCAGGGACCTGCACAGCAAAACCCCCAGGGTCCCCAGCACCCACAGCTGCGTACTATGAACCCTCTAGGTAGGTGGAAACTAGACTTGACTTAAGCTATATATTTACATACCAGTGATAGCAATGCAGTAAATATGGCATTTTTACAAACTCGTGTAAATGGCGGTCTGTGGTTTTCAGGCACTAATCAGATGAACCAGATGGCAGGAGGCATGGGTGTCCCTACTTCAGATCAGGCTGGGATGCACTCAGACTCCTCCCTGCCCTCTTCACTCAACAAGTGAGCTCTTTCATCATTTGTATGACACTTATCACAACAAACCAGGCTGTTTCTGCCAGGGCTTTCAGTGTGCATCTTCTGTTGACAAACTTGATCTTAATCTCTCCTCTGTCCTAGGGTCCTTTTAAAATTTAGCTCTCAGTTCATCTCTTATTTCTGGTTATGTATAAATTGTTTTGTTTAAGAAATAATGTATGGATGTTCTTTATCCTTTTATATTAAGTTGCACAATTTTCCTCCCTCTGTCCTCCAGTCAGCTGATGCCAGATGGGTCAGTAGCAGGAGGCATGGGAAACCTGCCAACTGCCACCCCTCTTTCTGCTAGTGGGGTAAGGAAGGCCTGGCATGAACACGTCACTCAGGACCTGCGCACCCACCTGGTGCACAAACTGTAAGCACAACCGTGAAACTATAATTAACGAAGTATTAATACTCAGGTTCTGTTAAATATAAACAGATTAAAGCTTGGTGTTACATTGTCATTTATTTTTCCCGCTTGTCTCTCTGCAGTGTACAAGCCATATTCCCCACCCCAGATCCTGCAGCGCTGAAGGACCGGCGAATGGAGAACTTGGTGGCATATGCACGCAAGGTGGAGGGTGACATGTATGAGTCGGCTAACAGCAGGGTAACTAATACGCAGTTGTGCTTTCTCTTATCACACTATTATGTATATATTATACAGTAAAATATGTGTTATTATATTAAAGTGAAACTGTCAGCTAGTCAGGATAAAAGAAAATGACCCCGTTAGGATGAGAGCAGAAATCAAGAAATACAGTAAAAGTTGCTTTAAACATGTCTTGCCTGCCTTGCCTTATATTGCATTATATTCTGTAGGATGAGTATTACCACTTCCTGGCAGAGAAGATCTACAAGATCCAGAAGGAACTGGAGGAGAAGAGGCGCTCACGGCTTCAGAAACAGCCTGGTATGGTGGGCACAGCTGGGCCTCAGCAACCTGGAATGGCTCAGCCTAACGCTATGGGCCAAGGACAGGCTGTCCGACCTCCCAGTTAGTAGACAAACTCTCTAAACTTGTTGATACATCAATATATTTATTTTGCTGTATAATTGGATGCTGTTTTTGCTGTCATATATATCTGTTATATACTAATGTATCTCATTTCAGATGGACCTGTGCCTATGCCCAACATGCCAAATCAGATAATGAACCGTATGCAGGTGCCCCAAGGTATGTGAGGAACCCATTTTGACTTGATGTCAGAGAAAAGCCCCCTGTACATCCTGTTTTTGAAAAAACAATACTAGTTCTATCTGTAAACCACCATTGAAAATTGAAAGTAGTTGAGGTGCAGTTTCCTGTACACAAAAAATATATGTTGGCTGGTTCAGTGCCTCTTCTATCCCAGAAGGATGAGGAACATTAAATTACCAGAATTCCCAGGTATAATAAAAGGATGTATAATTGTGCATGTGTTTTTCCCACAGGAATCAATCAGTTTAACCCAATGGCAATGCAGAACACGCAGATGTCTCAGGCACCCATGGGAGCACGTGCTCCCTCCCCCATGAACCATCCACAACAGATGAACATGAGCTCCGTCCCAGCGGTTAGATCTTTCTTCCTGATCTCTTTTTCCCCCATCGATTAGGAATTGTTGGTCATGCTGAGTCTATCATTTTCTTCTTACATCTTTTTTTTTTAGAATGATTATTCACTGTCCACTTGTCTAAAACTGTTTTTTATCTTGTACTTATCTTTTGTCTCCTATTTGTAGCTTTTTTTCCTTTTATTACCATTAGCCTTTCGCCTCCTTCTTATTGCTGGTGACAGCACTGTCTTTGGCTTCTTGTTCATTACTTGATCCCTTACTGTTTTGACACTTGAAACGTGTCAACATAGGATTTGCTGTCTCTGGTCGACAAAGGTCCTCAGTTTATGTGCTGCCACAGTGCAATCTGTAATGAGACCAAGCAAAGCCAATGGCCTGACTTAAAACTCTTTAATGTTCTGTTGTCCTTTGGCTTTAGATCAGTAGCACCATACTGTGTTTCTGTCGAGTCCAGTGTTTGTCAAAGTGAGACTGTTGGCAATTTAGCACAGTTGTGGTAGCAATATTGATGATAAACATGTTTAGTGCATTTTATTCATACTTTGCTGGCATATGTCAAACTCATAATTGGTGTGTTTCACCCCTGTTCTAATTTACAGATGGGCATATCCCCGTCAAGGATGCCTCAAACTCAAGGAATAATGGGTAGTCATGCTAATAATATGGTAGCTCAGCCAACCAACCAGGGCCAGTTTCTGCAACAAGGGCAGTTCCCTGCAGCCCCAGGTGGATCAATGAATGTGAATGTAGGCCTGGGCCAATCATTACCTAAGGCTGGTGTCACACAGGTAAAAGGGCCGATGCTAAAGTTTTATTTGCCTTTAGAGCATCAACATGTGATTTGTATTGGTGTTCTGTTATACTAACTGACCACCTTCTGTTTATCTCTCCTCATGCCAGCAGCCACAAAACCCTAACCTTCCCCTGAATGCACTGGGCTCTCTTAGCTCCCAGCTGCCTTGTGGCACTGCAGCCCAACCCACCCTGGGTACCACCCCTCCACCCAATGCCTCTGCCAGCCTGCAGCCACAGCAGCAGCAGCAGCAGCAGCAACAACAGATACAACACCATGCTCCTGTGCAAGCCCAGGTGCCACCCCAGCCCTCTACCCCTGCCTCAACAGGTGGGCCCTCCTCGACTCCAACTCACATATCTAGCAGTCACCCTGGCCCCCCCTCAGCCATGAGTACACCGCCTGACCCATCCCAGCCACTCACACCCCTGCAGCCCCAGCCTGAACCCCCCAACCAGATACAGCAGCCCACTTCAGTGCAGGCACAGCACCCCAGCACACCGGTGAGCAGCTGCATTATTGTTCTCTTACAAGCATCTCACTTGACCTTTGACCAAATAGTTAAAGATTGTGTAACTACAGCTTTTTTAAAATGTAAGCATTCTGGTAGCAGAAATAAACCTAGTTTCATACTTGATTGTTATAACTTATTCATGTTAATATTCATTTACATGTGTATATATATATACATCCTTCAGTTCCTACGATGCATAATGCCATCAATTTAAGCTTGTCAGCCGTGACAATTTCCCATTCATAAAAAAAGTGACAAGTTTTTATGAAGGTGGGAAGGTAAACACATAGATGTAAAGATGAAAGATTGTGTTTTATACCTAGTTCTCTCTGCTGAAAGAAATAAGTGAAACAAACCTTTCTTAATATGAATTTTGACTAGAGTTTTGACCTCCTTGCACGTTTTTCTTATATATTTTTTAATAGAATTTAAGTAACACAGCTATCACAACATAATCTAAATTTCTTCTTTTTTGTAAGATGTCCCAGGCAGCAGCCAGCATAGATAACAGAGTTCCCACCCCAGGCTCTGTGGCTGAGCTGAGTTCACAGCAGGCCTTGCCTGACATGAGCAGCACTGAAACCAAACCTGAAATAAAATCTGAAGAAGATGACAACAACTCGGGCAAGAAGCAGACAGACATAAAAATGGAGGTGAGTGACTGGTTCCATACAACTTAAGGTTGTAGTTAATGGCTTAATTTTTTAAGCTGTAAAACAGTTTTTAAGATGTGGAGGAGCTGAAAAATGAGACTAAATATTTATACTGTAGGGAAATGAGAGATGGGAAACAACAAATGCATACCATGGGAAAAAAAATAATTTTAGCTGCTGGTTTAACCCTTTCTCACTCTTTAGTTGAACGTGCAACATTTCCCAGCAAATGTATTAACAATATGCATTGAGACACTTTTCCAAATCACTGTAAATCATTGTTCTTATGCACAGGATGAAGATACCAAACCCACACTGGTGAAGAAAGAGGAGCCAGATGCAGCAGAGCCAAAGCAAGAACCAATGGAAACTGAGGAGAAAAAGCCAGAGATGAAGGCAGAACCCAAAGAAGAGGAGGACGGTGGGGCCAGCAGCTCATCAACAGCCTCCACCACCCAGGCTCGCAAAAAAGGTAAGCAACACATATTGTCTCTATTTTAAGCCAGCTAAAAAGCTCATTCATCAATAGGTACAGATGGATAAAGCTTGGTACAGTGCTGTACAGTTATCTTAGCTTGTCTTTCTAGTGTTTCGTGGATGTTTTGTAACGTTTTGTTTGTCTTTTTAGTCTTTAAGCCAGAGGAGTTAAGACAAGCCCTAATGCCAACACTTGAGGCCCTGTACAGGCAAGACCCAGAGTCTTTGCCCTTCAGACAACCTGTAGACCCGATGCTTCTTGGCATCCCTGTGAGTGTCCACACACACATCACACACATACAGAATTGTTCTAATAGTGCAACACCCACAAAAAAACAACTTAAAACTGAGTGTTAATGCCTTCAAATGTCCACCACCTGCTCTACAGGACTACTTTGACATAGTGAAGAATCCTATTGACCTATCTACCATTAAACGGAAGCTGGATACTGGTCAGTACCAGGAGCCATGGCAGTATGTGGATGATGTGTGGCTCATGTTCAACAATGCCTGGTTGTACAACCGCAAAACATCCCGCGTTTACAAATACTGCACCAAACTGGCAGAGGTGTTCGAGTCAGAGATTGACCCTGTCATGCAGGGCTTGGGCTACTGCTGCGGAAGGAAGGTGAGACTTTTCAGGGTGGGAAGTCAACACCAAGACTATTCTTTCTAAAACCTGCTGCACTTTTGTCATTTTAAGTTTATGTTTACTTGCAAATGGACTTTTACTCCATATAAACTATAGTCTGTTTGTGTCTACTGAAACATCAAGATTCTTAACTTTCTTTTGGTTTTCCACAGTACGAGTTTTCACCACAGACGCTGTGTTGCTATGGCAAACAGCTGTGTACGATCTCCAGGGATGGCACATATTACAGCTACCAGAACAGGTAAACCTGCATGTTGACTCCTCAGAGGGTTACTGATGAGTGAAAAGGTGGCATTACAGTTCTAAAGAGGCTATGCAGCTGTATTTTCAAAGACAAATCATGGATCAAGATGCTCTTTTCAAAACAAACACACTGTAGACAAAGCGGTGAGAGGTTATTTACTCGATGGGTAAAATATCAGTCTGTGTCATTTAGTGTGTGGTCAAGCAGGTTGAATGTAGTTGAGTCTTATGGCTTCTGTACTTTTCTATTGTCCTTCAAAACTGGCACCAAAGTTCCCCCTGCAGTACAAACTAAGTCACTGCACTTCACTGTCATGCAATAGCATTGTACTATTGCATCTTACAAAATGCGGCCAGGCTGACCAATTTAACATACAATACTTAAGACAGCTATATCTAAGTCGATGTCTATGCGGTTTTAATCGATCATTTATTGTGAAGGTGAAAATATTCGGGGCTCAGTGTAGAGTATGGCATAATTTAGCCTCTGACCAAACTCTTCTCTCAAGGTCTAAAGTATATGAGCACTGAAAACACGTGAAATAAATGGATTTAATCATGACCTGCACACCTGTATATGCATTCATTCATTCTGTCTCCCCTGGCATGACCGTCTCATTCATTCATTAATTAGTTCATTATGCATGTGATATATATTGTAAAACATTGTTTTCCTATTGAAGCATGCGGCTCAACGGTGTAGTGTCAGCATACTGTAGTTCCTTGTCTCCAACATTCATTTATTGTTGAAATTCATTTACCATCATTAACATAGAGCTTAGCATGTGTCCCCCCCAATTCTTTTCCAGTTTCAATATGGCTGGATCATGACCATTTCAATTGTGACTAACCTGTGCCTCTGCCTGTGTGTGTGTGTGTGTCCTTCCGTCTGTTCGCTGTCCATGCTCCGTCCTCGGTTGTTGCCGTGTGCTCCGTTCACTCTGCATTCTGCCACCTGTGCGCCGGTTTACCTGTGCTGCTACTGTGTGTGCTGGCTGCAGTTCACCCAAATATGGCCTTATTGCCGACAGGTATCACTTCTGTGAGAAGTGCTTCAACGAGATCCAGGGCAACAGTGTGACCCTGGGGGATGACCCGGCACAGCCGCAGACGTAAGTTACCAGGCTTGTGTGGCGGCACACTGCCTGAGGTTATGTGAGATTATCAGACTGTTTTCTCTCCTGGACTTAATTGTGTAGGAAGGAGTTAATACTTTTGGAGGCGCCAATGTGAACTCGGGTGTTTGTTGTCCTTTTTCTCATGCAGCATGATTTCAAAAGAGCAGTTTGAAAAGAAGAAAAATGACATGTTGGATTCTGAGCCGTGAGTACACTCTGGACAGTATTTATTTATTTATTTATTTATTTTGTATAGTGCTTTTTCACTAGTATTGTACCAAAACAAAGATAAACCATATTCCTTTTCTTTCAGGTTTGTTGAATGTAAAGACTGTGGAAGGAAGATGCATCAGATCTGTGTGCTGCACTATGACGTCATTTGGCCATCAGGGTACGTCTTTGTCACTGGTCTTACTGATTGAATCTGCACAGCACAAATCTTACATCTTTTAGCTAAATTGAGCACTTAACAACTGGCTCACCTACTGTGATGAATATACTGACATTAAATAATCTTTATGGTTGTTCTAGCTTTATCTGTGACAACTGTCTCAAGAAGTCTGCGAAAACAAGAAAGGAGAACAAGTTCTCAGCCAGAAGTAAGTTGTGTGCAATAGATAGTAAATCAGACTGAACCAATATTTAATTCCTGCATTAATCTTGAATGTTTTGTCCTTGTAAAGGGTTGCAGTCTACGAGATTAGGGACCTACATTGAAGACAGAGTGAATAAATACTTGAAAAGGCAAAACCATCCGGAAGCTGGAGAAGTGTTTGTGCGAGTTGTGGCCAGCTCTGACAAAACTGTGGATGTAAAGCCTGGCATGAAGTCTAGGTAAGGTTTTAACCAGCTGTTACAGTACTTTAGATTTAAGCCCCTGAAATTCTGGATGATAAATATGTGAATATAGTAATACTAATTTTGGAACATACTTGATCCATTAAACCTTACTTGTGTGATAGTTTTTTGGTGTGTGACCCTTCACTGGCCTTGTAATTTGATTTAATTTACAATTCACCAGTTAACAATTTGAAGGCTTGATGCATTTCAATGTATTTTAGCCTCACTTTTCTATGTTGCTGTACATATGGCTTTATGATCATTTAATACAAGCAGTCAGTCCATCTGAACCCCCTTTAATTTAAAAAATGCTTTCATAAAGACTGCAAATATCAATACTAACAACAGTTTATTCTTTTAGATCGAGTGTCTGTGTTTTCCACCACAGTATATGATAAACAAAAAAAAAAACAATACATAAGTCCTGCAGTGCATTAAAAGAAACCTCACTGGCTTCACCATTCAGTTTAATTATTATGTCTGAATTACAGTGCATCTTTTAAACAAAAAATTAACCATTTCTAGTCATCAGGCAAAAATTCCCTAATCACTTTTCAGAATATTGTAAGTAAAGTTCATTGAGAGCAAATAAGTGTTTTGCACCCACATTCTTACAAGTGAATGATGTTAATGTATGAAAATTTAGCATTGGACTCTTTTAATGGGCCCTCTCAAAATTTAGTGTAGCACTATTGTCCATGTATAGAAAAAATAAAAATGTTGGCGATGGGCTAATTTTGGGTTGGTAATCTTGATGAAATAATCTTTGAATGAGCACAAGTTCAGTCACACATATTGATATCTCCATAGTAGTACCGTTAGTGTTTATTTTTTTGGCCAATATATCTCCAAATCTCCAGTAAATTTGCGTTTATGTTGGTAATACTGTGGATTGTCTGTGACAACTGATTGTTCATTTGTAATATGTATAAGTCTCTCTAAAATGTGTCTCATTGAAAAACCCATGTTCATACTTGACCCTGCTTGTTTTTTTCACAGGTTTGTAGACTCAGGCGAAATGGTGGAGAGCTTCCCGTACAGAACCAAAGCACTTTTTGCATTTGAAGAAATAGACGGAGTTGACGTCTGTTTCTTTGGTATGCATGTCCAGGAGTACGGCTCTGAGTGCCCCTTTCCAAATACAAGGTAACGCGACGGCAAACACAGCAAATTGTCAACCATCTCTCTCTTTTTTTTTTTAATTAGTCTTGTGTTTTAACAAATTTTCCATTTGTTGCAGACGGGTTTACATATCATACCTCGACAGTATTCATTTCTTCAGGCCACGTTTGCTAAGGACTGCAGTGTACCATGAGATCTTAATAGGCTACCTGGAGTATGTGAAGAAACTGGGGTGGGTAACTTTGCACAATATGGTCTTTTACAGCCTTTCAGGTATCTTGGAAGTATCTGGCTTTGGAATGCTTAATAATTTTTGTTATTCTCAGGTATGTGATGGGTCACATCTGGGCCTGCCCGCCCAGTGAAGGAGACGACTACATTTTCCACTGCCATCCTCCTGATCAGAAGATCCCCAAGCCCAAGAGGTTACAGGAGTGGTACAGAAAGATGCTGGATAAAGCTTTCGCTGAGAGGATCATACATGATTATAAGGTCAGAAATATCTTTGCCACTGCAGTTTAAAATACTGGTGTGTGGGCCTTTACAAAGTCAAGATGTAAAAAATCTGGAAATTAAAAGAAATGGAACCTTGCTTAAGCTTGTGCAATTGAGTATTTAAACTGGGAACATTGGGGGAAAAAGGCATCAGAGGTTCATGGGAAGTCATAATGCATAAAAGATACTATAGAAAGACATGCAAACACCTACTATGACCATATGTTGGGAGCTTTACCAAAGTGTGGCCCCAGTACACCACACATGAAATTTGTCTTAAACAACATAATGGTCTTTAAACAAAAATGAATGTCTTGAAACCAACATGTTTTAACCTGCAAGAATCCTGATTATCTTTTAAGACCTTAACAAGTTTAGTTCACTATCAACTTGATAAGCTCTGATGTACTTTGTGTAGTTACAATAAATGTACTTGTAGTTTTGCAGAGTAGGAGGGGCTCCCCCTCCTGTTTGATAAAGATTATTGCAGGAAATAATTGCAAGAAAAACTACAGTTAACTACATTAATTTCCACTGAGCAGCATCCTCCAGTTTCACTGTAATGGCTTTCACATGTTGGAAGTTCATCTCAAAGAGCAAACTGATTTTTAATTTACATTTGTCACTAAAAGCCAGCTGCCTTAAATGACATTTACAAACGTCTTCAAGGGAAATTTTTATCACTATCTTGGCTGACGGACATCTTGTGTGTTTTTGTTCAGGACATTTTCAAGCAAGCAACAGAAGACAGGCTGACTAGTGCTTATGAGCTGCCGTACTTTGAGGGTGACTTTTGGCCCAATGTACTGGAGGAGAGCATCAAGGAGCTGGAGCAGGAGGAGGAGGAGAGGAAAAAGGAGGAAAACACAGCCTCCTCTGAGACTACAGAGGTGAGATGCATGGATAGACGGATTGAGCGCTTAGTCTTGGATCTTAAAAAGGAAGACTCATTATTCAAAAACGGTGTAGAACACCGGTCTTCAAGCATCTGTCTCATCCCAGATTTTATCATCCTCAAGTCCTCATTATATAAAAGCTTTCAGCAGCCACTCAAGCATTGTATAACCACTCAGACTAATTGCATAACCCCAACTTGCCTGTTTTGCAATCCCTTCTTCTCTAAATGTTCCTGTCCATCTTTTTAAGGGAGCCCACACTGACAGCAAGAATGCCAAAAAGAAGAATAACAAAAAAACCAACAAAAACAAGAGCAGCGTCAGCAGAGCCAACAAGAAAAAGCCTGGGATGCCGAATGTAGCCAATGACCTGTCCCAGAAGCTCTACGCCACGATGGAGAAACATAAGGAGGTGGGAACAGCACAAACACTTAAGCAGCAGTCCATGCCTTTATGAACAAATAGCACAAGACAGATTATGACAAAGCACACATGGGTAAAAGTTATGGGGTTTACATTTTTATAAGACCATCATAAAAGGTGACAATGACTCTCTTCACAACTAACAAATATGTATGTCCTTTGCTACCAGGTATTTTTTGTTATTCACCTCCATGCTGGGCCAGTCATTAACACCCTGCCTCCTATCATGGATCCCGACCCTCTGTTGACCTGTGACCTGATGGATGGCCGTGATGCCTTTCTGACTTTGGCCAGGGACAAGCACTGGGAGTTTAGCTCACTGAGAAGATGCAAATGGAGCACCATGTGCATGTTGGTGGAGCTGCACAACCAGGGCCAGGACCGCTTTGTGTACACCTGCAACGAGTGCAAGCACCATGTGGAGACTCGCTGGCACTGCACTGTCTGTGAGGTAAGCAGTGGTGACTCTGTACAAAACTCAAATGTACAATTATATCATTGTTTGGATCATTTAAATTTGAGACTATACTAATATTTTCTACATTGTCTGTCATCATTAGGACTATGACCTATGCATTAACTGCTACAACGCTAAGGGCCATGAGCATCAGATGGTGAAGTGGGGTCTTGGTATAGATGATGACAGCAACGGCCAGGGTGGAGAAGCCTCCAAGAGTCCACAGGAGAGCCGACGTCTCAGCATTCAGCGCTGTATCCAGTCTTTGGTCCATGCCTGTCAGTGCCGCAATGCCAACTGCTCTCTGCCATCATGTCAGAAGATGAAGAGGGTGGTTCAGCATACCAAGGGCTGCAAGCGCAAGACCAATGGAGGCTGTCCTGTGTGTAAGCAGCTCATTGCTTTATGTTGCTATCACGCCAAACACTGTCAGGAGAACAAGTGTCCCGTTCCCTTCTGTCTCAACATTAAGCACAAACTCCGTCAGCAGCAGCTGCAGCATAGGCTCCAACAAGCTCAGATGATGCGCCGCAGAATGGCAACGATGGCTGGACGGGGCATGCCTCTGCCGTCTCCACCTACCTCAGCTGCCCCTGACACCCCCAACTCTGGGCAGCAGCCTAATACACCCCAGACCCCCCAGCCCTTGCCTAGCCAGCCCCAACAGCAACAACCACCAAACCCTGTCAACATCGCCCAAGGCTTTCCCAACAATGGACGCAGCAGCCAGCCTCCCACCCCTGTCCCACAGGGCAAACCCGGGCCTCAGTCATCCCCTCTTCATCCACAGCAGTCACCTCTGCCTAACCTGCCACACCAGCAGCAGCCTCTGCCTCAACAGCCGCAGCAGCAGCAGCAGCAACAACAACAGCAGCCATTGCTGGCAGCCCTGAAGGTGGCCAAACAGATCGAGATGGTTGCTAAGGCGAAACAACAGCAGAATTATGCCATGAACGGAATGCCCATGAACCACCCACGAATGATGGGGCCCATGCAGGGCCAGATGCAAATGATGCAGGGGCCACGGTGCCCTCAGGTGATGCAGGCTATGCAGCAGGGACAGTGGGGTCCAGGGATGCAGAATCCCATGCAGAATCCCCAGGGCCATCAGCCACAGGTCCCCTCTCAACAGGGCCCAATGGCTCCTCAGCAGGCTCAGGGAAATCCCATGCCCCAGCAAGGTCAGCTCATGCAGAGGCCCATGATGCCTCAGCAACAGGGTCTCCAAATGCCTGGGGTCATGCCTCCCCAGGGGCCCTCGCCACAGGGCATGGCACCACAACAGCAGAACATGCCTCGGGGGATCCCTGGTAACATTGCTCCGAGCGCCTTGCAGGAGTTACTGCGCACCCTAAAATCTCCCAGCTCCCCCCAGCAGCAGCAGCAGGTCCTCAATATCCTCAAGTCTAACCCCCACCTCATGGCTGCTTTCATCAAACAGAGGACAGCTAAGTACCAGGCCAACCAGCCCCAACAGCCTCAGCCACAGCAGGCTCAGCAGCAGCAGAACCCTCAGGCCATGCTGGGGGCCCAGGCAGGAATTCAGGCCATGGCAGCAATGGCGAATCAAGTGCAGAGGCCAGGGATGGCACCTCAGCAGCAGCCTCCACAACAACAACCAGGCCCTCAGGGCATGGCGCCCATGGGCCCCCAAGGCCAGATGATGAATGCTGCTCAAAACGGCAATCCCCAGCTGTACCGCAGGCAGCTGCTCCGGATGCAACAGATGCAGCAACAGCAGGCGCAGCAGCAGCAGCAGGGAGTGATGCCTCAGGCCCATGGTCAGTTCCCCCAGCAGCAGCCAGGGCCAGCAAACTATTCCCAGCTTCGTATGCAGCAGCAAATGGCTATGCAAGGGGGTGGGGGGCCCATGGGCCAGTTGCCTCCCACATCCCAAATGGGCCAGCCTGGTATGGGTATGGATGGATCTCAGAACCTCCTCCAACAGCGCATGCTTCAGCAGCAGCAACAGCAGCAGCAGATGCTGAAGCAGCAGATGGGCTCTCCAGCACAGGCTAATTCAATGAGTCCACAGCCCCACATGCTTCAAGGCCAAGCCCAAGGAGGAGCTCACTTAGCAGGCCAAACGATGGCGAACACCCTAGGAAACCAAGTACGCTCCCCAGCCCCAGTGCAATCACCCCGTCCCCCCTCACAGCAGCCCCCTCATTCCAGTCCCTCCCCGCGGATACAGCCCCAGCCCTCACCTCAGCATGGTGCCCTCCACTCCAGCTCTCCGCACCCCAGCCTCGGGGGCCCCATGTCAGGCGCCATGGAGCAGGGACACATGGGTACACCAGAGCAGAGTGCCATGCTCCCGCAACTTAACACGCCAAACCGGGGGTTGAGTAATGACATGAATATGGTGGGTGACACGACGGGAGACACGCTGGAGAAATTTGTTGAAGGATTGTAGCATTTTGTGACAGAAGAAAGGCCTGTTTCTGTTATCAGCTGAGAATCTTTTGTATTCGCAGATGTAAAAAGCTAAAATGAATACAAACAAATGAGTCCTACGAGGCCTATGGACTGTGAACTTTTCCTTAAGTAAAAGGACTGCTTTTTCTTCCAACACAGAGTGATTTAATAATTGCTGTTAAAAAGAAGACAACAAAGACAAAGAATATATTTTTGGTTCTGACCAGCCTCGCAAGAATTTGCTCTGGTCTTTGTGTTGTTTTAATTTGTTTTTCATTTGTTATGCTATGGTATTGACTTTTTTAACAAAATTTCTCAAAACAAAAAAATTTTCATTTTATGATTAAATTTTTTTATTTTGTACCTTGCAAATTAATATCTTATTTGCGTTGAGAAGACTGTAAAATTATTTGTGTGGAAATTTTTGCCAGGTTCACCTCTTGCTCAGTTTGTCCGTTCCTGGCTAATTTATTCTAATATGCCATTTTTCAAAAGGACTGCCTTTGGGAAAGCCTTAATTTCTTTCCTGTTGCAGAGTCTATGGGAGATTAACGTATTTGTATAGATTTAGGAACTATTGCACACACCCAAACACAACATGCAGGTATAAGAGAAACCTGCATTGAAGCTTGTTAATGTTCACAGGTGCCGGAATGTTGTTTTTTACTGGCCTGGGCCCAGTATTTGTCTTGCAGATGTTAAAAATTGCTTTGTCTCTTGTTCAGTCTAAAGAAATTCTCATTAAGTCCTGAACCTCTTTTTGCCTGTGGTGGGAATTAACTTGTTTGACTGCTGATTTATCTTCAGAGAGTTTTATGCATCATTTTCTCTCTTGCATTAAACTTGAATTGATGAACTGTTCTCTAATGTAAATCATGCAGCTAGACAGTACTGTAAATATGCAGAAAATAAGAATGAAATCACTGTACAAACTGGTTCAAATGGCTCATTTCGTACTTATATACCATATTGTTAAATAAACCTGTGTGCCACAGAGCTTTCTGCTTGCATTTATTTGTTTGGAAATGGTTAGTTGTGGTCAGCATTGGATTAAAATAATCCATATCTCCTTGGAATCTCATTTTGTGGGAGACATCCATCTCTAGGTCCAATGAATTGGTGTGTGTGTGTGTGTGTGTGTGAGAGAGAGATTCATTTCATAAAAGTAGAGCCAATCTTTTGTTACCTCCTTTTTTTTATGCAACCTTTTTTAGTAATGCTAAACCCTGGTCTTCATCAGTGTGACAGACCCATGTGCATTATTTTCATTATTTTGCATGAAGATGAATTTTTATGATTTTAGATTTGTTGACAGTTTGACCTTGAAGGTCATTACAAAACATTTGATAAATCAACATTTAATAATAATGCTATTGTTACATAAAAGAAAGCAGGATATTAGGTCAGGTTTGTTCAAATACATAGTGTGATGTATTCAATATTTTAATAATCAGATGAAATACAGTAACTTTACACTTACGGTCAGGCAGTGTGGCCGTTGCCTCAGTACGTCATCATTGTGCGCCGTATTGGGGCCTGTCCGCTTTGACGTTCAGCGTGTGTCCCTTAGCAAGTCGACCTGTCTTCTCACCCCCTGCATATTCATCATGTCCCGTTGTCTTTCACTGGCTCGGTTCGCCCTCGGTTGTTCTCAAAGGACCAGTTCACGGCTGATTCCGTGCGTTCGAGGGCTTAGCAGCCGGACGGTGTCACGTTCCAACATTAGAGGTAAGATGTGTTAAAAACTGTTAGCTTAGCCGGCTAGCTGCAGTCCAGATGACAGAAAAGTATTATCCTCAAACCAATTCTTATGCGAAGAAACTTTGCAGACACCGGTATTTCTGATTGGTATAATCTATGTCGATCGCATATGAAGTGAAACGGAAGTATTGCATACAAAACTATAGTATTACATCAGCCTGAATGTGCATGATAACTGTTTATATGTGTATCACACAGTCACCTTAAAGCAAAGTGAAAACCCCTTAAGTCTGTTGAAACGCAAAAACGACTAAAAAAATAACTGCTATCTGATGCAGCAATAAATAAAACTAAGATTCTTGTCGTTGTTCACCAGTTCATGCTCCATATATTACAGATTGTGTTTCTACATGTTGCAGACAGTAAGCACTGGTTGGAAGTTTTATTCAGATTTCATTCAGATACTTTACTGGAGTAAAAGTACTAATTCCACAGTATAAAAAAGTTATGCATTTGAGACCTTTCTGAAGTAAAAGTATGTTTTAAACTTATCAGCAACACATACTTACAAAAGGTAAAATAGACCCCGTCAGTGTTTTACTATTATATATTTTAGATTCATGTTACAATTGTATTAAGGTACAGTATATGTTGCATTTTACTGTTGTAGATGTTTGTCTATATAGTTTGTTAAAACAAAGAATTAGCTATGTTTTTAATCTTTGTATCAATCAGTGTCTTATCCAATAGTTGTACAGTTAAATTTAATGGGGAGGATTTTCTCACCTCATAAAAACTGACCCCAAACATTCAGATTTACATATGTGTCTTATCACTGCACAGGAGTGGACTGAAAAAAATGCATATAACTGCATTAATTTGACAGATAAATGAAGTAGAATACAAACTACAGTATTTATTGTGGTGGAGTACAAATATAAAGTTGGATAGCACATCACAAGTGCTTAAATTTATTTTATAAATTGATTTGTTGCCTTCCGCTGATTAAAGTGATGTCTTTGTATCCAATTAATTGTTCATCAAGCATACCAAACTGTTAATCATGTGATCACTGCTTCTTAAAGATTAATCATACACTTGTCTTCTATTTCATCAGAAGTACTTGATAGATGAATGCCTAATATTTCACTTTTTTCCCATGTCTTGAATGTTGTTAATATCGGCCCCAGTTACACAAGAACTTAGTAAATTAAGTTTCTCATCTTGCTGTTATCCTTATCATCAGATTTACAGGCCGGACAACTGCAGAAATGGAGCAGTCGGCCCAGAGTATGGAGCTCCTGCCTTGGTTTCAGCCAGCAGTCGTATTACAGCACCCAGGAGGCTGAGAAAGAACCTGAGGAGGAGCCTCTGCACACCATCATCAGTGACACAGAGTCTGTACAAGGTGCCAACAGCAGACTTCAGCATTATCACTGATAACAGTCATTTTTTACTGTCAAGGTAAACATGGAACTGTTCTGTGTTTTGTTTCCCATTTAATCCATCCAGGTAGTTTCTCCAAACACGAATTTCAGGCTGAGACAAAAAAGTTGCTGGACATTGTCGCCAGGTCCCTGTACTCTGAGAAGGAGGTGAGGATTCCATCTTCCATCATCTTCTACAGCTTTTACCTGAGTTTTGGGTTTATGACTATAACTCTTCTTCTCTGACTGGTAAACTGGCTCCCACTCATCCCACCAGGTGTTCATCAGGGAACTCATCTCCAACGGCAGTGATGCTCTGGAAAAACTGCGCCACCGACTGATCACAGCAGGTGGAGAAACGGCCCCCATGGAGATCCACCTGCAGACTGATGCAAACAAAGGCACATTCACCATCCAGGTACTTCCATGGCTCTGGAACATGTGCAACTTCTGCAGATTTAGGATTATTGATATTTTTGCATTTCTCAGCTCTATGGAGTTTAAGTGTAGGACACTCATCCAGATCCCTTTCAGAACTGCTCTGAAAGTGTCACTAAAGCTTAGTTTAGAGTTACTTTGGAAAATTCAGCAGCACATTGTTGTTCTGCACATGTGTCATCGCATCTGAACAAGCCCATAGAAGAAGATTATAATGCTAACTTACTTGTGCACTCCTCAAGAGGTATCACAGTTTTAGATCATAAATCACTCCATTTTCTCTATTGTTCACTGGTTTTACCTTACTTAAGTTACTGTAGAATGGTTTGGTGCAGTACCTACAAAAGCTCTGTATATCCACTAGTTATTCTACAAAAAACAGCAATAATTCAGGGGATTAGGTATCGCGATCATACATACTTTATTGGTATAGTAAGAAATATTAAAATTCAGAGAGAAGGTAGAATACATACACACATATCTATCTATCTATCTATCTATCTATCTATCTATCTATCTATCTATCTATCTATCTATCTATCTATCTATCT